>OZ018331.1:61635686-62093999 GCA_963969495.1 Ceratothoa steindachneri | reverse complement strand
TTGAAGCCGTGATTGCGCGTTCTGTTCTCACTCAGTGTGAAAATATCCCGGTAGTCAACATTGTCGAACCCTCGAAGTATTTTGAAGACTTCGATGAGCTGACCACGCAGTCTACGGGTTTCCAGTGAGAACAGATCTAACTCCCTTAGTCTATCCTCATAACTTTTATGTCGGATAGAGGGAATCAGCTTGGTTGCCCTGGCTTGTACGCGTTCCAATCTCGCGATGTCCTTTCGCAATGAAGGACTCCAAAATTGTACGGCATACTCCAGGTGCGGTCGGACAAGTGAGTTGTACAGGCACAGTACAATCTCTTGGTTCCGATAACCAAACTGGCGCTTAATATAGCCTAGCATCCTTTGGGCCTTTTTCTCCGCCTCAATGCACTGTTTCGAGAACTTGAGGTCACTAGTGATTGTTACACTCAAGTCCTTCTCAGTGTCGGTGGATTCAATAGCAGTGCCCTTAAGGATATACTGAGATTGGGGGTTTCTGTGGCTGATATGCATCACTTTGCATTTGCCCACGTTAAAAGGCATTTGCCACATGTCCGACCACTCCCCAATCTTCCCAAGATCTTCCTGCAGGCGGGCAGTATTTCCATCATTTGCAACGTTCATACCAAGCTTGGTATCGTCGGCAAATTTGGAAATCTTCGCAACCATGTCACCGTCCATGTCGTTGACGTAGATGATAAATAGTAGTGGTCCCAGGACAGAACCTTGAGGCACCCCGCTAGTAACGGGCACCCACTCAGAAGACTGTCCATTTACCACCACCCGTTGCCGTCTGCCACTTAGCCAGTTCTCGATCCAGCCGGCTACCTTTCCTTCTATGCCAAGCGCTCGCACTTTCCGGAGAAGGCGGCGGTGTGGTACCTTATCAAAGGCTTTCTGAAAGTCTAGGTACACCACATCCACCGCCTTGTCCCGATCGTGCTCACTGAAAACGAAGTGGAAGAATTCTACAAGGTTCGTCAGGCATGACCGTTGCCTTCGGAAGCCGTGCTGGGAACTCCTCAGTAGCAGGTTTGACTCTAAATACGACGTCACTTTGTCCACCATGATGCTTTCCATGAGTTTACCGACTATCGAAGTCAGACTGATAGGTCGGTAGTTCGACGGTTGGTTACGGTCTCCTTTCTTGAAGATAGGAGTCACCTCCGCCTCACGCCAGTCTCTAGGAACGCATCCGGTCCGGATTGACATGTTAAAGATAGCGCACAGATGTCGTGATACTTTATCGCACACTTCCTTCAACACTTTAGGTAGAAACCCGTCCGGTCCAGGGGACTTATTCGTCTTTAGGTCAGCGATCTTTTTCTTTATTTCTCCTTCGGTGAAGTCCATTGCCTCCAGCTTTTCCCCCGAGTAGGAATCCGTCGGCTGGGGAATGGGACCACACTCTTCAGTAAACACTGAAGAGAAGTAGTCGTTGAGGAGGTTAGCATTTTCTGCATCTGAATGCTTTAATGTCCCCTCCTCATTCCTCAAAGGGCCAATCGTTCGACGGATTGGTTTACGGCTGTTCACATATCCAAAAAACTCCTTGGGATTCTCTTTACAGAGTCTCGCCACTCGGAGTTCCTCAGACCGCTTAGCCGCCCTTATGCTGGACTTCACTCTACTGGCTAGCCTCCGGTATTCGTCAAAGTCACCCGAGATCTTCGATTGCCGGTACACATTTCTCTTCTCCCTAAGCAGTTGGCCGATTTCTCGATTAAACCACTTAGGTTGAACAGAAGACAGACGGGGGCATTTCAGAGGGATGAAACGCGATTGAAGACTCATGAATGTGGTTTTGAAACTATTCCACGAGTCTTCAACGGCATCGCACACTTCTAGCCTCACGTCAGTCAGTCCAGCTCGAAGGCTTGCAAAGTCTGCTCTTCTCAAGTCAAGTTTCTTTAATTGACTGGCAACAGACCTTACCTTCGGGATCTTGACGCTAAATCTAACTAGCTGGTGATCACTGCCACCGAGCTCTTCGCCTACAGAGATATCCTCAACGATATCATCCTCAGAGGTGAAGACCAAGTCGAGGATATTGTCTCCTCTCGTCGGTTCTCTGACCCATTGAGGGAGGAACTCGTTGTTAGCGAACTCCAGGAGTAGCGCGCTCTCGCCACAGGCTGCTCTGGTTTCCCAGTCAACTTGGCTGTTGAAATCGCCCATAACGATGCACACTCTGCCTTGAACCAGCTCACCCAGCAGCTGGTACAGTTCCCTGTCCTTCTCAACAGGTTGGGAAGGGGGTCTGTAAAGCAGCAGGGTCCTGTATTTGGCAGGACCGATCTCTAGGTCAACGCCTAGGAGCTCGTGGTCGGAGAGAGAGAGAGAGAGAGAGAGAGAGAGAGAGAGAGAGAGAGAGAGAGAGAGAGAGAGAGAGAGAGAGAGTTACAAGGAAGCTAAGTACTTCAAAAGACCATTCAATCCATTTTATTGGAAGTACTCATGTCATTATCTAAATTAAATATCTACAATCCTAATGATAAGGAATAGGATAGCAAAGATGAAGTCTCTCCCCACCCACCTCTCCCACCCAATGACGGGTTTGATAAAAGGAAAATATGTACCTGGAAGTGTTTGAACAAAAGACACATCCTGGAATTTTTATAGGAAAGCAGAAACAACTTAATATGTACATACTTAATTTATACATCAATTTTTAATTTTATATTTCGTCTGAGAACTGCCTTTGAGGGCAATATTTTACATCAAAATCTTAAACTAATAATAACCTATGAGAAAATTATTTGCATATTATACAGTGTCTTTTACACATCTATGCTTACAGCATTCTGTTTTTATCCTAATTTTAGCAACATATAATGTTTTGTCACTCGTTATTTCATCGATAAAATTATTTTGTAAAGCTTATTTTTAAAAGTTTCTAATGAATTGCTGGCCACTACTTCTTCAGGCAACTGATTCCAATAATTGACAATTTTATAGGAAAAAAAGTTTCCGCATATATTCGTTCTGAAACGCTTTGGGACGATTTTTAAACTGTTATTTCGTGTATTATTTGTGCAAAGTTGAAACCAAGTTGAAGAGTTAACATTATTGACTCCTTTCATTATTTTAAATACTTCTATCAGTTGACCTCTCAGACGTCTTTTCTCTAGGGTAAATAAGTTTAGCATATCTAGTCTTTTCTCATATTTATAATTTCGGAGTTCCGGTATCAATTTAGTGGCTCTAGCTTGCACTCTTTCCAATCTATCAATATCTTTTTGTAGGTATGGTGACCAGACCTGAGCACAGTATTCTAACTGTGGTCTTACTAATGCATTAAATATATTTAGAATTGTAGCTTTATTTTTAAAGCTAAATTGACGTTTAATATATCCGAGAAGCTTCATTGCTTTCTTTTCTACTTCGATACATTGTTGAGAAAATTTTAGATCATTAGATATGTGAACTCCTAGGTCTCTTTCACCATTGGTTATGCTAATATTTTGATCAAAAATTTTGTAATTCGCTTTGGGATTCTTATGGCCTACATGCATTACTTTACATTTTTCTAGATTTAGGGGCAGTTCCCATTTTTTCGACCATTTCTCTATTTTATCAATATCGTTTTGAAAATTATTAACATCATCCTCAGTTACTATTGCTTTTCCTAGCTTGCAATCGTCTGCGAATTTTGAAATTTTTGACAAGAGCTCATCGTCTAAATCATTGACATATATAATGAATAGCAAGGGACCTAAGACTGAACCTTGTGGTACTCCACTAGTTACCATTGTCCATTCTGACTGTTGGCCGTTAATAACTACTCTCTGCTTGCGATCAGTGAGCCAATTCTCGATCCATTTGGCTACATCTCCTTCTATTCCTAGGGCTCTTACTTTAGTCAACAATTTCTTATGGGGTACTTTATCGAAAGCTTTTTGGAAATCCAAATACAAAATGTCTGCTGATCTGGTATTATCATATTCTTCATTTACAAAGTGAAAGAAGTCTAATAAATTTGTAAGGCAAGACCTTTTTCTTCTAAATCCGTGCTGTGAATCCTTTAATAATTTATTCTTTTCTAAGTGTTCAACTATTTCAGCTGCAATACGGGTTTCAAGGAGTTTTCCAACTATTGAAGTCAAACTTATTGGGCGATAATTTCTAGCTAGTTCTTTGTGACCTTTTTTAAATATCGGTGTCACATTTGCTAGCTTCCAATCCGTAGGAACAATTCCACTCTCTAATGATCTATTAAAAATCTGTGTCAATTGTCCAGACACTTGGTCTTTAACTTCTTTCAAGACTCGTGGAAGTATATTATCTGGTCCAGGAGATTTAAATTTGTTCATTTTCTCAATATTTTTGTTTGTAATAATTTCGGTACATCTAATAGATTTGAGTGGTCTAATACCGGTATTATTGATAGTTGGCGTGGGTTTATTACTCGTATTCTCATTTACAAAAACGGATGCAAAGTATTCATTTAAAGTATTTGCAATGTCAAAATCGTTATATTGTAATATATCATTTTTGTCTTTTATTGGACCAATGCTATTTTTTATTGGTTTTCTACTATTTACTAATGCAAAAAACTCCTTCGGATTTTGTTTACATTTTAAAGCTACTCTTATTTCTTCGTTCCGTTTTGCTCTTTTGGTTTCACTTTTTACTTTTCTTCTTAGTTCAACATAATGTTTTTTATTATCAATATTCATATTGGATTTCATTATCTTATACGCTTTATCTCTTTCTCTAATGGCTTTTTTAAGCTGAGAGGACAACCATTTGGGTTCATTATTTTTTTTGTCAGTACTAACTTTAGATGGTATGAATTGTCTCTGTTTATTTAGTAAATTGTTTTTAAAATCATGCCACACTTTATTAATGTCTTCAGGCTTTATAGTATAGTTTGTAAGACTTTCCCTCAGACCTTCGAAATTTGCTTTCATAAAATCAAACTTAACAGTGCTTGTTATTCTTCTTATGGATGGCACGTTTATGTTAAAATATATTATATTATGATCGCTGTTACCAAACTTTTCTCCGATGTTTAAATTTGAAATCAATTCATCGTCGCTTGATAATACTAAATCTAAAATATTAGGGCCTCTTGTGGCTTCTTTCACCCATTGCGTTAGTAAGTTATCATCTATAAAATTTATCAGTCTTGCTCCTTCCGCGTCTGAAATTTTAGTAGACCAGTCTATTCGTCCACAGTTAAAGTCGCCGATAATTAAAGATATTTTGTTCTTTATCTCATTTGATAAGCATTCGTATAATCTTTGATCAGAATCTACAGCTTGATGAGGACTTCTGTATACTAAATATATAAATAAACTTTTTTCGAGATTTAGCTTGACTCCTATAACTTCGAAGTCAGAGGATAAATTACATTCTGTTGGATAGAGGTCATCACGCACATACAAAATTACGCCTCCACCTTCCGTTCCAAGTCTATCTTTGTGAAACATTTTATACCCTTGTAATTGAAATTCACCTCTGAAATCTCTTGTGTGACAATGTATCCAGCTTTCTGTAATACCTATTACATCGTATTTATCCAGTGCTACTAACGCTTTAAATTCTACCATTTTATTTCTGATAGACCTGGCATTGAACAACACAGCTTTTAATTTTTCTACCTGTTTAACTGTCTTTCCGCGTTGGACACGTTTCCCGAGGTCTGCGGTGAAGATTCAAGGTGATATTTGTTTTCGAGGGTATCATAAAGACTCAAGTTTATCAAATCTCCATATACCTTTTTACCCATTGCGCTAAGATGGGTCCCGTCATGAGCAAAATATTTTTTATTGTTAATAAAGGTCTTCCAAAAGTCGACGAATTTGACATTTTCCCGTTTACATATATTTCGTAGTCGTTCGTTTATTCCAATTGCTCTACTCATAGTTTCCTTTTTCTCATATAATCTGGGTAATACTCCGACAATTATTCCGTGATCCGTTTTTGATTTAATTTTCGTTACCATTTCGTTATAGTCGGAAATCATCGTTTCAGTTCCAGGAAACATTTCACCACAAAAAATATCGTTTGTTCCGACATGAGCGATAACAGGGGATTTTCTACTCTTCAGGTTTAAACTGGCAATTTCTTCAGTCACCTTTTTTATCCCTGCGCCGGGGTAGCATCTGAATTTTCGTTTACTAATGTTTTTTACGCCGAAATAATCAATTTGGTTTCTTATTATTGAATCTCCAATTAAGTAAGTATCGTCCTCCTCTTCGGATAAAGCTGAAAATCTATTATGCGTCTTTAATTGAGTCAGTTCAGGAAGTTTAGGTCTCGATGGATGTTTATTTTTGCAAGTGAAAAACCGTTGGCATTATTGTCGTTTTGATCAACTTTATTTTCTAGCAAGGCAACTGATTGTTCTAATCTGACTATCTTTGTATCAGTATCCGTTATTCTTTTGTCGTTGTTTTTACAATCACATTGTTTTAGTTCTAGCGCGTTAATTTTGTTTTGCATGTTAGTAATTATGGTCATAAGTTCATTTCTTTCTTTATCATGTCTTTCAGCGAGTTTACAGAATAAACAAATACTGGCAGCTGTAATTCTTTGATAGCATTGTTCTTCATAGTCGCTACACCACTTTACTGACTTACACTTGGAGCAAAAAGCTTTTAATCTCTCTGCACCTGGCATTTTTAAATAGAGATTTGTTCACTAATATAGAATTATCGTTGAGCACAATTATTTGCACCTTAAAACACTATATCCTGCACTAATGAAAGTTAGTATTTAAAGAACTTCGCTCTATACTTGAGAAATTGATTTACAAAATAATTTATGCACTTGAAAAGTTTAATTGCCCAATAGAAATATGATAGAAACTGCGCAATTGGTAAAAAAAACAACACGTGTTAAAGTATGGCTATTGAACAAATAAAGGAAATAGAAAAATAATACTCATTGTTTTTCTTTGAAGGGATATATACTTTCCCTTAAAATATGGCAGTAAGAAAATATCTCGATGAATGAGAAAATCAACTGACAATTTAGAATCAGCGTCGAGTTCTTTAAATCAAGATGGCGCTGGCTTTTAGCCGTCCCAATCCAAGATGGCGCCGGAGAGCTAGGCTTAATGAGATACACTATTCACTAATTGGTTGATTTTGTTGACGTAGCGTGACGCGGATAAAATCTGTTCTGTGATTGGCCGAATCAATTATACGTCACTCACAATGGGAAACTCTGATTGGCCGACAAGGCAACCGGCTTAAACGTCCAAATATAGACAATTCACTTTTAAAATCAAATATTTATAAAAAGACACCACATACGATACAAACGATTAGTAATTTACAATAAAGCAATGTTTTCTGCTTAAAACACGTTGTGAAGGCAAAAAAAAAAGGTACAAAAAGCAACACTTAATAAATTAAACAGCGGGAGCACAATTAGACACGTCCGAATTGGAGCACGGCTGAACGCAGAGAGAGAGAGAGAGAGAGAGAGAGAGAGAGTAACAAGGAGTAACAAGGAAAGTAAGTACCCTAGGAGACCTTACGGTCCATTCAAAGAGGGTACCTTTAGGCTAGCAATCGAGCGGGCACATGGCTGCTCAATTGTTTTGCGTCCCTAAACGGCCACTTTTCAAGACTTTGTCTAGTCTTGACTTGAACTGGTCAACAGATTCACTGTTGACAACTTCCACTGGAAGTGCGTTCCACATACCGCAGATACTATAAGTGAAAAAATTTCCACACAGATTGCGGTTGTAACGCTTTAGTTCAAGTTTGAAGCCGTGATTGCGCGTTCTGTTCTCACTCAGTGTGAAAATATCCCGGTAGTCAACATTGTCGAACCCTCGAATTATTTTGAAAACTTCGATGAGCTGACCACGCTGTCTACGGGTTTCCAGCGAGAACAGATCTAATTCCCTTAGTCTATCCTCATAACTTTTATGTCGGATAGAGGGAATCAGCTTGGTTGCCCTGGCTTGTACGCGTTCCAATCTCGCGATGTCCTTTCGCAATGAAGGACTCCAAAATTGTACGGCATACTCCAGGTGCGGTCGGACAAGTGAGTTGTACAGGCACAGTACAATCTCCTGGTTCCGATAACCAAACTGGCGCTTAATATAGCCTAGCATCCTTTGGGCCTTTTTCTCCGCCTCAATGCACTGTTTCGAGAACTTGAGGTCACTAGAGAGAGAGAGAGAGAGAGAGAAAGAGAGAGAGAGAGAGAGAGAGATAAAGCTCGATACAGACAGACATAGATTGATAGATATGTAGGTGGGCAGATAGGACCGAGCAGTGTGTGACTGTGTGGTGTCAAACTATCTAATTTATTCTCTTAGTAATAAACAATCGTGGATTTGCATACAAAGGCGTAATATTTTTGTTGTTTTATTGTTCTTAAAAATGAGGAACTTTTTAAATAATCATTTTACAAGCAGTGAATCTTAATCTAATACTAATAGCAACCATTTAGAAGATACCATCCAGAAAATTTATGTCATGTAACCCAATTTCTTGGCAATTTCTGTTTTCAAGTTGGCGCCGCAGTTTCCATCCTGCTCAATCTAAATATGGCCGAAAGCTTCAAAGGCTGTGAGAACTCCAATTATACATAGTTCCCGTCTCGATCGATTTGTTTACCTTCTTGGACTTCTAATTCACGCTTGGTAACAGTCTGGCGAAATCTTTTAGCCATAAGCAAGCATAGGTTTGTATAGGGCAGCTTCGTGGGAGTGTTCAGACCATATAATTATTTTTGTCTCTTCTCTTATCCTATTCACCAGAGTTTACATGAAAAACAAAAACTAAATTCAACAGCAATCTATATGAACGAAAACCTGCAAATTCTATGGAACGAAATGGGTGTCGATTTCGAGAAGTATTGGATTCAATTTAACGAAAATAATCTATTCGGATGCAATAGAGTTCAATTAAATGGAGTAGAAAGTGCGAGATTAGGCCATCTGTTAGAGAGAAGCGTGTAAACCATTGAAACAATGCAAATAACAAAAATAAATTACTCGGGGAAACGAACATCCTGAGGACACTACAGCATTAGGGGAAGGAAAAAAAATACATTGCCTGCTTTTATGCGTGTAGCATTAGACAAAAAGATACTTAGTGAATTAGTGGGGGCTAGAGGGCTTAAGGGGGCTGAAGCCCTCTGGATCCGCGCCTGGTACTCCTGTTTCTCCTGTGCGGCGTTTCCTTCACACTCACATGTTGTTGCTACGCGGGGTTCAGCGCCAAAGCACCTTCTTGTTTACTTCGCAAACTCTTCAATGGTGTCAAGGTCGAACGTAATACTTCATTCCTCTGATGAAGTTCCTCCCATGTTCAAAGAGAAATAAGAATTGATGAGAAAATGAAGAATAGAGATTAATAATATATTTTCTGTCACGCAATCATTCAAAGAGAGCATTAATATTATTAGATTTTATTTAACAGAATTCTAGGAAGAGATTAAAAAGGGCACAAGGAAATCTGGATAATCCCTTTTTATAGTATCCGTTTGTTTTTTGTTTTGCTGTTTTGCATTCATAGCGGTGTAAGCACTTGGAATTGCTCTTTTCGTCATCTATGGTTTTCACTTTAATTTTGTCTAACCAATATTTTTAGAATGTTTTTTTTTAACTCTGTTCCTCCTCTGAGTTTTAGTGTTTCCTTTATTTTGTTCTGGTTTGTTTAGTTATGTTAAATTGACATCTCTTATTTGGTTATTTTCAGTTAGTATCCTTCCTTGTAGCTTCTTATATTACGGATGCTTCTTTCCCTTTTCCTATTTAAAAGTATTCCTATTTTGTTGCCATTTGTCTGCCATTACTCCATGGCTACTCTGAAAAAGTTGGTTTGTTGTCAGATGATCTGGCATTGATATACGATCACACATATCAGATTTGATTCCAGAATCTTCTCCTATATCTTCTGGTCTCCACAATTCACTAGAGATGTATGTAGATATTATAGGACAGGTACTACGTTGCTATACGAAAATGATGAGGGGAATGAAACATCTTAGTTAGAATGATAGGTTTAAAACTCAATCTCTTTTCCCTTGAACATAGAAGGAAAATGAAAGAAGAAATAGAAGCATATGAATTATTGATGAATATATACCAGACACTGCAGAAAAACTTTTTAAATTGGCAGGCGTGACATCGATGCGAGGATACGACAGAGAGATGAAGAGGTGGAAATTCAAAATATCAACGGGAAAATTTGCCTTCAGCAACCGAATCGTTCAAGTCTGGAAAATCTATTACAAGTAGTCAGCGCTCCAAGCACATAACTTATGAAGAACAAAATCGATAAATATTTAAAAGAAAATAAAGTTAAAATAGCTAACAAATATTAGAGTGGGTGCTCAAATTAGCCTTTTTCTTAATAGGGCCTACCATGTATAAACCTTTATGGCTCCATGTAGGTGATAATGAATTGTTTGTTTGTTTGTTTTAGGCAAAACTCCAAGTCTCTTGTACTTTCTCCTGGTTTTTAGAATTAGCTACATAAATAGTTTTATTTTTTATTTTCTAAATCGCCAATTTTCCCTGTTTTTAAATTTTGTGCAACGAAATTTGAGGGTACACCAGTACTGTTATAATCAAGGTTAAATAAACTTAACATGAGGAACTCTTCAAACAATTCTATGAGGTGGTGGTAAAAAAAGATGCATCCTTTTTTAAGCTTGTTTATTTTGTCTGCAGTATGTCTTTGGAAGCCGATTTTTTATTGCTTTATTCTCTACATTCATCTGAGTATCTGTAGTGTTCATCATTGATATTAATGTCTGCTATCTTTATCCTTGATATCAGGATGATATTGCAATTCCTTTATTCGCCTTTATTTTTCAATTTCTTTCAAGTTTCTTTTATATTTTAATTTATTTTCAGCCGTTCTTCTCGTTTGAAACTTCAGACTGTTAGATCTTATTACAGGGGGTATATTTGCCTGATATATCTAGTGTAGGGCTTAAACACCCACTCTTGAGGTAGTCTGGCCTTAAGATTGAAGTCTGGCTCTTCGAAGTTCTTTATAGAGATATACGCCTTCCTTCCTCCGAAGTAGTTGCATAGCAACCTTTTAAGGATGTTGTTCTACCAGTCTCAGTGTCTATTGAATGCATTTAATTCAAACTTTCTCAAGGGCTTTCTCTACATCTTTTAACACTAAATCAATAGAACTATTTTTCCCTTAGGCGCTGGCAATTTTCTCTGTCAATATCGTTAAATCCTTATAGTGTTTGGGTGTTTTCGAAAATAAAATTGGTAATGGCTGTGCAAAGAGTGTAATCTATTTATTCCATCAACGTTCTGTTCAATATTTTCTTGAATATTTTACCAATGTATTTGAGAAACGAAATGGGTCTGAAGCTTGTAAGTTGGCCTCACTCCCAACACTCGCAGCTTGCCTTCTCTAGTCCAATACCTGCCGCAGGACTTACGGCTACATATCTTCCACGCATTTTCGCTTTCTCTGGCTTTACTTTCTTTATAGATTTCTCCTTACAAACTTTATGTGGATATGGCCTCGTCGCTATTGTTTTTAATTTTAGAAAAAACATATGGTCGGAAGATCTATTCCTTTTCGGGATAAAGATCATCTTTGCCTTTTCCAGGTTTTAAGGAAATACCCGGTATTGAGGCATGCGTTGAATATATATTTCCCGTTAATAATAATTTCCGAGGGTTGTTAAGTTTATTTAGTTAGCTCACTTGGTCCTGGAATCACTTGACGAAAGGAATTAAGGCTACTAATAATTTCGTTGTTTATTATGGTTGCTCCTATCCCCTACATCGTCTCGTCTCCATTTGCGTCTAAATAATTATCCACTTCTTGCCACTCTTCATTTTATCACTCGTTATCCTCTTCTGTATCATTTCGATTCTGATAGCAATTAGTCTTCATGTAAATCCATTAATTCATGGAATTTAATTAATTTTTGGATAGTAATTGTGACGCTATCATATCTCTAGCATTGTATGCTTTTCCCCAATATTATGCACAGATCAGTCACGGATCCAAGTGGGGGCCTAGGGGGCTGGAGCTCCCCTTTATGTTTATATTTCTTTTTTAAGCCATACTTGATTCTTCTATTCAGAAAGAGTTATGTAATAATATAGAATATATTAAAACAGTTTTTTAAACCGTTGCGATCGAATGTATCCTATATGATACATGCCTAAAATAAAGGTAAATCTCAAAAGTAATTAATAAATTGAGTATTTCACCTCAGCTGATGCCAAAAAACTACAATAATCCACAATTTATAATTTTCTGGTGTGTGGAAAAAATCGGGATCTGAGAGAGTTCTTGCTCACTCCTTTATGAGATGCTGTTATTTATTATCAATACTGTCTATGATAACCCTTATTAATCATCAATGCCCTTTTCTAAAACTACTCAGAGAGAGGAATTCAAGAGAGCCCCTCCACCCTAATTTTCATACTAAATCCGCCACTGGCACAAATATTATTATGATATTAGAGTCAAATTCGTTGAATAAATTTCCATACGCTTCTTTTATTCCTTCTCATCCGTTCGTATTAATCTTGAGTATTTTTAATTTCTCTCTCGGTTTCAACTTCGTTGTCTTGTTGTTATACTCTTGGGTTATTTTTTATGTTTGGATGTTTTGCCTTAAGTTTCCCATTGCCCGTTCTGAAATCCTCTGGTAGCTTCGTGTGTTGCTTTTTATCCGAAACTACTCCATGTCTCTGAGCGATTAAATGGAAGTTATCTAATGTAACTAAAGTAAAAAAAAACACAAAAAAACAGAAAAACGAAGAAATACAGATAGATTTTTAGATAAAACAGAATAGTAATATTAATTTCCTGATTACATTCCCCCAAGGTAACGGAGATATCTTCAATCAACTCACAACCTGAGGTAATGCGAAAACTGGATGTAATTCTCTGAAGTGGTTTGAAGTTCTTAAGATGTTGGATTTTAACTTTCTTGCTTGGGATAGTTTCGTAGTGAAATTCTCTAGTACCACTATCAGTTAAGTAAATTTCATTTGAAGAGCCCCGTTAGGAGAGTGGTCTTTAACCTGGTGCTCACGAGCAGCATTTTGCTCTTAAGGAAAAATACTTTGCTCGGCATGATATTTGAGATTGGTGGTTGTGAGTACTAATCATCTTAACTGAAACCTGATTCATATGTATTCCATTTAAACTAATATATAATACGAGTACTCAAAAATGAATCTGAAATAGCCAATCAATTCTTTTATACGAATCCAGAGTTACTACTCACCCATCCTCCAAGTAATCCACAATCTCTGTTTGGTTTGTAACTTTGTCGAGCTCGTCTATAAGTTTCTGATACATCTATTTATTTCAAAGAAAGGTTCACGCATGCGCATTTAAGCCACCTTTTTACGAAATAATCATTGTTCATAGATAATTGTAATGAGAGAGGTGCTATTTACTCATTATGGTATGAAAGTTGTATAAACAATCTGAAAACGAATTGAGAAAGGTATTGCTATGTATATCATCGAGAAGCTTTCCCAAAATGCAGTGATATTAAAAAACAACAACAAAAACTAAACTTCCAGAAGAAATTAGGAGGAAGACTTGCCCGAAAAACATCCAGCTACTATAATTAGATTCGAAACAAATATTCCTATGAGTAATCATACTGTTGTAAATATCAGCTAAATTCAAAAGTTGTGCACTATCTTAGCTAACTGATTTTGCGAGCATGTCTCAACTCATGTTGTTTTTTCGATTCAACATAATGGGAACAGTGTAAAATATTTTCTGATCACTATACCTTGCTTCACCATATAATTGGAAAAGATGTATATGGTTGGTATTAGAAACTTCTTACGGAACACAAAATTACTCTGCATAAATGTGTCTATTGTTACTGATGGTGCCCCATCCATGGTATGTGAAACAAGGGATTTTTTATCTTACCTGAGATGAGAAGATATCTTTATTTTCACTATCACAACATGATTCATATCGAGGCCTTGTGTTCAGAAAATAAAAGATCAAAAATAAATTATAGGAAGTCTTGATGTCATCATGGATATCATCAGCCACTTTATTGCAAAATCCCTCGACAAGTGACTACTACCATTACTTTTGAAACTGTTTAGGCACTTCATTGTGAGTTTATTGCCCATTCAGAGGTTTAATTGCTCAATTATCAAGTGTTTGAAAAAGGAAAAGCTTCTCTGAAATTTCCGCTGGATTTTAAAATCATACTTTCATGCATGGATAACATCTTTGGCCATTTAAATTAATTAAATTCGAATCTCCAATGAAAAGCTAAATTAGAGTTCGGTTTATATAATGAGCATTTAATTTGAGACAAAAAATCAGGTTTTTGAGATTCAAGTTTTAAAAGAAAATTCAGTTTAGTTTTACCACTAAAAATGTCTTGGGGGGGGGGGCAATGTTTAGAAAATATCCACCTGTTTAATAAATTTATTCGAAAATCTCAGATGTCAGGTCCAAGAAAGGTTTGAATATATGTCAATTATCTCCCCAAATTTCAATTACCCTTGAATTTTAAAGACTTGGAGGCCAGTAATTTGGAACAAATTTTCAATGACAATAAAATAGCAGTTGCAGAATTAGAGCTTGTATACATAAAAACAAATTTAGTTTTAAAATACCTTTTTTCTAAAAAAAAATAATCTCTGATACAATTTGGATAAATTTCAGTTTACACGAAATTTTTTCTGCTACAAAGAGAAGCGTTCAAAGTACTTTCAATGTTTCAATCCGCTCACGTATTAGAATGTCTTTATCGTTAATAAACATCATAAAAAACAAGAAAAATGCACTATTATTAGCATCACACATTGAAGATCATTTTTGATTGTCTTTCTACAAGGGAGAAATTAAATATACACATATGGCATCGTTTCTTCAAAGTCAAGGATTCCAAAGTCAATGATAGAGTAAATAATTTGTGTAATCATTTGGGTTAATGACTATTTTATACATAATTAGATAATGAAAATATATTTAAATAATGTTATATTAGGTGATTTCGAGCGTCAAAGGTGTTGAGTACGGTGACTTATGCCCAAGTAGGCAGTTACCAGATGCGCTCCGAAAAAAAAATCGCTTTGTTTATGCCATGCTAACCCCTCCCCCCTCAAGGAAGAGGGGCTGGTAGCAAGGGCGAACCGACTTCCTCTACGTACTCTCTCTATCCTCTCATTGGCATAAAGTGGCTTATGAGAAAAGAGCTGCAGCTGAGGGTCAGGAAAGGAAGAAGGAGAGGGGAACAGGGAAGAGTGGAAAATTGGAAAAATCGGTCGGAAAGTTAAACGCGCGCTAGTTGGTAGGCCTTAGGAGTTAGGTGAAGAAGAATGCGGTTTTAGTATGTGGTCGTATCTTTTCCTCTCTATTTGACAGGCTGATAGACCTATTTTTCATCCCTCTTATTTTTATTATATTTTATTTACTGTCTCCGGAGAAGAAATTAATCTGTATCAGGAGCTTCTTATTAGAAAATGTCTGAAGACAAGTAATTTCTGCTGTATTTAATAAATTTACATTTTAATTACATATTTGATTTGGTTATTTGGCTTTCAAGCCATTTGCAATGAAATGAAAAAGAAATAGAGAAAATATATAGATGAATCGAGTCACTCTACATTGTGCCCCACCCTAACCTTGAGACTCATCGTAATTGACCAATGCGATACTGGATTAGACAAAATAACGTTAGGTTCAAATTTTGATAAATTGGTAAAGGAGGTAAAGATATGGGTAATCATATAGTTACTTCGACGACTCCAGCTCGTGTCCAATCATGGGTTTCATCGTCAGTTATCCGGTCTCCTCGGCTGATGTTTGTGTCGGATATGACTTAGGAGACCCAGTCTATAAAGGGAGAGGGTCAGTTTAGTCTGGAACCTCATCCACGACCTTACCGCCCTTAGTGACCTTGCCAGGAGTTTGAAATTCCCCATGGCATCGCGCTTGGAATCATTGGAACACTCAAGCCCTTCCACCACTTGAGGCTTTGGTAAAGGTTCGATGAATAGGTGATTCACATGATTTATATCTTCGATCTCAGAAACTTGTTTAGTAATATCCTGAATGCCGGAAAATAAAGACGAACGTTCTTCCTTGTTTCACACGAAGAATTCTTTGGAGGGGTTGAATAAAATGATTAAACACATCCACAGCTAAAAGTTCCTTAAAGAGCTGTTTCTCCACTCGTAATATCTCCTAATAATTCCGCAATAATATTCTCCCTAATACACCGTATTAGGGAAATAAATTTGAATAATCTCAATTATGCATAGACCATAGCGAAAATTCTCAAGATATTACTCTTTGAATAAATGTTTCCGATGTACTGCGTGTAACCCACTGTCTTCGTTGGATTACATTCTCAATTATATGATCCTTTCGTGTCAATCACTAAGGTTTGGAGGACAATGAACAACCACCTATATGGTCTTCACGCGCTACAGTCATCGCACACTCACCCCCGCTCTCTCTCTCTCCCTCCCTCTCTATCTAATATAGGCGAAAACCAACGATGGCATGTACTAGAGAAGGCGTGTGAACAGAGGAGAGGTGCATAGCTCAAGTTCCCAGAAGAGATGACCGACAGGGAGTTCAACTCTCTCGAATCTATCAGCATTCCACAATGAAGGGCGATCCCGTTTTTTGGGGACATTTTTACAAATCCTCTTTTATCTCTCACGTTTCCATGGTAATAGTGACACTCGGTGATAATTCCATCTATTAAAATAATTAATTCCTTAATTTAGCCTCCCGTTTGGTATAGTGGTTCCCACTTTGCGGTGCTTGCTATACTTGATCCTTGGTATCAATAAAACTGATACTATCACCTTCACACATAAAAAAAAAATTGCTATGATAGTTTATGTTAGGTTTGTCTCTTTTCACTTTCCTTGTATTATATCGTTCCTATTTGATTCAGGACGTTCTCTAAAGTTAACTGCTTTAAGGGCCAATGATGCGATATGGAACTACAAGCCACTTTGACTCTAAATATATATTGATTTAAGGGTTATTATGTTATATATATATATATATATATATATATATATATATATATATATATATATATATATATATATATATATATATATATATATAAATATATATATATATATATAAATATATAAATATATATATATATATATATATATATATATATATATATATATATATATATATATATATATATATATATATATATATATATATATATATATATATATATATATATATATATATAATTCCCACCATGCAACTCTTAGCTGGTGAACAGCAGTCTCTCTCTCTCTCTCTCTCTCTCTCTCTCTCTCTCTCTCTCTCTCTCTCTCTCTCTCTCTCTCTCTCTCTCTCTCTTCTATTTCTGCGGATTGAAACTTGGTTTGGTTTGTGTGGGAAGCAGGTGTTACTTTTCAACTAACAGCATTTAAAAGAGATTACCTGACTTCATTAATACCAAGATCACCATAGTGAAGCTCTTTAATGACAATTCTCACATAATACATAATTCGATGAGTAAATCAAATCAATTTGGCCAATTAGAGATAGATGAAAATACCTTGCCTTACGTAACGACTTTAGGATGACATTTTGGTTAAAATTCGGAGGCAAGACGAACAAATTTGGGAAAACGCCTGCTCATCATCGCGGACGCGGATAATTTTTGGCTGTCATAATGAAAGTTCCATAGGAACACCAAGGGCATCATAAGTTAATTTCTTAAAATATTTTGTTCTGTAGCTTATGGCGGATGCTATCTATAACTGAAATAAAACTGGCTAGCAGAAAAATGAAATTTAAGATCTCATTAAACAATGACAATATATATATATATATATATATATATATATATATATATATATATATATATATATATATATATATATTACTTTCGCTCCCGAAGTAATATCTTAAGAGGTGGGGAAATACTACTATTTTAGTAGATCTCTATACAGCGTAGATAGGCTAGCATTACTTTTAGCGCATGAAACGCATAAATTAACATTACTTTGGGCTATGCTTAATTCATTAGCTATCTTTCTCTGAAATTTCCCATATTTATGAAGAGCAACAATATTGCCACGACAATCACTCTCGAGTTGTTTCTTAGCACACATTAGAAATAAATTATATTTAGACCACTTTCTGTAAAAAAATCACAAAATAATAACGAAATGGCAAAAAACATAAAATCGGACAAATTTGACGCACACTCACACGCAACAAACCCTACCAAAATACTAACTTAAGATTGCATTGTAAAGATGTCATATCAGAGCGTTATAGGAAAGCTATGAGATATCGCTGGAGCAAATAGAAAGTGAATTATGCGTCTCTGAATATCATTGAAAATAATACAAATTTTGAGGTGATCGGATGCTTTTCGCGGAACTATATATATATATATATATATATATATATATATATATATATATATATATATATATATGGTAATAAATGGTAATGCAAAAATAATTTATAACTCTAAGATAGAAATCTATAATGCTAAGATAAAAAAGACAAAAAAACCCAACAACAACAGGGCAAAACTATAAAGCAGAAAATACAAAGCTCCACCAACCTCAAACCCCAAAGGAAAAGGCATGCTCGGGCGTCGGAGGATAGCCCATCTCCTTTCGGCGCCCAAGCATGCAACCAACCAGTAAACAAAATACAGTGAAGCCCAGCTCCTCCCAAAATTCTATTATACCACAAGTAGTTGGCAACGAACATCTCTTGAGTACAAGGGATAAGCAGCAGCGATCCTGCTCGTCCCGGAACCTGGAGACGCAGCGTCCGTGTAGATTCCCCAGACTGTAGCACTCGACAAGAATGTGATGGACAGTCTAAGAGACCACATAGTCGTCGCAGTAAGTTATAGGAGATCGCGCCATCAAATGTTGGTGCGTCTCGTGAGTGTGACTGATTTGGAGACGACATAAGGCAACCTGCAGTGTTAGGTCCACGAGAACAGTCACAGCGCGATGACGCGCAACTATAGGTTCCCGTCAGCCGACTCCCACCTTCTTGGCTAGGTAGTATGAAAGGCTGAGCTAATTCCGATCATGTACTAAGGGGTGGGCAAGAGCAAAACGCTGACACAATCGCCCTGTCCTCGTGGTCTCTCTGGTGCCCTCATCGGCGCGCTCATTTTTCACAGTTTCTACATGCCTATGAACCCGACAGTGTAGCGGTAGCAGTGGCGTCACGGATATGCAAACCAGGTGGTGCAGAAATTTCAATGCTTTGAGAGAACTCAGAGCAATCTTTGAGTACCTATAAATCAAAATTTCGTCTCCGAACCGAGTAGAAAACGTAATCTCCTGTAACATGCGATGTATTGAAATCATCTGTGTCGTAAAGAAAAACACAGCACCAGGTAGAGCCTCGCCAACTTGAAACAAGGAGACTACAAGGAGGCCAACCACTTCTTCGGATTTGGAGCCACCTGTGTACACTTTCACGGCTCCACTGTGATAAGAAATGTGCGCCAAAAAGCTCGAACGCAATACTCCTGGTGCTGTGAAAGCTTAGAAAGTAGAGGCGTGGCGACAAATAGTCAGACGTGGTACCATCCAAGGATCAAGAGTGGCGCCTTAGGCAGAACCAAAAGCACCACCGGCCTGACAGCTACATTAAGGTATCGCTTTAGTTGCTTAGCAGTACAGCCGAAAGGCTTAGGGCATGTTTGGCGTCTCTCTGCTGCATAGGCGCCGCCTATATCGGCCACGGATACAAAGAAAGCCTTTGGTGACTGGGAGAGGCCCTGCGTCCACGCGTATACACGCATAATTTACTGTGTATAGCAGTGTAGGGAAATCGATATCCCACCCTCACAACTGAGGCCCTGTTCCTTAACCACAACGTCCTGGCATTTTTGGCAGCGTAGCCCGACAACTTAACCTTTCCCCTCTCTCCCTTCGCCTCTAGAAGAACTAGAAAGGACGCCTAAAACCACATAATACTCTAATCATCACATGTCGGTCCCGGTGAGCCAAAACGATTGGTTAAAACAGCAAGATTTCCTTTAAGTTTCGGTATTTAATTTCACTTCATATGCGAAATTAGAGGAGCGATAACCTAATGCCAGAAGGTGCCGTTAGGAATAGGGGCAAGATTCTATGAGAAAAACCGTTAGAGGAGGAGACATAATTCCGCCCTCATCACCTCCCGCTCCTTCCCCTAACCCCAGTGGGGTGGCGAAGTATATAATAAAATAACTCCAGAAGAACGTGGTAGATCGTTAGAGTCATCGAGACAGCTAAGTCCAGCATAAGTGACGGGCAAACGAACAAGAGGGACTTAGAAGAAGCTCATCCTCCAGCCAGTTCCTGGTGTTCACACCATACTTTTGGTTAACTTAGATTGAGAAGCAAGTTCAACTAACTCTGTCTGAGAAACCCCCTATCCTGGTGTACACTAACAAACAGAGATAGTGTTCGCCCGTGGGGAATACCTCAAAGTGAACTCTCTCAAGCACTCCCCTGGGTCAAAGGATTCACTCGTTTGACAATCGCACGTCAGTGCGAATTATTCCTAGATTAACCCAAAGAGTGGAAGAAGCCTACTTTCCCCGTCCTGTTGCTGAAATAATCCCTCCAAGAATACGTACTTAACTCCATCCGCCACACGCGCCGAATTCCTCTGCGGCTTATAAACCATTACCCCTTTAGACAACATCTGGAACGGCAGCTAATGTGCCGCCCCGAAAACTACATTCTTGAGGCAACATAAAAATTGAGGCTAAGGTCAGTCTTAAAAACATTTAATTCAATCCCCGAAACGCTGAGCATGGCACTAGAAACCCTCAAATATAAAAAAATTAACGTAATAATGATAATCCTAATCAAATATAGCACTCTTAGAGAAAAAAAAATAATCAAGGAGTTTTGAAGTACGTAACAAACCTATACGTACGAAGACCACCACTCGGTCCTTGCTATACTACGACAGGCACATAATGAGCTTATCTCCACACCATAAACAAACAAAGGTTCTCAACAAGGCATGTGAGGACGGTACCGGTGACTAAACGGAGACCGGTGTGATGCATAATATCCACCTTCGGCAATTCCTGTTCATCTGCGGATGCATAAAACTCATCTTTAGTCAAACTTCGAGCGAATAAAGGGACGGGAGAAGAGTAGAGCGGTAGCCCTATCAGCACTTCTGTTTGAGGCCTGCCTTACACTTGCTTGACTACTGTGATGAAGATTCTTAAGAAGAACTCAATGGCCGTATCTACCGACCGAAACTCATCGATTCAGATAGAGAACTCAGTCATTTCCTAAAATGTGGGCCAACGACCCCGTTCCAAGCACGCCCAAGGCAGTTTCTCGAGCGGCAGCTACCATTAAAAAGATATTTGGATAGAAAAGTGGTCACTACCATCAAGTTCATCGACCACCTCCCACCCAAAATCAATCTGTGTACCGATCGAGACGAGAAAATGAATCGGTTCTCGAGCAGTAATGCTCGAGTCTGTGTACCGATCGAGACGAGAAAATGAAGCGGTTCTCAAGCAGTGATGCTTAAACGCATCCGTATTAAGGAAACCTATCTCCAGCTCATCGATCGGGTGGGCAAGTACCTGTCCAAATGAATTGGTAATATAGTCCACCCCGAGGGGTGCCTACACTTCAAATCTGCGAGGAGAGAGGGCTTTGGCAACCGTGTCATGACGCGGAGAAAGTCCGTCGAGTCAAAGTCGCCTGACGGTGGAATGTACGCTGAAATGAAAGTATATCTCCTATCCAGCTGTAGCTGCTTTGCTACTGCTTTGAGGGAGATATTCAAAACGAAACTTCATGTCAGATCCGCTCTTTGGACTACCATCCCACGGTGGTGGCATCGCAAAACCCTTATACTCCCAGGAGGGTGGGCAGGGGGCACGCTCCGAACATAGTTTGCTGAAGAGAAATACCTAATGTAGAAGGGAGTGGACAAGAGTTTGCAGCTTGTCCTAGTTTTTCCGGAATACACGGCAATTCCACTGAACGAAAATGACCCTCAGGGATGGCCTTAGTCTTCCCGGCCGAAAACTCAGGGGAATTTAAGCTGGAGAAGGCGACGAAGATACCGCTACCCTCGAGGACCTATTTGGGTCATTGGGCTCGCGGGCGAGTATTTTATCTCCCTGTTTTCATAATCGCATGGTTGGAGGGAACCCATTTACCGATAGAAGAGTTACCCTAGTTACCTAGTCCTCCCTGGCACCTAGGGGGGACGAGGCCGCGCTTGCGGATGCACCCCAATGCGCCAATGGTCTCACACTATTATTTGCCATTTTCACCATATCTATAGTTATAAAAGAAAAAAAGGATGAATAGAAAGTAGATAGTATGACATCCCAATGGCTTGGAATGTTAAGGAAAAAAGTCCCCATAGGATCAGAAGCTTCCAGAATGTGATTATTTACATTTACTCAGTCTAACGATTCGAGCTATGATGGATCTTGACAAAATTAACCATCGTAATAGCGACTTTGTTTTGTTGATTTAAACCATAAGTGATAGTGCCAGCGTATCTACCTTATATATGCACTGGACGCGATGAATAGAGTTGACGACCCAGCACATCCAGCACTTAATACTTTCACTAACAGTCGAACTTTCGGCCCTCGCAATAAGTAGGGACCTCGCGGTATATCCTTGTCGTGGTATAGGAAGCATCCCACACCTTGACACCAAACATTTATGTCTTTCATATAGGAAGGACCGAGTGATGGAAGGATGTTCGTACGTATAAGTTGTTTACGTACTACTCCTTGATTAACGTTATATATCTCTAAGAGTGCTATATATGTGATTTGATTATTGTTATCTAGGGTCTTGACTTCTTTAAACTTTTACGGTTCCCTGTGCCAACGTAGAGATTCGAGGAGAGAATAAAAAAAATTGTTAAAACCAACTAAAACGTTAATTAAATCAAAAACAAAATAAACATGAACCACAGAAATATTACGAATTTAAATACACAATCATGACTTCAATAACTTTTTAAGTAAGGCTTTTTAACTTGACCCACTTGACATTTTAGTGATGGTTAACCCAACACTCACTTCGATATAAAACTATATTAACTGTCTCTACTGAAGAAGGGTTTGAGTCTAACCTTAAACTCAATGAGCCCAGACACCTCAGGAATCCGGTGGGTTGTTTGACGCGTGCCTCGACCAGATGGTTGGCGGCGGACGAGATAACTTGACAGTCACAAGGGACTTTGGCGGGTGTGGCAGATGGGGGTCCACAAGGTATTCGGGGAATGGGGGAGTCTTCCTCAAGTGCGAGAACTATCACAGTGCTTTAGGATGCATCAGGGATAGGCGGGGTCTCTCTGACGAGAGTAAGTTGAACTTAGTTCTTAAACCAGGTAAACTTAGAGTTCGGTGTGACCACCAGGTAATGGGCTCGAGTAGGAGCTTTTTCTTCTTCGTTTCGGAAGTCCTCAAGGGCGAGGACTATCACTATGCTTTGTGCTACACCAGGATACTGGGGAGAGGGGGAGTTCTTCAAGGGCGAGGAAAGTGTTCGGGCGGGTCTTCTTCAAGGACGAGGACTTATGAGGGGGGGAATATCCTTATCATAATTTTTATACTTGTTAATCTTGCTTTTTCACGTGATTTTTCTTATCATGCTGCAAGTTGTCTTCCTCGAATTTTTTTCTTCTTGACTGAATTTTCTTTTTTTTCTTGAAGTTGGCCCTTCAAACGTTTTCTTTCTATTTTCCTTGGCTTCCGTATCCTTCTTGAGTTGGTCCTTAATCTTTCGTTTTCTTTCTTGAGAGATCTTTATAAAAGTTTTGGGATTGTTGAGTTTCGAACGCGGTACCTCTGGATTTGATTTCCGATACTATATCCACACAACTGTCTTGAGTCCGTCTTATTGTTGGTAAGTTTTTCGGCCATTTATATTATCGTGTTGGAAGGAATTTCTCATACATTTTGCACCCCTACACAGGTCCCTTTTTAGAAAGCGGAGTGAATTTGAGGATTGGAGAGAGACTAGTTTTGGATTTCTTAATCGAGGAGTAGTAGCTCTCCCTCCCACGGCTTTCGAGTCTGCGAGATGAGTGGCGCGAATTTAGAGGGATTGAGGAGAGCGAACGAAGTCTTGTCTCTAATCAATGAGTAATGGCTTCTCCTTTCCCGGGTCTCCGAAGTTCACCGCAGCACTTTTTCATAAATCTCTAGTAAGAGGGCAGGTGCAATTGTAACGAAGATCAGAAGATTGTTCGGCTGTTGAGTGTCACCAGTTATGGAAGGCATATCCTTATCATAATTTTATTTATCTATTAATATTATTCTTGTTCATCGTGCTTTTCCCTTTTCTTTTCTTGCTGCAGGTTGTCTTTCTCGAAATTTTCTTCTCTTGAATAAACTTTTCCTTAAGTTGGCGGACGTTTTCTTTCCAATTTCCTTGGCTTCCGTATTCTTCTTGAGTTGGTCCTTAATCTTCATTTTCTTTCCTGAGATATTTTCATAAAAGTTTTTGGACTGTTGAGTTTCGAACCTGGTACCTCTGGATTTGATTTCCGATACTCTAGCCACACGACTGGCTTAGTCCATCTTATTGTTGGTAGGTTTTTCGGCCATTTATATTTATCGAGCTGGAAGGAATTTCTCTTATACATTTTTGCACCCCTACAGACTATCCCTGTGCTTTATGATGCACAAGGATAGGAGGAGTCTCTCTGACGAGAGTAAGTTGAATTTTGGTTCTTAAACCAAGTTAACCTAGAGTTCGGTGTGACCACCGGGTAACAGGCTCGAGGAAGAGCTTCTTCTTCGTTTCGAAATTCCTCAAGGGCGAGGACTATCACGGTGCATTGTGCTACACCGGAATACTGGAGGGGGAGGGGTCTCTGACGAGAATCAGTTGAACTTGGTTCTTAAAGTTTGGTGTGACTACCGGGTAACGGGCTCGAAGGGGAGCCTTTTCTTCTTCGTTTCGGAATTCGTCAAAGGTGAAGAGTGTACTCGGGGGAGGGGTCTTCTTCGAGGGCGATTACTGTACTCGGGGGGAGGGTCTTCTTCAAGGGCGAGGATAGTGGGAGGGGGGGGGGTCTCTAATAAGAATAAATTGAACTTGAACAAGTTAACTTAAAGTTCGGTTTGATAACCAGAGACTAGCTCGAGGATGAGCTGTTTCTTAGTCCCCTTGGTAGCCCGGCCTCTCTTGCAAGGGACTTCGTAGCCTGGTTGACTCACGGATTCTACCACGTTTTTCCCAAGTGTTTGGTATTTATACCTCGTCACCCCACTAGGGTAGAGTTAGGAAGGGGGGGGGCTTATGGACGGACCGCAGAAGGGTTCTTACTCCAACGTTTTTGTCAGCAAGTCATACCTCTGGTCCAGCTGCCCTTTCGAGCTTGAGAGAAACGCGTCTCCAATTTCGTACTTGAGGTGAAATTGAATACACACTCATAGGAGAGATCTTGCAGTTTAAACCGTTCTGCTTTTCATAGGGATGAGTGGCGAGGGGCTGTGGTTACAAGATTGACCCAAGGGGCCTAACCCGGTCGTTTTGCGGTCAACGTCCCGTGTCTCAACTGGGGGAGAAGGGAGAGGGGCGATTTCCCTACAAAGCTCACTTCGAATAACTTAATGGGGGGGGGGAGGACTCCAGGGAACTCAAAACAACTAATTCAACCTAATCGAGTATAGCAAAGTTGCATGTCTATGAGCCTTCTCTTGGAGGACTCCAGGGAACTCAAAACAACTAATTCAACCTAATCGAGTATAGCAAAGTTGCATGTCTATGAGCCTTCTCTTACTTCAAGTTTCCTTAAATTTGAGCACACACTCGTGCGCTTACACAGGCAAGGGGTCGAAATAGACCTCGCGAGCCTACTCGGGAGGTATGTTACACAGCAAAATTTAACATACTCGCAACACAATTTAACTTTCGAACAAAACAAAAATCTGATTCATCGAATACACACCATAAAAATAAAAACAAGCTACTTCCTTACATTTCCAAATTTTTAAGAATTAAAATCCTAATGATAACTACTAACACGAAAAAAAAATGAAAACATGGTTTCACCATTACTAGGTGCTGAAATAACCCTCAATGGAGGTTTGGAATCAGGTTATAGAGCGGCTGTACTTTATCGGCCCCTCTGATGTAGCTAATATTAAAGTGGTGCTCTATGACCATTACTTTACCGCGCCTGCGTCGGCTGTTCGGGTTATTGAGTTTACCCATTTATGTCATACAATGGTAATAGTATTCCAACCTACTCGAATTACCCTTCTTATGGTACTTGAATACTTTTAAACTAACCCTCTTGGCTAGAGCGGCCTGTTGCAGTGGGGCATAATTGATTGGGGCGGGGGGGGCCATAGTCCTCCTTTAACAAGGTACGAGGGGCGGTCAATAGGTTTTGAAATTCGGATATAAGGAAACGAGATATGAGGAAAAGTGTTTTATTATTTTTCAATATAACTACCCTCGACTTCAATGCCCTTGCGCCACTGTTAAATCCACTCCTGGACGGCGAGCTAGACATCTTCATTGTCCGCTGGCGGAATAAAAAGTAGTCGCCACGGGCCAGATCTGAACTGTAGGGGATGGGGATGGTTGAGCTCCTCGAATCCGTACTCACGCAGGGCAGCTTGTTCAACTCTGGCCTTGTGAACTTTGACGACGTTGAAGTCGATCATAGGGCGTGAGGTTTCTAGGGACCCAACGGGCAGAGACCTTGGTCATGGCCAAATTGTCGTGCATGATGTTGATAACACTTCCATGTGATATTCCAAGTTCTCGCTCGATTTCTTGCACCTTTACCCATCGATTTTCGAGGATCATCCTCTCCACACGGGCCCCATTGTCCTCGTTGGTTACGTCTGACGGGCGTCCTGGACGGGGGTCATCTTCAAGGGACTCACGACCATGGCAAAACTGCCTATTCTAGCGAGCATTGGTTGCATAGGAAGGGGCGGTGTCGGTGTACACTGCAACCATGCGCTCATGGATCTCTTTTGCCTTCTTGCCTTCCTTGGTCAAAACTTGATAACTGCACGGTGCTTAACCTTCTTCATTGTTGAAAAATTTGTGACTGACGATCTGCGATCAGCTATTGCTTCTTAAATAGACGAGGCAGGAGCGTGCGGCTGCAGGCTCTGACTTGTTATAACTTGTCCTAACACCCACACAAAGAGCCATCCCCCTTCCTCTGTTTTGCCCTACCAATTCGCAAAACTTATTGACCGCCCCTCGTACCTAGGGAGATCCAGTCTGTGTTCGATCTAATTGGTTCGGAAACAATTTTCTTTACCGGATCGTTAATGGGCGTGGAGCTTACTACGACTTGGAGTTTTAGTGGTAACTCCGTGAATGCTTCGTTCTGGGGGAAGACTACTGCAGGTTTAGGGGATACTCATTATCCTCGTATAACCTCTGAATCGGTTTACATGGGTGTACCACCTTGACACTTCCATATTCCTTCATTGTCACCCCCATTTGGCTGGGTTCTACTTGTAGGTAGCTTCTTACGTACACCGGCATGTACCTCTTTCCTAGTTACTACTTCCTCCATCATTACCCCATTTGGCTGGGTATTCATCGATCCTTTCCTAGGTCCAGGGCGGGCTAAAGCTGCCTCGACCTCCATATGATGCTCGATAGATGCCCTTACATTTGTGAGCAATCTTTCTTTTTCTTCTCTCTTTTCTCTTCCAGCTTAGGCAGCTTCTCTTTCCCTTTGTATTCTTCTTTCTTCTACTTCACTTTTATCTTTATTCTTCTTTCTTCTACTTCTCTTTTTTCTTTATTTTTCTTTCTTCTGACTCTTTTTTCCTCTTTATTATTCTTTCATCGGCTTATATTTCCTCTTTCGCTAGTTCTCTTTCCCGCTGTATTTTTATTTCTTCTGCTTGTATTTTCAACTGTAAGAGTCTTTCGTTTGTTTTACTTCCCCTCGTTATTCTTTCTTCTTCTTCTTTTATTTTCCACTGTATTCTTCTTTCTTCTCTTTTTCTATCTAACTGAATTCTGACCTCTTCGTCTTCTAATTTCCACTCTTTTCTTTCTTCTTCGTCTTCTATTTTCCACTCTCTTCTTTCTTCCTCGTCTTCTGTTCTCAGTTCTGCCCAGACGTAGTCATCCATATCTTTGCCTTCTAGTCCCAGAATTTGGCCCTCTTGGAAGAATTTTTCGAACGAATGCATTTTGTGTATGTCTTTCACACTTTTCACCGCTGTACGCTCAGGTACTTATGCAACCACTAACCAGGTAGCGCGCTGCCTAAATTCCCTTAATCCCAATACTTGGCTGATTGGACTACCACTCCAACAACAAATTAATTAATAACCTTGACAGGCTAATCACGGGAAATTTATCTAACGATCTTGTTATGTTTTAATCTTTCCTTGAATGTTGGCACACCTTTACTCTTCCTGAAGGAAATACAAGACAAATTCTAGTGAGTTCTTCCAATACCCATAAACCTCCCACCAAATATTTATGTCGTAGTATCGGAAGAACCCCACACACCTGAGACCAAATATTTAAGGTCGTGGTATAGGAAGCACCCCACACCTTGACACCAAAATATTTAAGTCGTTCGTATAGGAAGGACCGAGTGATGGAAGGATGTTCGTACATATGGGTTGTTTACGTACTACTCCTTGATTAACGTTATATCTCTCTAAGGGTGCTATATATGTGATTTGATTATTATTATCTAGGGTCTTTACTTCTTTAAACTTTAAAGGTTCCCTGTGCCAACGTAGAGATTCGAGGAGAGAATAAAAAAAAAATTGTTAAAACAAACTAAAACGTTAATTAAAACACAAAAACAAAATAAACATGAACCACAGAAATATTACGAATTTAAATACACAATCATGACTTCAATAACTTTTTAAGTAAGGCTTTTTAACTTGACCTACTTGACATTATAGTGATGGTTGACCCACCACTCACTTCAATATAAAAATATACTAACTGTCACTGCTGAAGTTTAAATACCTTGGTCCCTCCGGCGACAGGTTTGAGTCTGACCTTGAACTCAATGAGCCCAGACACCTCAATAATCCGGTGGGTTCTTTGACGTGTGCCTCGACCACATGGTTGACGGCGGACGAAATGACTTGACAGTCACAAGGGACTTTGGCGAGTGTGACAGATCGGGGGCCACACGGTATTCCGGGGGGGCAACTTCTTCAAGTGCGAGAACTATTACGGTGCTTTAGGTTGCACCACGATAGGAGGGGTCTCTCTGACGAGAATCAGTTGAACTTGGTTCTTAAAGTTTGGTGTGACCACCGGGTAACGGGCTTGAGGTGGAGCTTTTTCTTCTTCGTTTCGGCATTCGCCTACGGTGAAGAGTGTACTCGGGGGAGGGGTCTTCTTCAAGGGCGAGGATAGTGGGATGGGGGGGAAGAGGTTCGCTGACGAGCATAAGTTGAACTTGAACAAATTACCTTAAAGTTCGGTTTGATAACCAGGGACTAGCTTGAGGATGAGCTGCTTCTTAGTCCCCTTGGTAGCCCGGCCTCTCTTGCAGGGAACTTCGTAGCCTGGTTGACTCACAGGTTCTACCACGTTTTTCCCAAGTGTTTGGTATTTATACCTCGTCACCCCACTGGGGTAGTAGGGGGGGGGCTTGTGGACGGGCCGCAGGAGGGTTCTTACTTGAACGGTTTTTCCCAGTAAGTCTTACCTCTGGTCCAGCTGTCCCTTCAAGCTTAAGAAAAACGCGTCTCCAATTTCGTACTTGAGGTGAAATTGAATACACACTCATAGGGGAGATCTTGCAGTTTAAACCATTCTGCTTTTCATAGGGACGAGTGGCGAGGGGCTGTGGTTACCAGATTTACCTAAGGGGCCTGACCCGGATGTTTTGCGGTCAACGTCTTGTGTCCCAACTGGGGGAGAAGGGAGAGGTTCGATGTCCCTACAATACTGCGACTGGGCTAAGGTATGGTAAGGAGTCGAAATTGCACAGAGCCGCAAGAACCTCTTTGGATAGTAAAGGCAAAAGAAGTAGAGTTAGGTGGGTCCAATTAAGCGTAGGCTGGTTGACCACCTAGTATTAACTTGATGACATGCAATCTCTTCAGATACCATGTGTTGCGAGCTAGACAGGGTACCCCTATGGGTATGTTGTATTTTTGGTTGCCAGCCAGGGTATGGCTGCCGATATTGGAAACGGTAGAAGGGACAAACCTAGATAAAAGTGTGTGCCAGAAGTGGGCAGAGGGAACGCACTAACTAGCCAAGTCCCCACCATAGAGTTCAAATCAACACAGTCACGTGGCTTTCCACATTTGCACTTAGGCCGGGAAGACGTGCTGCTTTTCCTTGTACCAGGTGTAAGATTCTACACAAGACACTCTGCTGCGGTGTGTCATCCTAGAATACGTAATGTATTTTTTGAATTGTATGCTGGTATGGAACCCACATGATTGGTTAGTATGTATGCTCGTATATTGGTTGGAAGGAGGGCAGATAAACGGTACTCATTCCTTGGCTATTGTTTTAGGGTTGGAAGACCGTCTCAAAGAACTGTTAGATTAAACTATTATCTATTTTAATCTACCAAATTCATCCCACTTGAAAAAGAGGTGACTCGAAACAACAATGGAGAGGAAAATCTACAAGAAATCCGAGGATTTTATACAATTGCTCTTTCCATTATTTAGAGTAAAGGTAAGGGGCAAGTCGTAAGCAGAGCTTGCGGGGTAAAAACCCATTTCCTTAGCGACAAAAGCCACTTTCCTTACCGGGAAAAGCAGGAGAAAGCCCCTTTCCTTACCAAGAAAAGCCCCTTTCCTTACCGGGGAAAGCAGGAGAAAGCCCCCTCTCCTTACCGAGAAAAGTCCCTTTCCTTACCGTGTAAAGCAGGGGAAAAGCCCACTCCTCCTTCTTACCGGGATTGACCATCGGCACAAGAACTAGGCACACTTTCGCCACCTGATATTCACAGGGGCTTGCTTATGCGAATCCCTCGGTTGTTTCCATCTTTTCCTAGAAGCCCCTAAACGATCAGACACCACTGGTGGTTACAGGGTGGTCCTAAAGTCTTGTACCATTAAATTTTTAATGTGCCCATCTGGCACCTACCATTAAAGGCATAATCACCCAAATTATACAACTCTTCTTAGGCTAAATAAATATAAAAAAATCAAAGAAAACAACAACAAACAAAACAACCACCGAAAACAAACAAACAAAAAGTAAGCAAAGCCAAAAAATGCATGATCAGATGCCGGGGATGGTGGTTGAGTGTGTGTGAGTATGTGTGTGAGGGGGAGGGGCTTCTCCCTAGAGGCCAGAGCATGTTGTGAAATTCAAACACTCACGGAGCTTTAAAGGCAGAAGGGTTTTTACGATCACCCTGTACTTCATTTTGGTTGCTTTAGTAGAAGACTTGAATGGTAGTTGGATGAGATTGATTGGGTTTAGAGTAATCCAATCTTGTGATGGAAGTAAAACAGAGTGGGGGTTTGTGTGTCCTGGTGGCCTATTAATTCGTTCGTAACTGGGAGTGCGGGCGACCCTATAGATTGGGAAACAATTCAGTTATGGATGCATTATATTGCCCTCAAAAGATCGCTGATTTTGTGGGATGTGGAGAATAATTATATTTGTTTATTGCCTTTACTGATGAAATTCCACGAATATGTATACTTGCAAAACAGGAATATAAATAAATGAGTTTCCAACTACAGGAATATGTAAAATATAAATAAAAATACAATTAATTTGTCATTTCTATATATTATATTCTTTTATGACAGTGGGGGCTGGAGTGGCGATAGATACTTTGTACTGTGCAACGGTTGCAAATGGAAAAAGGTTAAAGCGACCTCTTTATTCCGCATAGTTTTATACCCAAATGGCTGATTTTGTACATTACAAAAGTAAAATTTGAAGCTTTGTCTTAGTTTCCAACTTGTCATTTTATTACTCCTATAAAAAAACATATCACTATGATTTGCTGGGGGGGAGGGGGGCAAAATATGTCATTACCTTGGGGAGAGGCAAAAATCACCTAAACAATAACTAATAAAGGAAACCTCGTTTTTCTTAACTCACCGCTCCCTCTGTACTGGTAATAGGTAGGTTCTGTGTTCCATTTTGGGGCTCCTGAGACCTCACCAGGAAGACGTTGAAAGCAGTGATGATAATCAAATAAACTGAACCGAATAAATAAAGTTGTTTGAGATCAAACTTCGTATTTAGGGCAATGTACATCACAATAGAACCAGGTACAACATAACTCCACAAAATCACTTTGACATAGTATGAAACACTTTTTTTCATCCTGTTTGTCTATTCAATGATCGACAGACTTTCATCGCAATGTGGCTTCTCACGTAGACGGACTTCTACAGCGGATCGTTGTTTGATGCGAGCGACCGATGGACAACTGTGTTCGATGAGTGTGAAGCGTCACTCTACTCGGAACTTAGAATAAACAACACCTTCTTATAAACTCAGCCTATTTATCGAGTCCTATATTTTAGAAGGACATGGCGTTCCATTTTCACAAATTCAAACACGATTATTATCATGATTAATTATTATTATTATTAATCATCATTATGATTATTATTATTATTGTTATTATTATTATTGTTATTATTATCATTGTTATTATTATCATTATTATTATAATAATAATAATTATTATTATTATTTGTATTATTATCACTATTATTATCATTATTATTATTATTGTTATTATTATCATTATAATTATCATTTTTATTATATCATTATTATTAATTATTATTATTTGATAGCAAACAGCGGGGGTTGGGGCCGAGAGGGCACATAGGAAAGATGGAGGAAGGGAGGAGAAAAGGGAAGGAAGAATGAAGATAGAGTAAAACTAACTGAAATAGTTTGAAGTAATAAAACCAAGGTAGTCTCAATCTCGTGGCGCTTCTCAAAGTACGAAGAGTACCCGGGCGGGTCAACACTCAGATCAGGTTGTGACTTATGAGTGATGATCTATGAAACTACATAATATTGTCATTGTGTTTATTTAATTAACACTAAAAAGCGAAAACCATCGAGGGCATTCGTCCACAGCAGGTTTGTGAGGAGAGATGGATAAAGAGGTAAAGATGTTCGAAGGAGGGCGCAAGGTACATTGTCCAGAAATTTAAAGGAGGTTAGTTGGGAACTAGGGAAAGGAGAAGGCGCGCAGCTTTCTCGAACCTGGCCAACATCCCCAATTAAGTTAGGTTCAACTGAAGGCTTGGGGGCCGGGGGGGCTGGACTTAACCTTCCAGATAGTAGGCGCAACTTGCAGCTCCAACGGAGGAAAACTGAAAGAATTCTATCTAAAATACCTTGGGAGAAGTCGATCGAATATGACTTAAGACAAGATCTGAAAAAGGTTTGAAAGAAAGCGTAAAAAGGAAGAAAAAGCGACGAAAACAAGGTTGTTAGGCCAGACCTCAGACTTTTTCATGACTGATGGGTGAGCGGTGAGGTTTCGAACTCCGTCTTTTGAAAGAAATGAAGCACAGAAACCTGAAAACCATCTCAACCATCAAAGAGGCTAAGAAATCGGTCTCTGTTTTTTTTACTTTTTATTTTTATTATTCCCTCTTGGTATTAATATTTACCATAGAGTAGAAATTTTGTGTTTTGATTCGGAGGTTTGTGATATTCTATCCGCAGGTAATAAAACGACGAAGACATCTGGAATCTGTGAGTCGCATTCCAATCAAGAAGATGAAACAATCATTGATGCTCCATAGAACCAGGTCATCAAGACCTAACTAAGTTCGTGCTCTCGATTATTCTGACTTATTACCTTAAGACTTTGAAACAAGGTCATCAGACCTAAGAAGGGTGCTCTCAATTCATAAGATGATAAGAACGTTTAAAGTGGAATCACAGATGCCCCCAGGGCCCTTCGAAGTGATGCCACTGCTGAACATAGTGCTTCCAGCATATTTACATCATGTAATGTAGGTCATCATATGGAATGGCGGGGTATCGACCCTTAGTCGAGAATTTTACAAAATATTAGTTCAGTTTATTTAAAATAATATAGATTGGTTTGGATCCAGGCGAGGTAACCTAAAGTAGCACATATGCTAACAGGTCAGAATGTTCAGAAGTATAGTCTAGGAATTAGCACTTCTTTGTTCTATGAATAATATATATATATATATATATATATATGTATACTCGTATATATACATGCGCAGCATACAATAATCATGTGTAGGTGGCTCTGATTACACAAAGCCTTTACTGTCCATATATTTATCCAGCTTCAATTTGAAAGACCTCAAAGTTGCTGAATTTACTATTGTTTCTGGCAGCTCGTTCCAAAGGTTCAGAATACGATTTTTGAATGAGTATTTACCTGTATCACTATTGTAGTTGATTTTCTTTAATTTAAGGTTATGGCCTCTAGTTCTGTTATTATCAAAATTAAAAAAAGTCTGCCAATCTTACTCTATTTATACCTGTAATCATTTTGTATACCTCAAACAAATCTCCCCTCACATACCGTCTTCTCACTGAGAACATCCTTAATTTCCTTAATCTTTTAAGATATGAGAGTCTATGCAGACTAGGTATCATTTTAATCGCTCTACGCTGTACCCCCTCCAGCATATCAAGGTCATGCTCATAATGGGGTGACCACACCTGAACACAATATTCAATATTTGGACGAACATATGAGGTATACATTTTTTTAATCACTTTCTTACTCTTATAAGTATCGTTTTTCTTAATCAATCCCAATATTCGATTAGCCTTGTTCTTTGATTCTATGCAATTCGTTTTGCATTTTAGGTCACTTGTTATAATTACTCCCAAATATTTTTCTCCTTGAAAATCTTGCAACCAAATCCCCTCAATTTCATAGGAGAAGTTTCTATTGTTTTTACCAATGTGTAGGGATTTACATTTATTATAGTTTAACTTCATCTCACATTTATGGGCGCAGGCGACAATTTTATCTAGGCTTCTCTGGAGTGTTAGGTTCCCTTCCTCATTACTTACTGGAAAGAACAGCTTAACATAATCAGCAAACATTTCAGTTTTGATCCAAAACCAGAATCAATATCATTAATATAAAGGATAAAAAGCAAGGGTCCGATTACAGATCCCTGAGGCACTCCACTCTTCACCAACTTCCATGTGGACTTAGTCCCATTTAGTATTACTCTCTGTTTTCTTCCAGATAACCAAAGTTTGATCCACTTCAGGACTCTTCCAGAGATTCCATACTTCTTAAGCTTATGCCCAAGTCTCTCGGGAGGGACCTTGTCAAAGGCTTTGCTAAAATCAATATATAATACATCTATATCCTTATTACCTTTGTCTGTTTGTTCAGTAATAAAATTCATGACCTCAAGTAGGTTAGTGAGACATGACTTCCCATTTCGAAAGCCATGCTGCGAATCATTAATATACTTGTTCTCCTCTAAGAACTTTTTAATATCAGTGCTAATTAATCTTTCCAATATCTTTACGGGTAATGATGTAAGGCTTATAGATCTGTAGTTTTCCACTTTCTTCTTGCAACCCTGCTTATGTACAAGTACAACATTGGCCTCCTTCCAGTCTTCAGAATCTCAGAATATATAAGTGAACGATCAAAAATAATTTTGAATGCTTTGCAAGACTTTCCTCACCTTCTTTTAAGACTCTAGCGTAAATCTCATCTGGCCCAGAAGATTTATTAGCCAATATTTTATTAATAACAGCTTTTATATCTCTCTTTAAAAAATTCACATTCTCAAGAACTGGCCTAATTTCCAAATTGACACCTGGGTCCCAATCAATTGCACTTTCCTGAGTGAAAACAGAAGAGAAGTATAAGTTTAACACGTCAGCAATATATTTATTTCCTTGATAGCCCTCTCTCTATTATATTCTAATGGCCCAATAGTGGAGCCCTGTTTAGAATTTATATTATAATAACCAAAGAACTTCTTGATATTTCCCTTACTACTATTTGAAAGGTTGATTTCTGACAGTCTCTTGCATTTTCTAATATATTTTTTTAATTCTTTGATGGTGCATTTCAAGTCTTCCCCATTTAATTCAGTTTTATTATGCTTATACTTTTTAGCAGCAATTTTCTTTGTCTTCAACTTGAAATTTACAGTCTTTTAACCATAGGGGCTTTTTACTAGCATCTTTTGTCCTTGTCTTTAGGGGTATGCAACCTTTTTCAATTGAATCTAGAATACACGTGAATCTATTCCACATTTCAAGAGCATCCAAACCGTGAAATTCATCCTCCCATGAGATAATACTTAACATTCTTCTAAACTTATCAAAGTTAGATTTGGAGAAGTAGGGGACTTATGACCTTACGACTTTGAAACAAGCTCATTAGGACTAAGAAGTGTGCTCTCAATTATTCTGACTTATGATCTTACGACCTTGAAAGAAAGTAATCAGTCCTAAGAAGCGTGCTCTCAATTATTCTGACCTACAACCTTGAAAGAAGGTCATCAAACTTAAGAAGCGTGCTCTCAATTATTCTGAGTAGTGAACTTACGACCTTGAAACAAGGTCACGAGACCTAGGAAGAGTGCTCTCAATTATTCTGAATTATGAACTTACGAAGTTGAAACAAAGTCATCAGTCTTAAGAAGAGTGCTATCAATTATTATGAACTACGAACTTCAAAGAAGGTCATCCAACCTAAGAAGCGTGCTATCAATTATTCTGACTTATCAACTTACGAACTTGAAACAAGGTCATTACACCTAAGAAGCGTGCTTTCAATTATTATGACCTACGACCATTAAAGAAGCTCATCCAACCTAAGAAGCGTGCTCTAAATTATTCTGACTTATGAACTTATGACCTTGAAACAGGTCAACAGTCCTAAAAAGCGTGCTTTCAATTATTCTCGCTTATGAACTTACAAACTTGAAACAGGTCATCATTCCTAAAAAGCGTGCTCTCAATTATTCTGACTTAAGAAATTACGACCTTAAAACACATCATCAGACCTAAGAAGCGTGCTCTCAATTATTCGGACTTATGAACTTATGAAGTTGAAGTAAGGTCATTAGTCCTATAAAGCGTGCTCTCAATTTTTCTGACTTATGAAATTACGACCTTGAAACAAGATCATCAGACCGAAGAAGCGTGCTATCAATTATTCTGACTTATGACCTTACGAACGTGAAACAAGAAGAGTGCTATAAATTATTCGGACTTATGACTTTACAACCTTGAAACAGGTCATCAGACCTAGGAAGCGTGCTCTCAATTATTCTGACTTAGGGCCTTACGACCTTGAAACAGGTCATCAGACCTAGAAAGCGTGCTCTCAATTATACTGACTTATGAACTTACGACCTTAAAACAAGGTCAAGCCACCTAAGAAGCGTACTCTCAATTATAATGACTTATGAACTTACTACCTTAATACAAGGTTAAGCCACCTAAGAAGGGTGCTATCAATTATTCTGAATTATGACCTTACGACATTGAAACAAGGTCATTGGACTTAAGAAGCGTGCTATCAACTATTCGGATTTATGACCATGCGACATTGAAACAAGGGGATTAAACCTAACAAGCGTGCTATCAATTATTCTGACTTATGACTTTACAACCTTGAAACAAGCTCATTAGACTCAAGAAGCATGTTCTCAATTATTCTGTCTTATGAATTTACGACCTTGAAACAAGGTCATCAGACCTAAGAAGCGTGATATCAATTATTCTGACTCATGAACTTACGACATTGAAAGAACCTCATCAGACCTAAGAAGCGTGCTATCAATTATTCTGACTTATGACTGTGATAGAATTGCCTAAGGCTGCCGCCTCTCGCTTCTATCACATATATGTACTCATGCTCCCCACGTGTTTTCCACGAGAAGAGAGAAGCATGGCGTTCTCATCGCTTCGAACATTTCCCGAGTCTTATCTTCCCCCGCCCAGAGTTTAATCAAGGAGGTTCAATCCCCCGTTTGCCTGCAGGCATCGATCTGGCCAGATTGAGTTAGGCTTATGGGAAGTTAAGAGTGTTCAAATCGCTAGCGGGTCATTCCATGGAAGTCCCCTATTGCCCAATACCCCGAGGGGCTGGCTCAGGGTATTTATGCAATAGAATTTCGCATTTGAATCAGATCCCGATTATCTTCGTCAGGCTTCACACTGATCCGGTCTCCTTTGTGCACCTAGGAACTCTCTACCTCGAGAACCCCCTTATTGTCCAGAAGAGGACTATATGCTTGAGTGACAATGTTCGTGCCCCTCGAGACGCCAAGTAAACAGAGCCCCTTCCCTGTTGTTCAGTTGTTCAGAAGAAAAAAACTTAGAACAGTCATTGTTCTTCGAGCCCGTTCGACAAGAAATGGTTCTCGCGCTCCTGATATCACGTCAGTGGTAATTTAATTCACCCTTTTAACGTTTTTCAAGAGAACGCTTGGTTACCCCAATAACCTCAATTGTTCTTCCAGAACATCTCCGGTATCCTGTCTCAAGATTCGCTCGTACTTCCGAGCCCCAATTCGCTCCCACTCTTCGAAGCCTGTCCTTTCTCCCTCGTTAAGGACAACCCTCCTATAAAACCCTCCTTTGGGGAAGGAAATCGCAAGTCGGACCTAAGCCATTCCTTCAAATCGCCTTCACCTGCACGCCGACCTTATAAATATGTAAGCTACGAATTGCATTTAATGATTTAACTTTGTTGCCGACGTAACTCCGTGCTTTAACACAGATTTAGTCGAGCCTTTTCTTCTTGTTTGTTTTGTCATTTAAATCCCCCCCCAAATCATAATCCACCGAATAGTCAAATTTATCCTATGAACTTTTCATTTCATGTACATCTCCCATTTTAATCCGCGGTTATGTAAATATTTTCCATGTGTTATTTTTGTTAGTTTAATTAATAAAATTCTATTTTGTTAATGGTGACAAAATTATTTATCCTCGGGCTCCGTTTCACTTTTTAAGTATATTGAGGATAAATAAGCCCTCTCCGGGCCTATTTATTAACGTAAAATAATAATCAGCCATCTGATTAAAATCCTCGCACTCTAATATATAATAATCCACACAAAGAATAGATAGCCTTTTCTACGACAATGACCTTACGAAATAGAAACAGAGTCATCAGTCCTAAGAAGCATGCTGCTCAATTATTCTGACTTATGAACTTACGACCGTGGAACGGTCATCAGTCCTATGAAGCGTGCTCTCAATTATTCTAACTTATGAAATTACGACATTGAAACACGTCATCAGACCAAGGAAGCGTGCTCTCAATAATTCTGACTAATTGACTTACGACCTTCAAGCAAAGTCATAAGCGCTAAGAAGCGTGCTCTCCATTATTCTGACTTATGAACTTACGAAAGTGAAACCAGGTTATCTAACATAAGAAGCGTGCTCTCAGTTATTCTCACTTATGAGCTTACGAACTTGAAGCAGGTTATCACTCCTAAGAAGCGTGCTCTCAATTATTCTGACTTACGACTTTGAAACAAGGTCATCAAACATAAGAAGCAGGCTCTCAATTATTCTAACTTATGAAATAAAGAACTTGAAACAAGGTCATCAGAGCTAAAAAGCGTCCTCCTAATTATTCTGACTGATGAACAAACGACCTTGAAACAAGGTCAGCAAACCTAAGAAGCGTGCTCTCAATTATTCTTACTTATGAAATAACGACCTTTAAACAAGGCCAAAAGACCTAAGAAGCGTCCTTAAAATTATTCTAATTTATGAAATAACGAGGTTGAAACAAGTTCATCAGTCCTATGAAGAGTGCTCTCAATTATTCTAACTTATGAAAATAACGCCCTTGAACCAAGGAAGTCAGGCCTACGGAAGCGTGATCTCAATTATTCTGGCCTATGAACTAACAAGCTTGAAACAAGGTCATCATACCTAAGAAGCGTGCTCTCAATTATTAAAATAAAATAACATAACATAACATAATTTCACGGATGACAAAAGCCACAAGGGCCTATCAAAGGTCATCCGCATCCGTCAAAACCCACCCACAAAAAGCACCATCGCCAGGGGAAGACAAAATCAAAGTTCCCCATCCACAGGCCCTCTACCTTCACCTGAAACATCTAACTGGCCTACCTCACCACCTAACCTATTCCCAGCTCTAGGCCTAACACTTAGTTCCCTCCTGAGTCCAGCAACTAACCCCTCCAGCCTACATATCCTGTCTAAATCCTGCACTCTCATCCCCTCTAAATCTACAATGCATTCACGCAGCCCACATACAACACATGTATACCCCTCACCAAATACACCATAACCAATGTATACATTCCGACACTCATGCTCACTTTTATCCCTGAACTCCATCACTTATTCAAACAAACAAAGAACTTAAGTCACCTGCCCAAAGGATGTTGAGGCCCTGTAAAATACCATCCACTCTCAAGGAAGCTACAATCACACTAATCTATAAAGGCGGGGACAAAACATCACCAAAAACTACCGCCCCGTAGCACTAACCTCTCATCTCATCAAAAAAATTTAGACAATTCTGTGAAACAGCATTTTCACATATTTAGAAAACGGTGGACTGCTCAACAGCACCCAACATGGCTTCCGTAAAGGGAGGTTGTGTCTCTCCAGCCTCCTCACTCATTATGACTGGCTCCTATGACAACTCTCAGAAGGAAAAAATGTCGATGTGATCTTCCTGAACTTCGTGAGGGCCTTCGACAAGGTGGACCACAAAATACTGCTCCGTAAACTTAATATCCAGGGCAGGGTGGGCACCTGGTTACAAATTTTTCTTACCAAGTGATTCCAGAGAGTTGCAGTAGATGGCCACCTGTCAACCCTCTCTGAGGTTCTCAGTGGAGTCCCTCAGGGATCCATCCTGGGTCCACTTCTGTTCTTGGTACTGATGAGCGATGTTGGCGGCGGAATTGAGAAGTCTGTGCTGTTCTCTTTCGCTGATAACACCAACCTCAGCCATACAGTCACCTGCCCAAAGGATGTTGAGGCCGTCTAAAGCAGTCTTCAAAAGATATACTTCTGGAGAGTAGAAAACAACATGCAATTTAACGATGAAAAATTCGAGCTCCTGAGGTTTGACCACAACAACGAGCTGAAATCATCTACCGGCCTGCACACCGAGGGAGGACTCCAAATTGACCCTGAAAACTCTGTGAATTGGGGTCCGCCTAAGCGATGAGGCCACCTTCACCACCACATTACAGCCACAGTCAAAAGAGCTTATTCTCTGAAAGACACTTGTGCAGCCGACCCTCGACTACTGTAGTCAACTTTGGTTCCCACATAAGGAAGGCGAACTGCAGGAGCTTGAGGCAGTCCAGAGGGCACTCACAAGACAAATAGTGGGGATGCAGGGGTATAGTTATTGGGAACGATGGCAGCAATGAGCCTATACTCGGAGGAGGGAGAGGTACCGGGTTATTTCCGTGTGGAAAGTCCTGGAAAACCTGGTACCAGACCCAACAGGCTCTGCACTGTACGCAGTAACAAACAACCGTACTGGTCGGAAATGTGTGTGGAAAGCCCTCCCATCCCAGGAGGCATCGGGAGGAATCAAGACCCTGATTGCCAACAGTCTGGGCTATAGTAGACCCAAATCATTTAATGCCCTCCCCAAAGAAGTGAGGGACATAACTTCCTTCCCGGTGGACAAGTTCAAAAGGAGAGTGGACAAATATCTCAAGATGCTGCCCGGCAGTTCGCTATATAGCGAACTACCGGGCAGCCACAAATTCAGTCCCGGACCAGACGGATCTACTGAGGATCGAGTTGCAGGCTGGGTGCAGTGGTGGACTAGCACGGCTGTGAAGAGGGTCTTCTAGACCATCTAAGTAAGTAAGATCAATTAGCAACAAGCCTACCGGGTCTTAAGATTAATCACTTTTATCACAATAGATTAAATATATCACTTACTCAATGAGCTAAGCATCTTCTTTTTAAAAGGGAAACGAAAATTCAAAATAGGTAATTAATTTAAACCATCGTTTGTAAATATATATGAAAGTGAAAACTAACAGTTACTAAATGTAAATAGATAAATTTCTTGAATTGTGGGGTAAAAAATTTAAGTTCAGGTGGTTTTCACTTCTGTAGTTGTCTTCGGGCTTGTTTATCTAAGACGGGGTGCCCTGACTTATTAACTTACGAACTTGAAACAGGTCATCAGAACTAGAAAGGTGCTCTCAATTATTCTGAATAATAAACTTACGACCTTCAAGCAAAGTCATCAGCGCTAAGAAGCATGCTCTTAATTATTCTGACTTATGAACTTACGACCTTGAATCAAGTTCATTAGTCCCAAGAACCGTACTATCAATTATTCTGATTTATGACCTTATGACCTTAAATCAAGTTCATCATACCTAAAGAACCGTTATCTCAATTACCCTAACTTATGAACTTAGGACCTTAAAACAAGGTCATAACACCTAAGAAGCATGCTATCAATTATTCTCACTGATGACCTTACAACCTTGAAACAAAGTCATTAGATCTAAGAAGCGTGCTATAAATCATTATGACTTATAAATTTACGACCTTGAAACAATGTCATCAGATCTAATAAGCGGGATCTCAATTATTTTGACTTATGAATTTACGACATGGAAACAAGGTCATCAGACCTATGGAGCGTGCTCTCAATTATTCTGACTTATGACTTTACGGCCTTGAAAGAAGCTCTTCAGTCATAAGGAGTGTGCTATCAATTATTGTCACTCATGACCTTACGAACTTGAAACGGAATCATCAGTCATAAGAAGTGGGCTCTCAATTATTCTGGCCTACGACCTTGAAACAAGGCCATCAGACCTAAGAAGCGTGCTCTCAATTATTTTGACTTATGAACTTACGAATGTGAACCCAGGTCATCTAACATAAGAAGCGTGCTCTCAGTTATTCTCACTTATGAGCTTACGAACTTGAATCAGGTCATCAAACATAAGAAGCGTGCTCTCAATTATTTTGAATTACGACTTTGAAACAAGGTCATCAAACATAAGAAGCGTGCTCTCAATTAATCTAACTTGTGAAATAACGACCTTGAAAGAAGTTCATCATTCCTAAGATGTATGCCCTCAATTATTCTAACTTATGAACTTAACTAGCTTGAAACTAAGTCATCAGACCTAAGAAGAGCCCTCACAATTATTCTAATTTATAAAATAACGACGTTGAAACAAGTTCATCAGTCTTAGGGGCGTGCTCTCAATTATTATAACGCATGAAATAACGACTTTGAAACAAGTTCATCAGTCCTAAAAAGAGTGATCTCAATTATTCTAACTTATGAAATAACGACCTTGATACAAGTTCATTAGTTCAAAAAGCGTGCTCTCAATTATTCTGAATTATGAACTTACGAACTTGAAACAGGCCATCACTCCTAAGAAGCGTGCTCTTTATTATTAGGACTTACGACTTTGAAACAAGCTCATTAAACATAAGAAGCGTGCGCTCAATCATTCGGACTTATGAACTTACCACCTTGAACCAGATAAACAGACCTAGGATGCGTGCTCTCAATTATTCTAACCTAGGAAATAAAGAATTGAAACAAGGTCATCAGAGCTAAGAAGCGTGCTCCTAATTATTCTGACTTATGAACTTACGACCTTGAAACAAGGTCATCTTACCTAAGAAGCGTGCTCTAACTTATTCTGACTTATGACCTTATGACATTGAAACAAGTTGATCAAACCTAAGAAGCGTGCTCTCAATTATTCTTACTTAACATAACATATAACATAACATAATTTCACGGATGACAAAAGCCACAAGTGCCTATCAAAGGTCATCCGCCTCCGTCAAAACCCACCCACAAAAAGCGCCATCACTAGGGGAAGACAAAATCAAAGTCTCCCACAATATAATATAACAGATGACAAAAGCCATAAGGGCTCATCATAGGTCATCCGAGTCAAACGGCCTCTTTTTTAAGGCACCCAAAGTCCCAGGAAAACTACATCCAGAGGATTGCGTCCAGAAACCAGGGTATCACCAATCACTCTTGTCAAGAATTAATCATGCAACTATAGATATATACAAACAATATTAATATATACAAAACTTAGGAACCATCACAACCTTCCCTTCCCATAAACTCATCCAACCTACTCTGAAATACATTTAAATTTGGACTACCTACTACCCTCCGTGGCAATTTGTTACATAAGTCTACCACTCTATTGGTGAAAAAATATTTTCTTAAATCCAACCTATACCCTTGCTTTTTAATTTTCAAGTGGTGACCTCTAGTCTGATTTCCCTCATCTAACTCAAAAAACTGGCTAACATCCAATTTATCTATCCCAGAATTTTTTTTAAACAGCTCAATCATATCCCCTCTGACACACCTCCTTTCGAACAAGAACATATTTAATACCCTCAGTCTATCTATATATTCAAGGTGCCTCAGGGAAGGAATAATCTTTGTTGCCCTCCGTTGCACTGACTCAAGAAGGTTAATATCGTGTCTAAAATGTGGGAACCATGCCTGTATACAGTACTCTAGATGTGGCCTAACATAAGAGTTATAGAGTTTAAGAATAACCTCCTTACTTTTGTAACTGACATTTCTCTTAATGAAACCCATCACTCTATTTGCCCTATTTCTTGCTTCAATACACTGCTTAAAAAACCTTAATGACTTATCTATTACTACTCCTAGATCTTTCTTATCCTCTACTGAGCTCAGCCAATGCCCATCCATTTCATAATTAAATTCTCTATTATCTTTTCCCATGTTAATAACTTTGCACTTATCAAGGTTGAAAGTCATTTGCCACTTATGGCCCAGGATAACAATTTATTTAAATCCCCTTGCACTTTAAAATTATCATCAATATCTTTAACTACAGCTGCTAATTTGGTATCATGCGCAAAAATTGACACTTTATTATTAACTGCCTCCCCAAGATCCTTTATATAGATGACAAATAATAATGGACTGGGAACTGATCCCCGAGGAACCCCACTGATAACATCCCTCCACTCTGACTTTACACAATTTAGCACTACCCTTTGCTTCCTGTCTTTCAGCCACTCAGCTATCCAATTTGAAACACCCCCACATATCCCAATCATTTTTAATTTATGAACTAGTCTCCTATGTGGTACCTTATCAAATGGTACCTTATCAAATGCTTTACTGAAATCTAAGTAAATTATATCTACATTCTCTCCCTTATCTACTTGATCTGTTACAAACTCCAGAAAGTCTAGTAAATTAGTCAAACATGATCTACCTGATCTAAACCCATGCTGAGCTTTGCTGATTAACCCCTCCCTCTCTAGATGTTGGCAAATACCTTTTTTAATTATTTTCTCAAGAATTTGACAGAATAGAGGAGTTAGGCTAACCGGTCTAAAATTATTTGGATCCTCTTTACTACCCTTCTTGAAAATGGGGACTACATTGGCTCTCTTCCAGTGACCTAGTATACAAATTCTCCAGAGCTATTGAGATACTTTCTACCCCTTCTTTAAGTATCCTAGAATGAGTATTATCAGGGTCGGAGGCCTTGGTAGTATCTAACTCACCTATTAGTTCTTTTATCGTCATCCAATCCACACTAATAGTAGTAAACACCTCTTTCCCTGACCCATGAGTACTATGCATAAGACTATTTAGTTTCTCCTTTGTAAATACTGATGCAACATGACCATTTATTACCTCAACTATTTCCTCATCAGTTTCTCTCACAACCCTTTCATATTTGATGGGTGCTATTTTAACTCTGCCAGACTTATTATTAATTTTCTAGTAACTAAAGAACTTTCTAGGATCTTTGTTGCTATCCTGAGCTAATTTAATTTCTGACACCCTTTTGTTCTTCTTTATAATCTTATTTAACTCATTCCTAGCCATTCTATAATCACTTTAATTTTGAATATTATTTTCTACCTGTAATTTTTTATATGCCCTTTTATTCTCTGAAATTTTTCTAGCTATCTCCTGATTCCACCATAATGGTTTCCTACTTTTGTTCCTAATGGTCTTCATTGAGATACATTGTCCTTGGACTACATTGATTATATGCTTGAAAGTATCCCACATCCCATAGGCATTTTTACCTCTGAATTCTACTTTCCAGTCTACAAAATTTAGGAAGCTTCGGAGTTTTACATGATCTCCCTTATGAAAATTTGGAACATTTACAGCATTCTCGGTTATTTTACCCTTCTTAATTCCCAAGTTAAAACGAACTATCTGATGGTCACTATTTCCCAATGCTTCCCCAACAGTCAATTCTTGAACTAAATGATCACTGTTAGAAAGTACTAAATCTAATATATTGTCCCCCCTCGTTGGCTCATTAACAAATTGATTAAAAAAGTAATCCTGAAAGCATTCTATGAACCTGCCACTTGTTCTATCCCTACCTATCATATTTTCTCAGCCCACAGAGTTTAAGTTGAAGTCCCCAATAATAACTGCATCTGTTTCACATCCCTTACTTATTTCACTTATCATTAGTTCATCTATATCATCAGTCTGCCCAGGTGGTCTGTAAAAAGCTCCCAAATGCACCATTCTATTTTTACTTAACCTAATATCTATCCAAAGTGACTCAACTCCATCCTGCTTTATTGAAGTATTTAAACTTGAAACAATGTTGTTTTTTATATAGATAATTATTCCTCCACCAATCCTACCTGTCCTTTGACTAATGAACATACGACCTTGAAACAAGGTCATCAGAGGTAAGAAGCGTGCTCTTAATTATTCTGACTTATGAAATAACGACCTGGAAACAACGTCATCAGTCCTAAGAAGCCCGCTCTCAATTATTCTTACTCATGAAATAACAACCTTGAAACAAGGTCATCAGTCCTGAGAAGCCTGTTATGTTATATTATGTTATTAATCTAACTTATAAAATAACGACCTTGAAATAAGTTCATCAGTCCTAATAAGCGTGATCTCAATTGTTCTCTCTTATGAACTTACGAGCTTGAAACAAGGTCATCAGAACTAAGAAGCGTGATCTCAATTATTCTGTCTTATGAATTTACGACCTTGAAACAAGGTTATCAGACCTAAGAAGCATGATCTCACTTATTCTTACTTATAAAATAACTACTTTAAAACAAGGTCATTTAACCTAAGAAGGGTGATCTCAATTATTCTAACTTATGAAATAATAACTGTCGTAGAATAGACTCTCGACGATATACCATATATAACTATTCGTTGAGGGAACTATTCTTATATTTCGAGTGCGTGGTTATCTGGTTGACCGATGTTATTTATCTTCAATATGCTTAAGAAGTGGAACTGAGCTCAAGGATAATAATATGGCTATCATTAATGAAATAAAGTTTTATTAATTAAACTATCAACAACACACAAAACGGAAAATGTTTACATAAACAGAGAATGGAAAGGGTCATGGGAATATCTGCCTAATCCGAGGATTAAGATTTGGGAAAAATTTAAAAAGGTAGACATATAAAAATTAAAGGGATGGGCTGGATCGCTAAACCATTTAAGCACAGGGTAGGGTTGACGAAAGGTTAGATACTCAAAGGTAATGCTCAGCTTACGTAATTACAAGTTGTTGTGCAGAGGAAGGCGAGGCGAAGGAATCATCGGTCCGCTGGCGAGTTCCAGCCGAAGGGGGGAAGGGGATTAAATTATCCTGACGTGACGTCTTGGGAATGAGAACCGTTTCTTGACGAACGGGCTTGAAGAACAATGGCTGTTCTTACGTTGCTCTCTTCCTTCTGAACAACAGGGGCACGGGGGTGAGAACCGTCTCTTGTCTACGAGCTCAAGGAACAATGGCTGTTCTAACGTTGTTCTCTTTCTGAACAACAAGGGGGGGAAGGGTGAGAACTGTTTCTTGTCAACGGGCTCAAAGAACAATGGCTGTTCTAACGTTGTTCTCTTTCTGAACAACAAGGGGGGGGGGGTGAGAACCATTTCTTGTCAACGGGCTCAAAGAACAATGGCTGTTCTAACGTTGTTCTCTTTCTAAACAACAGGGGGGCCTTGTGGACTTGGCGTCTTGAAGGCTCGAGCCTTGGCACTCGAGGGATATTGTCCTCTTCTGGACAAAAAAAGTGGATCTCGAGGTTGAGGGCCGCTGGTGCACAAGGTGAGACCAGATCAGCGTGATGTCTCGCGAAGATAATTTGGATCTGATCTAATTGGTAAAGTTTCCATGTAAATAGTCGGAGCCATCCCCTTGGCGTAGGGGACAATGGAGTGGGGGCTTCGAGGGACTGCCCCAGTCGCACCTTGGAACATACCTTATATGCCCATAAGCCTAACTCAATCTGGCGAGATCGACGTATGGGGCGAAACGGAAGGGCGGGGGGGGATGAACCACCTTGGTTAAATATTGACTCAGGTGGTGATAAAGCGCCCTGCTTCGACGCGAAGATGCACGTGGGTAGCAACGTGTTTCTAAACAACATGTGATAGCGGTTGAATTTAAGCGGCCTCAGACCGTTCTATCACAATGACCTTGAAACAAGTTCATCAGTCCTAAGAAGCGTGCTCTCAATTATTCTGACTTATGAACTTAGGACCTTGAATCAAGGTCGTCAGTCCTAAGAAGCGTGTTATTAATTATTCTAACTTATGAAATAACGGCCTTGATACAAGTTCATTTGTTCAAAAATCGTGCTCTTAATTATTCTATCTTATGAACTTACGCCCTTGAAACAAGGTCATCAGACCTAAGACGCGTGATCTCAATTATCCTGACTTATGAACTTACGACCTTAAAACAAGTTCATCAGACCTATGAAGCGTCATCTCAATTATTCTGACTTATGAACTTACGACCTTGAAACAAGTTCATCAGACCTAAGAAGCGTGCTCTCAATTATTCTAACTTATGAAGTAACGACCTTAAAACATGTTCATTAGTTCAAAAAGCGTGCTCTTAATTATTCTGTCTTATGAACTTATGACCTTGAAACAAAGTCATTAGACCTAAGACGCGTTCTATTAATTATTCTGACTTATGTAATAACGACCTTGAAACAAGGTCTTCAGACCTAAGAAGCATCATCTCAATTATTCTAACTTATGAAATAATGACCTTGAAACAGGTTCATCAGTCCTAAGAAGAGTGCTCTCAATTATTCTGACTTATGAACTTACGACCTTTAAGCAAGGTCATTATTCCTAAGAAGGGTGCTCTTACTTATGAAATACCTACCTTGAAACAATGTCATCAAACCTAAGAAGCGTGATCTCAATTGTTCTCTCTTATGAACTTACGACCTTGAAACAAGTTCATCAGTCCTAAGAAGCGTGATCTCAATTATTTTTACTTATGAACTTACGACCTAGACACAAGTTCATTCTTTAATTATATAGTTAGTGAAGAGAAATTATACGATAGTTATAAAGTTAGAAATAAATAATAACTCTAAATACTAAGATGCAGTCTCTTCTTTACAGCTCATAACATTGTTGAAAAATTCCAAAGTTAAAAAACCCTAAAAGTAAGCAGTTGAATTAACTATATTTTGTATGTGGTCTGCGCTATGGTCATTATGGAAGCGAGATAGTGATACTTATATACAATGGATTTATTTTTTGTATAAAACCCTCCAAAATTGGTAATAATGATATATTTACCTTATGAATGTGAGTTCTGTCGCTCTGGTAATTTGTGAAGTAAAAATTAAAGTCATTTTTTTAATGATCACACCCTTTCAGGTGAAGTAGACCCACCTCACTCTCTCTTTATTCTTCACCATATGAAGACTAAAGAAACCACTACTCAAAAAACAACACAGAAAATCTTTAAACAAACAAGTGAAGAGAATTCCGGAAGTAAATCGACGCAACTAACCTCAATAGAATACATTCGACGTCGAAATAGACACCTGAAACAATCTATTAAGGAAACGCAACCAATTTCACCATATCTTAGTGAATTTGATGTTGCCGAAGAATAAAAACAAGATCAACAGACGTAAGTCGCTTGCTCTCAATTATTCTGACTTATGACTTTATGACATTACAACCTTCAAAACTTTCAATAATTCTCGGAATAACCTTGGGAGAACCTTGGCCATTCTATAATTCGAAAGAGAATGTAAAACAACATAAACGTTTTAAATTTCATTAGAATCGGGCGAATAGTTATGATGTTATTGCCAAAACAAAATAATTCCCCGGCTAACCTTGGGAGGACTTTTGTAATTATTTAATTCAAGAAACAATGCATAACAACATAAGGGTTTCAAATTTCCTTTGAATCAGCTGAATAGTTACGATGTTATTGCCAAAACAGACATTGAAAAGTAAAATGGATATCATCGACCGACGTAGTAACTAATAGTCACGTGCACGCGACTAAAAATGTCCACGCATTCACTACACGTACCTTCCAAACACGTTTTGTGTCCATACTTCAACCATATTTACAGCTTTCAAAACTGATCTCCATAGTAATTTTAGCCACACTCCTCTATTAGCTCGTTCTGTTTCCTTCACTTTTATTTAAGTAATATTTACGAGAGAATATAAGTATTTATACCATTAATCATAATGTATTTCTCCCCCCCCCCCTAATTTTGCCACTAAGTGGATAAGAGAAATTCAATCTTTCCACGCCAGTGGACTAAATACAATATAATCCACATTTAAATCCATCTCCATGACAACAATTTTAATTATAACCTCTAAATTTCTCTTTGATTTTATCATTTGTATCTATCTATATTTAATAAACACGTCTATTCGTATACAGAAGTATATCTCGATGTTACATAATAATTGCAGAAAAAATAATTAAGATTCAAGTTTAGGAAGCATAACTACTATGCCAAAATGATACAACATTCTGATTAATTCAAGTTATTCTGTAGGTGTTCCAATATTAAAACAAAAAATAGGCTTTTCCCTATGTTACATCAAACACCCAATTCTTCTCCAGGCTCCAGAACTCGTTTACAAAACTATTTTATTTCCTAAGAGGTAGGTTTTTCCATTTCTAAACATCATCGGGCATAACATACCCCACCATTTCTATTCCAGTACCTAAAACTCATTTACAAACTCTTATATTTTCTAAGAGGTAGGGTTTTCCATTTCCAAACATCATCGGGTTTAGCATACCCCACCAATTCGATTTCAGTACCCAAAACTCGTTTACAAAACTCTTTTATTTCCTAAGAGGGAGGTTTTCCATTTCCAAACATCATCGGGCTTAGCATACCCCAACAATTCGATTCCAGTACCCAAAGCTCGTTTACAAAACTCTTTTATTTGCTAAGAGGGAGGTTTCCATTTCCAAACATCATCGGGCTTAAAATACCCCACCAATTCTACTCCACTCTCCAAAACTCGAGTCGAAAACTCTCTTTATAAGGGCTAGGTTTTCAATGTCCAAATATCATCGGGCTTAGTATAAAGTTTAAAGAAAAAGGAAAAAATACATAAGAAAGGTCAGCCTGTTTCAATGAGGAGTTTCATTCTATCATGACAATACAGCAGCCTCGAAGCTACTAAAGGTGGTTCTACAAGAATTCTGTTGATACATCTTACCTACTCCACCTTGCAACTCCTGATCTCGCCCCATTAAACTTTCTCTTTGTTTCCCAAATTGAAAGATCATTTAAAATGAACACGATCGGGTTGGTACCTTTCATGATACCAAACCTCGTTATGACATGGCGTAAATCAAAGAATATATTCTTCAGGGAGCAGGAAACAACCCCTTTTGAAAAAAAAATGGCTGTCTTTTTTATATTTTCATTTTATAAAGGCTCCCTGATTCTTATAGCAATACTTCATGACAAAATTGTGTACATTGTTGTGATGCATAGCTTAGCAGCCTTCACATCATTAGATCACACTATTTATCACGAGGGACTTGCAAGATTTATTCATTTTTATGATTGCTTTAAACTTTTCGCTAGCTTCGGTTAGTTAAAGGCTCCAACCAAAATCTGTCTGGTTCCTTATCGACATGCTTCTCTCGCCCAAGCCATCTCTTTAGATTGTTTTTTCTTACCACATTTCCCCCATCAAGGAGTTAGGAAGTATTGTTAGTATTTATAGTACTCTTTTGGAGAACTTTGACCTGCTTTCTAGTTTCTTTAGGGGATCTTTGACCTGGTTTCTAGTTTCTTTAGGGGATCTTTGACGTATTTTCTGGTTTCTTTAGGGGATCTTTGACCTCGTTTCTGGTTTCTTTAGAGTATCTTTGACCTGGTTTCTAGTTTCTTTAGAGGATCTTTGACCTATTTTCTGGTTTCTTTAGGGGGTCTTTGATATGGTTTCGGGTTTCTTTAGGGGATCTTTGACCTGGTTTGGGGTTTCTTTATGGGATCTTTGACTTATTTTTTGGTTTCTTTAGGGGATCTTTGACCTGGTTTCTGGTTTCTTTAGGGGATCTTTGACCTGCTTCCTGGTGTCATCAATACCTTACATTGCTCTAGCATTTAAGGTTAATAGAAAAAATGCTAGTTAATTTTAATTGCAGTTCTATTTCCATTGCTATCTTTTTACGCCTTGGTCGTTATGGCTCTTCCTCCTTTACTCCTGTTAAGGTCCGTCCATTAGGTAAGCAGCCTCGATGTACTTCACTGACCCCAGAGTTTTTTCTCAAAAATTCAGCACTCCTTGTATTTGCATATGTTAAGTTGTGTGGGTGTTAGCCGTGTTGTGAATGTGTGTTGAGCTATCTCTAATTCCAGGTGACAATAAGTGCATATGTATAAATCTGTAATATCAGTGGTATTTGTATTGTTTAGTTTTTAATTGTGACCACACCGCCACTTTTCCAGTACGGCCCGTTTGTGTTTCTCCTGGGTGGATTTCCGTCGGGAGAGGGTTTAAGGGAAGGGCTAGACCTAAGGATTGGTAGACTTATTGAGTTGTATCTGTTGATACACCTGACTGTGGTATCATCGACCCTTTGGAGGATGAAGGCCTCCCCCAGTTTATATATTTGAATGTTATTGGTTGCTTGTTCGAACCCCGGAAGGAGGGAGATCTTTCTCCAACGCCGGGCATGACCTTGTTGCCTTCGGTAGCCTTCTTTGTTTCTTTCTTTTGTTTTTCTTCTTTGTTTTTATTCTTTTGTCCTTTGGGTGTTTTTTCATTTTTTCTCTTTTTTATTATTAAAATAGGCTGAATTTTAATTATGGCGACAATGCCTTAGAGGAAACAAAGAGGCTTGATTTGGAGGGGGGAGGAGGTCCTATAAGCATCTCTGAGTACCTGGGTATTAGGGCGGGTCATACTCTAGAATTTTATGACACTGGTGATGAGGGGTATTCAAATAATAAATATTGGTGAAAAGAACATACTTTTGGCAGAAAAGTTAAATTCTGATTGATCTAACCTACATCAATTTGAATTTGGAATATTGTTAGTTCTGGGTCATTTACTATATTCTACTATTATTTTAGTTACCCATAAAATATCAAATTTACGGTTTTCTATCATCAATACATTTATGTAGTCTGAAAGATATTTGTCTTAAAAATGTAAAAATGTATTAGAGAGACATGAAAAGTAGGAAACCTGTCAAAAATGACCCTTAATTTAGTTTGGTCTAACTCCAAAATTGCAAGTAGCCAGTACTCATTACTCAGTGGAAGGCAATATTCTAGTAGTGTTGCCAGTTCTGGAAACTATTGTAACTGGTAACTGTTTATAGAGCATTTACATTTTATTTGAATGTTAGTAAAGGCTGTCGATTATTTTAGAATAACATATAATTATTTGGTAGAGACTATTTCTTAATCTAAGTGCCATCTTTTCATTTGCAGATATACCTGCGATTAGTGTGACAAGGGCAAAAATCAAGACCAGGTCCAAATCAAGTTAACAACAATAAGAGATATTTTGAGGTACGGCATCTACCTGACGGAGCAAAGTGAAGATGACCGGAGAAATTATGAAGTGGACCAACTGGTAATAGACATGTATCAGGGCTTGATCAACCAGTGGATCAAAGCTAATGCTCTCTTCAAACCGCCTGTTGTAAATCAAAAGGTCACAATAATATAAAAGCTTAAGGAGGTGTGGAAGGAGGCAGTAAAAGTTTTCCTTGGTAAAGGAATAATTGAAGTAAAAGAGAGGTTCATTGCAAAACTAGATAAGTATTTGATATATTGACATGCAAAAGTAAAATTTTCAGTTGTAGGGAAGTAGGTTGTAATGGCTGTGAGACTGAAGCCCACATTAACTGCTGTTGTAGTAAAGAGAAAAGAATACCTACTAGGGAGCTGGCCTTTATTAAAGGACAAAAGAAGGTTGGAAGTAAAGGTACCTTTCAAATTGGAGGTCCTGATATTCCAGAGCATAATAGACAATTAAGAGCTTTAGAAAGGAAAGAAAAAGAAAGGATAACAGAAAGAAAGAGAAAAAGTAAGGAGGAAAGCGCTTTTTTAGCAGGAAAAGCAGCAAGAAAAGAACTCGAACATTTTTTGGCAGAAGGTGAAGATCTGGAGGCAGAAAATTCTGATGGTGACAACAGTTTGGGTGATGAAGTAACTTTTGAAGCTGTCCAAGAGCCGGAATCTTACACCAGAAATAGAAAGAATTATGATGAAATTCTCAATAATTCTCTTGCTAGTATAAGGCATGGTGTCGGATTGAGACCAACGAAAGCTATAGCAAAATGAGCTTTAATAGATGCTGGATTCATTACTGAGGAAGATACAAGTAAAGTAAGTGATAAGAATAAAGTTAAGAGAGCACAGGAAAAGCTAATGACAGTTATTGAACATGAGTTTGAGGAAAACTTAAGGAAGGATGGAGGAATTTCTTGTGTTCTCTTTGATGGACGAATTGATTTACAAATTTTATGATGGAGGAAGAGGGAAGTGAAAAATTGTTTCCAGCAAAAACAAAAGAGGAGCATTACGCTGTCATCAGTGAGCCTGTGAGCCATTACTTCTTCCATTTTGTCCCAGAAAAGGCTACAAAAGAAGAATCGCAGGCAGAGAACATCGCTAAGGCTATGTTTGGATGGCTGAGGGAAAGGGGTTTGGATAAAAGTTTAATGGCCATTGGAGGAGACTCCACAAATGTAAACACAGGTGTAAATACTTGAGTAATGCGAAAAATGGAGCCCCATTTGGGCAGAAAGCTTGTTTGGTTGGTCTGTAACCTGCACACTAGGAAACTCCCTCTCCGTCATCTAATTATCAACCTGGATGGCCCAACACTATCTAAAAAGAGATATTCCGGACCAATAGGAAAGCTCCTTGACTCTGTTTCAGACTTGGATATCAACCCAAATTTCACTCAAATATCTTTAGGTCCTTCTCTTACCAAGATACCTCAGGAAGTCATGCAAGATCTTTACACTGATCAACACTACGACTATAAAATTTTATCGGCAATCAGAGATGTAGTGCTTCCTACAGGGCTTTCTCTATTGAAAATAGGACCAGTAAACCATAGTCTCTGGCTGACCGCAGCTAACAGATTTCTTCGGCTGTGGGTGTCAAAGCATGAGCTCAAATTAATAGCCTTTAAGAATCTCTTACTGATTGTTGAGTTTATCATTGGTGTATATTACCCATGCTGGTGTAACGTTAAGATTAAGCACTCTTGGACTGAGGGACCTAGGCACATTCTTTATCAACTTCACTGCCTTAAGTCTCAGATGAAGGAGGTGTTGGATATTGTTTTGCCAACTGTTAAAAGATCAGCTTGGTATGCATACAGTAAAGCCGTCCTCCAAACCCTCCTATGCTCTGAAGATCAGGCGGAGAGAACTGGAGGGGTGAAAAGAATCCGGACCATCAGGGAAGAAGGGGACCAATATACTCAACTGGAAGACTCCTTTGTAAGGCTTCAAAGGACACCAAGAATCAATTGTCATGCTACCAGGATTGGAGATCTGATCAATTGGTCAGAAGATGTATCTGAGCAACCTCTCACTTGCTCTTTAAGTACTTCTAAATTGAAAAACTTGATTGACTCTCCTATGAAAGTACCTGACTGGTCTTGTCACACACATAACATTGAGAGGGTTATAAGAATGGTGACTGAGGCTTCTTCCAAGTATTTCTCACCTGAAAAGAGGGATAAAGGAATCAAAGCACAAGAGACAAGTAGACCTATGATGTCCAGGAATGAGTCAAAGCAAGATTTGTGCGCTCTGCTGAAGCTTAACTTTTGAATATGACCCAAAGGGACCCATGCAGCTATATGTGGAGCTTTGCATACACTTTTTCACTCAATAAACATGTAAATTTGAATTTACTTTGTGGTGTTTGTGTGTACTTAGATTAAATAAAAATAGGTTACGTAAGCTCATGACGAAAGGGAAAAATTAACTTTTATTTAAGTGGAAATTGATGTAAGTAGGAGCAATTGTATAACAAAATAAAGTTCTTTTTTAAAATTTACACCGGAAAGTATATCATTTAAGCATCCCTCATTAAAGGATTTAATGAAAATATATGGTTGCCCCAAAGTATGACCCGCCCTACTGAGTATAAAGCCCTCGGAGCTTTGCGCATGTTTTGTGAGGGGTGGTATGAATGAATCATCTCCCCAGTGAATTAGACTAGTTACACTTCCTTCCTAAATAAAAAAATCTAGATTCTATCGTACTAGGCATCCTTTACTATTTACCACTAGGAAGATCTCGAAAACTCAATCCAGCGTTCAGACCCCCTTTTACCATGAATTGGGTCCACGATATCTGTCGAAAAATGATCCTTAGTTCGAAATGGAGGACTCCATTTCCCTTTTCACCCTCTGTTACGGCGACTCATACCCTAGTCGATGGGCACTCAAAGAGAACCTATCCTTTGTCCTCTACCTTGACCTTTTTAACTGTGACGAAACAAGCAGGTCAATGAGTCACGTATTGTGTTCATCTTCTGTCCGCAACGAGCCTCAATGTAGCCAGCTAAAACCAATGCTACCAAAGGTAATTGAGATGACTGAGTTCAAATATGATATAAGTTGACCACCAGGTGGCGCCATCTAGTGCCAAGAGGTGCTAATTCGGCCAGTTTCGCGGCAGGTCACCTAGATCATGTCCCTCTATTTCTCCGCACAAAAGAACTCAAATTGGGACTTGAGGTCATTTGATTTCTACCTGTTTGGAGATATTTTGCTGCCATATGCTGTAGATAACCGTAGATCGGATCCACGGAATCAGTAAGTCCAGTAGATAGAAATAAAATGCCTCTTAATTCAGACCAGATCGGTGGTACAAACCATACCAATAACCCAGCCCCTCAAAAAAGCCGCTCTGCTATGGGAACCTTCAGTAGTTGGAGATATTTTGGTTTATGGTCTCCCACCCAATCAGATCCTAGCCGAGGGAATCTTGTACTATCTATTCTTCATTTGAGATAAATGCTATGGGATCTCTATTACCTTCTATGGGACACCTTCTTACCCGCTATCGGACACCTTCTTACCTTCTATGGGGCACCCTCTTACCCGCTATGGGACACCCTCTTACCCACCATGGGAAGCCCTATTACCTGCTATGGGACACCATCCTACCTGCTATGGGACATCATCTTACCCCATATGGGACACCCACTTACCCGCTATGGGACATCATCTTACACCCTATGGGCACCCTCTTACCTGCTATGGGAAACCCTCTTAACCTCTATGGGACACCCTCTTACGCCCTATGGGACATCCTCTTACCCCCTATGGGACACCCTGTTACCCGCTAACGGACATCCTCTTAGGTGCTGTTGGACCTACTCTTACCTGCACTGGGAGACTGTCTTAACTGCTATGTGACACCCTCTTACCCCATATGGGACACCCACTTACCCGCTATGGGACATCATCTTACACCCTATGGGCACCCTCTTACCTGCTATGGGAAACCCTCTTAACCTCTATGGGACACCCTCTTACGCCCTATGGGACATCCTCTTACCCCCTATGGGACACCCTGTTACCCGCTAACGGACATCCTCTTAGGTGCTGTTGGACCTACTCTTACCTGCACTGGGAGACTGTCTTAACTGCTATGTGACACCCTCTTACCCCCTATGGGAGACCCTCTTGCCCGCTATGGGACACCCTCTTACCCGCTATGGGCCAACCTCTTACCTGATATGGGATACCCTCTTACCCGCCATGGGATGCTCTCTTACCTGCTATGGAACACCATCTTACCCCATATAGGACACCATCTTACCCGTTATGCGACACCCTCTTACCCGCTTTTGGACATCCTCTTAGCTGTTATGGAACACCCTCTTACCTGCACTGGGAAAACCTCTTACCTGCTATGGGACACTCTCTTAACCACTATGGGACACCCTCTTACCCCCTATGCGACACCCCCGTTACCTGCTATGGGACACCCTCTTACCAGCTATGGAACTCCCCTTACCTGCTATGGAACAGTCTCTTAACTGCTATGGGAAACCCTCTTACCTGCTATGGGACATTCTCTTACCAGCTTAGGACACCCTCTTAGCTGCAAGGGGACACCTTCTTACCTGCTATGGGACACCCTCTTACCTGCTATGGGACACTCTCTTACGTGCTATGGGACAACCTCTGACTTGCTATGGAACACTCTGTTACCCGGGATTGGACACTACCTTACTCGCAATGGGACACCCTCTTACCCTCTATGGGACACCCTCTTACCCACTATGACGTCGCATTTAGAGTCAAAGCTGCTACTGAGGAGTTCCCAGCACGGCTTCCGAAGGCAACGATCATGCCTGACGAACCTTGTGGAATTCTTCCACTTCGTCTTCAGTGAGCACGATCGGGACAAGGCGGTGGATGTGGTCTACTTAGACATTCAAAAAGCATTTGGTAAGGTACCACACCGCCGCCTTCTCCGGAAAGGTCGAGAGCTGGGCATAGATGGAAAAGTAGCCGGCTGGATAGAGAACTGGCTAAGTAGCAGACGGAAACGGGTGGTGCTGAATGGACAGGCTTCTGAGTGGAGGCCCGTTATTAGAGAGGTGCCTCAAGGTTCTGTCCTGGGACCACTACTATTCATCATCTACGTCAACGACATGAATGGTGACATGGTTGACAAGATTTCTAAATTTGCCGACGATACCAAGCTTGGTATGAACGTTGCTAACAATGGAAATACTGCCCGTCTTCAAGATGATCTTCGGAAGATTGGGGAGTGGTCGGACACTTGGAAAATGCCTTTCAACGTGAACAAATGCAAAGTGATGCATATCGGCCACCGAAATCCCCAATTACCCTATATCCTTAAGGGAACTGCTCTTGAATCCACCGACACTGAGAAGGACTTGGGTGTAACTATAACCAGTGACCTCAAGTTCTCGAAACAGTGTATTGAGGGGGAGAAGAAAGCCCAAAGGATGTTAGGGTATTGTGGGGAAATTCCACGTGGAATTTCTTTTTCAGCACGGAAGTGAAGTCCTTGCGCTGGAGAAGATTCTAGAAGTTGGATAGGCTTAAATGGGTAAACCTCCTCCCATCCCTTCCACAAGCGGTAGCCTCAAACCGCGTCCACCACCGACCACCTTTACGCGGGTTAGAATCGCCTCGGCGTGAAGATTCGAGGCCATTCGAGAGTAGCGCTGTTTCCCTCACCCCCACGAGGAAAGCCTCGGATATATATAGGGCTTGTCTGCCATGTGTCAGACACAGAGTTGATGAGTCTCGCCCGGACCCAAGAAGATTCCCCTAGTTCCAAGTCAGGTGCTAACAACAAAGCAAAGTGACAGCTGAACTTTTTGTGTGTTGGAATTAGCCCCAGCCAGTGAGGTAATTCCATTTGACGATCGCTACCGAGCGATTGTTCCGACTCTACTCATCAACTCCTGTCAAAGTTCTCCTCATTTGCCCCTCGTTTTCGGTGGCCGAAATACTCTCCCATGGACCGGACGTTACCCCCTCCCCCACCTTTTTGGAGAACCTTCATCACGTTAACTTCCCGCTCAGAAGCTCCGAGCGCCCTCGCCTCACGTTTATTGCCTGCAGAAGACATCCGTAAAGCCTCAGCCTGACGTCTCAGAGGGAATTCTCCGTAAGTCAACCCCTCTCCGCCTTCGGCAACCCATTTGAATAGTCTCCTTCTGTAATACATAAAATTTTAACTTCATAGTCTAACCAATAACTCTGCGATTCCCCCCCCCCTTCATTTACAAATTTAATTTTGCCTATTTATTCTCTCATTTTTATGTATATATAATTATATTTTTGTACATGCCTCTTTAAATAACTTTGAGCTTTGCCATTGCGTAAATTTTACCTGACCTCGTTCCACTCTTATCTCGTTGTTCCATGCGTTGATACTCGTGGCGTTCCGTTCCTTGTCTGTTCGCCATTAAGTTATTGGTCCCTTCCCCATAGATATAATATGGTATTGATATAATGTAATGTCATACCACGACAGGTATATAAAGCGACAGTTTGGATATCGGAACAAGGAGATAGTACTGTGTCTGTACAGATCCGTCATCTGACTGCACCTGGATTATGCCGTACAATTTTGGAGTCCTTCGTTTTTGTAGGACTTCACGAGATTGGAACGCGTGCAAGCCACCGCAACCAAACTGATTTCCTCTATCAGACATAAAAGTTATGAAGATAGATTAAGGGAATTAGATATGTTCTCGTTGGAAACCCGTAGACTGCGTGGTCAGCTCATCGAAGTTTTCAAAATACTTCGAGGGTTCGATAATGTTGACTACAGGGATATTTTCAGCCTTAATGAGAGTAGAACAAGAAATCGCGGCTTCAAACTTGAGCTGAAGCGTTACAACCACGATCTGTGTCGAAAGTTTTTCACGTACAGTATCTGCGGTAGCTGGAACGCACTTCTGATGGAAGTTGTCAACAGCAATTCTGTTGACCAGTTCAAGACAAGACTAGACAAAATCTTGAAAAGTGGCCGTTTAGGGAAGACGTAGGGCAATTGAGCGGGAATGTGCGGCTCGACAGCTAGTCCAAAGGTACCCTCATTGTATGGACTATAAGGTCTTCTAGGGTAATTATTTTCCTGTTTACTCCTTGTTACTCTCTTAACCGCTATGGGACACCCTCTTACTCGTTATGGGACACCCTCTTACCCATTATTGGATTCCCTCTTACGGTTTATGGGACATCCTCTTACTCGCTATTGGGCATCCTCTTGCTCGCTATGCGACACTCTCTTACCTGCTATGGGACACCCTCTTACCTGCTATGAGGCGCCCTCTTACCTTCTATGGGACATCCTCTTACCCACTATGGGTCCCTTCTAGATGTTATAGGAGCAACTCTTAACTGCTCTTGAGCCCTGCTTATGTGGTATGCTACCCCGATGTCTCATATGCAATGTCTCTTACCTAAGTTTGTCCCTGGACCTTTCGTAATCGTCTATGTTACATAGTTGATTGTGCTGTCTTTATATTTGCTACGAGAATGTTAAACGAACTGCCCAGTGCTATTTACTGTCTTTCTTCTCATGGTGTATTCAAGCCCCACCTCTTCTACCTCGCCTTTCTTAGGTCTTGGACATATGCCCCATTAAATTCTTTATCAGATGCTTCATACAATAATCATCAGTGTCGTCGTATTCTTTATTTACTCATTAACATCTTTATCAGGTGCGTCATGCAATAATTATTAGCGTTGTCTTATTCTTTCTTTTCTCATTAACATCTTTATCAGGTTATAAGTTTACTTGTCCTATTCCGTATCTTTAAAGCAATTCTTTTCTCTATGGAAAGTTTTCACATTTGTACCTGACTATACGTTGCAAAAATGCCCCACAGGAAGCTGAAATAGTATCAGAAGTGATTTTGTTTTATTAGCAAAAGCCTCTTCAGGGACTGAAGCTTTCTTGGGTTTGGGATTATTCCCCTCTCGTTTTTCCTTCTTTCCCTACATAACAATCCTTGTTATTTTTATGTTAATAGTTATCTCCTTCGGTCCATGACGAGCTCTGCGGAAACGATAGAAACCGGGCGGTAGACATACTGTACTTCCCAAAAAGGGTTGGACATGGTACCCCACCGTAGGTTGATGAACAAGACTGGTGTGTTGGGAATTAGCGGAAAAATAGGTCATCAGATCAATAATTGGTTATTTAGAAAATGGTAGATGGTTGTAAATAACGGCCAAGCCTCTTGATGGTCGTCATCAGTGACGAGTGGAGTTCCTCAGGGGTTCGTGTTAGGCCCTCTGTCATTTATCATATATATATATATATATATTATATATATATATATATATATATATATATATATATATATATATATATATATATATATATATATATATATATATATATATATATAATTTTAACTTTGAGTTACTTAGCAAAATAGCCAAGTTTACAGACGAAATTAAATCGGGTGGGACTGTAGCGTCAGCCAAAGGTATAGAGACGTTGCGGGCTGACCAGCACCAGGTAATTGAGTGACCAGATACGTGGTAGATACCTTTTAAATTAGACAAGTGTAAGGTGATGCACATTGGACATGTGAACCCTGTGTCTGACTCTATTCTACAAGATCAGAGTCTAAGTGCCATCAACGTGGAAAAAGATGTGCTGATTATCAGCAACTTAAAGTTCTCAAGAAACTGCGTTGAACAAGATTAAGATGTTCAGTGATTGTTAGGTTGCATGGTACTCGTAGGCAGCTATCGGAACAAGGAAATGGTGCTGTTCTTGTATAGGTAGGCTGCCCAGACGTCCAGCATTTTACTGTTTTTAGATGATTTGTCCAGCAAAAATGACTACTCAATGCTGGACAATGTAAAGTCCAGCATTGGGAAATGCAGGTGGACATTCTGTCAAACAATCATAAGTAATTATAGACTTGACAACATTTGGCAACGCCGCTTCGAAGAGAAGACTGTCGTGACTCAATCCGGAGTTAATTTGAGTCATTGACTCGTTCGGAGAGTCATTCCATATTATTTCTTTCATTGAAATTCATTTGTCACTCAGTCATCCCGGGATTTTTCAACTAGTGTGACGTATCATATCAATTACCCTTTTGTTTCTAAGATGGCTCCAAAAAGAAAGTGTTGCTTTAGTGAACGAATATCCATTCATTAGAAGGACAAATACTTAGAGCGTGGTGAAAGGTGAGAAATGTTTTTCTAGCTTATCAATTGCAAGTGGAGGGAGACATGATATTAAACGCCCTTTGAACTCGGATAAGCATAAACGAGCTGATGTATGCGCATCATCAAGCAGGTCGTTAGAATCATTTTAAATAGGTAAAACTTTTGATGAAGAGAAACAAAGCACAGCAGTAGCAGAAGGAACTTGGGTTTACCATTCAATCAAACACAACCACTCATTTACATCCACGGCTTGCACTTCAAAAATAGTAAGAAAATGCTTCGATAAAAAACTTGCTTACGCTCAACGGCAGTCATTTTATCTAATGTCTTTCAGCCTGATATTCTGCAGTCATTAAAAGATGATCTCTCACTTGCCAACTACGTAACACTTTATAGTGATTGTTCCAACCATGGCAATGTCAAAGTGAGTGTTTTATTGGTTAGGTATTTTTTGCCTACAAATAGAGTTAATGTACAAATAATAGAAGTAGCACAATTAGTCGGTGAGACATCTGAAGTATTATTCAATTTGATACAGAAAATTTTATATTCTCATAATTTATCTAATAAAGTACAGGCACTATGTGCTGATAATACAAATTTAAACTTTGGGGGGTCATCAAGAGGTGGAAAGATAATGTCTTTTCTAGACTACAGCAAGGTTTAGGTAAAAAAATAATTGGTGTCAATTGTCCAGCCCATGTTTTAAATAACACCTTGAAAAGTGTATGTGATTGTCTGCCTATTATGTCAAAGTTGTAAAAATCTACTCATTCTTTTACATTTATACAGTCAGGGTAGAAGAACTAAAAGATACCTGCGATTCTGTTGACGTGGAGTTTCAACAGATTTTAGGATACAGTAAGACCAGGTGGCTGGCTTTGAAGCCAGCCATTGAAAGAGTTCTTCGACTATTCAAGCCTTTAAAAGTACATTTCTCGTCTCACAAACAATGTCCTACTATTCTGAGACAGTTTTTTGAAAATCCGTGTGCCGAGCCTTTTTTGTATTTTGTACACAATCAGAGTGCAGTATTCCATGATTACATCCTAAAAGTGGAGTCTCAAAAGGCTTCTATGGCAGAGATTGCCTTTATTCTTAAAGACTTAAGTCTGAAATTGATGGAAAGAAAACGTGAATCATTTTTGCCCTTAGCTGTGGATAAAATGCTAAAGGATTTAAAGAAAGAAGGAAATGATATAGAAAGATTTAGAGAAACTACTTTGGCATTCTATAATTCATGTATAGAATATTTGAACCAATGGACTGTGCATTTTGAAGAGATGGAAAATTTCAACTGGATTCTTCTTCGCAACTTAATCCTCTGGAGAGAAGTTAAAGAAGCACTTGAATTTATTCTTGCTAAGAGACTCAATTCCACAATAAATGATGATGGTCTTTTCAATGAAGTAACTTGTGTTAAAAATTTTGTCACATTAGAAAAATTAAAGAGTGGAATGATCGTGAAATTGAGGCTGACAGTAGATGGTTGGAAATATTTATACATTTCAAAAGTCAAAATATTACATTTGAAAACATTTATCAGGCAGTAGAATTCTTTTTAAGTCTACCAGAATCAAATGCACCAACAGAGAGGGTATTTTCAATGATGAAAAACTACTGGGCAGACGGAAAAAGCAGGTTAAATATAGATACTTTAAAAGCGGCACTATTAACTACATGCAATTATGGGATGAATTGTTTGCAATTTTCTGATTACCTAAGCTCAAACATAAACCTCCTTAAAAAGATCCATTCAAATGCTAAGTACAATTCTAGACCAAATTAGGTAAGTGAATATTGACTAATTAATAATTAAAGTTCGTTTGCTACTAAAATTACTTAACTTTTTCATTTAAATATATATATATATATATATATATATATATATATATATATATATATATATATATATAAAAAATATATATATAATATATATATATATATATATATATATATATATATATATATATATATATATATATATATATATACAGTCGCCGCAACGTAAGTCTTGACCCTCAATATTTTATATTATTTTTATATTATTTACCTCCATTAGGTTAGGTTAATAGAATTAAAAATTTTTTTGATACTCTTAATATTTTATGATCTCCCCGATGGCCTTGATGACATCCTGCATCCTTTTGGGTATACTTGCAACAAGATGTTTGAAGTAACTCAAGTCCATGTTGGTGCACCACACTTTCTTGATGACCTCCTGAAGGTCCTGCACTGATGACACATTGGCCCTATTAACCTTGTCTTTGATGACTTTCTATGCGTTTTCAATTGGGTTGAGATCGGGACTGTTCCCAGGCCAGTCCAACACATTGATGAGTTATCTCTGTAGCATTTGCTTGATCAAATTAGCCTTGTGGCAATGAGCTGAATCCTGCATAAAGATGGATGTTCCATGAAGTTCCATATGATTAAATAGATGACCTTCCAAAAGTTCCCTGTAGCGCTGAGCATTCATGGATACATTCTTGGGCAGGAAATATAAACCACCTCTCCCTAACTTGGCACTGAAACAACCCCAAAACATAATCGAGGGACTGTGTTTTACAGTCTTCACTGTGTATTGGGGGCTGTACCTATTTGACCCAACTGGCCTCCTCACCTTTACTCTGACGGCCTTATGACCTGAAATGGGCTCTTATCTGCCACATGACCTCTGACCACTGTTCCACTGTCCAGCCCTTGTGCTGCTTTGCAAAATGAAGCCTCTACTTCCTCATGCGGTCATTCAACAGAAGTTTGAGCGCGGCATTACGGCTGGGCAGTTTCAAATCTTTCAGAAGACAATGCTGTACGGTCTGTTCCGAGACATTTTGGAGGAGGTTAGGGTACATTTCCTCGAGTTGTCTGGCTGTTATCCTATGGTTCTTTATAACAGCCTTCTTTAGCAAGCAATCTGTCCCCAGTGTAGTCTTTTTCTCTGGTCCCTGGCGCTTTTTATGTTGGGGTATGGTGTTTGGGGATAGCTCACGGGCAGCAGAGAGGAGCGCCATTATGGTAGATTTTGCCCGCCCTGTTTGCGGGCATATTTCACTTATCTTAACATTTTCTTCCCTCAAAGTGATAATACGGACCTTTTCCTCATTTGCGAGAGGCTTGGGACCCATGGTTGGAGTGCTAGTTAAAAAATATATGATCAGCCAAATATCTTCAAGAAACCACCAAAATGAAAATCACATCGCAAAAAATGAGCGTCCCCTCACGACCAAGTATGAGCGCGTACTGAATAATACAGCGGACACAATGCGCATATATACCTAACAGACGTTGCCAGAAACCGCAACAAAACATTAATCAATTATAGCATTTTCCCCGCAACGATTATTGGACCTATATCAATGCATATAATATGACCAAGGTCCAGACTTCCGTTGCGGCGACTGCATATATATATATATATATATATATATATATATATATATATATATATATATATATATATATATATAAATATATATAAAATATAAATATGCGGATGGTTCCGTCCAGCATTGGGTTAAAAAAAATCTGGGCAGCCTATGTATAGGTCGATGATCCGAACTCACTTATGGGGTTCAAGTTTGGTCCCCCACACTTCGAAACGACATGTAGCGGCTGTAAAAAGGTCTATGCCATGGCCATAAAACAGTATACATCGATTAGACATAGAAAACTTCAAATGCCACCACAAGAGCTCGATCTTTTCTCGCTAGAGACTCGGAGCCTGCGCGGTCATCTGACAGAGGTGTTCACAATTTTTCGAGGATTCGAGAATATTGATCAGCAGAAGTCGTTTGCCTTTAAATAGAATAGAGTAGGAACCACGGTTATAAACGTCAACTTCCACTGTTCAAAACTACTTTGGTGTACAACAACTTGAGTAATGAAATATGCGAGTCATGCAACGAGCTACCTGCAGAAGTAGACAGGGTATTGAACAATTTAAGGCTAGAATTGACATGATTCTTTGTAGTACATAAAGATTTCATAGCGAATGCTACAGACATAGACCAGGGAGCTGAAAAGTAGCTCGAGATAGAAGTAGGCCTTATAATTTTCCTAAAAAATATAATTTTATTATAAAATTCCTGGCTGTGCTCTTTTCCTTAGTACAACCAAGTATCTTTTCTGCCACCTTACCCACAGATGCAAGGAGAGGTGGGGTTTGGGGAGAGCTTTCATCTGCACTATTTCCCTCAAGTTGTACGTTCGAGTTTTCTCTAAAAATACCTACTCTCTATAGACGGCAATGTCCTTTGCGGGACTCCTATTCGTTCCTTTCTTTTCTATATAGTAATTTATCTCGTTTGTAAATGGTAAAATTATATACAATTTTATACGTCTTATGTAATGGTAATCTAGCAACAGGTTCCTAGCGATAATGAAGAATTGCACAATATTTCATAATTTATTCAATAAATAGTAGCAACAAATAGCATTTGGTGTTTATGCATAATATTCACATATTTTTACTCATTAATTCAAGTCAGCCTAGAGAGGAAGAGGCAGATTTTGTATTTTTTGTCCATGCATATTCATGGACGTTTCCGTGTTCTGATCACAACAATATCTGGTCTTAAACCACGACTAAGCATGGCGTTAAAAAAATACGAGCCATTCGAATGAGCCTTCTTAAACAGTGAGAATTAAATACCTCAACACAGCTGTATACAAAATAGTATAAGTGTATTAGAGAATAATGACTAGCAGATTGGGTGTACTCCCCTATTACGAATGGGCGTATGTATTTGAATAATGCTTTTACACCATTTCCCTCTCAATCCTCCCTCATTATTTGAAATATCTTCATCTACTTTCCTGATTCCAAAGAACGAAGGAAATTAAAAAAAGAAGTTAAGAACCAAACATTTAACGCTACTCCACCTTATGAATCGCTATTGGGACCATGAAAATATTTTACTTCCCATTTCGAACAGGATGAAAGAGTTTTGAGACCTCTACTGGGTGAAGTGAGAGAGGAAATATCATTACAAAAGACGCCAACTCTCGGTGGTAAACAAACCAGCGACATAAAAGGAAGCCAGAAATCAGCTCATTTCATATGAATTCATATCGAACCGTTTAAGACATGAGAGCTTCATACTCGTAATTATGATTCGCTTTTCACAAGTAGGAAGAGATATCGTAACTTCTCCACAAAGTTTCTGTCCCACATTCGCGTATCGCAGTTTAATTGGAAATGCTTCTTTCGTCCTCACCTTATTACTGTAATTAATTAATGTATGGGACACATTTTCATTTAAAAGAGAAAGACAGATTGTATAGATAGACCTAGTATATCGCCGATATACAAAAATGATAAGTGAGACTCGAAATATAGAAGGAAACGGGGCGAACAAAGAATGAATGAGGAAACGGAGAAAACTAAGAATATAGTATGAAACGAGGATAACAAAGAATATAGAAGGAAACGGGGAGAAGAAAGAATATAGAAGGAAACGGAGAGAACGAAGAATAAAGAAGACAACGGGGAGAAAAAGAAAAGAGAGGGAAACGGGAAAAACAAAGAATGAAGAAGGAAACGGGGGAGAACAAAGAATGAAGAAGGAAACGAGGAGAACAAAGAATTAAGAAGGAAACAGAAAGAACAAAGAATGAAAAAGGAGAGGGGGAGAAGAAAGAATGAAGAAGAAAACGAAGGAGAACCTAGAATATAGAAAGAAAGGGGAATAACGAAGAATATAAAAGGAAACAGGGAGAACAAATAATGAAGAAGGAGACGGGGAGTACCAAGAATGAAGAACGTAACGGGGAGAACAAAGAATGTAGAAAGAAATGGGAAGAACGAAGGATAAAATGAGAAGAACAAAGAATGAAGAAGGAAACGGGGAGAACAAAAAAGGAAGGCGACGGAGAGAACAAAGAATGTAGAAGGAAACGAGAAGAACAAAGAATATAGAAAGAAATGGAAATAACAAAAATAAATGTATAAATTATTTTGAGATGCGCCAAGAAAAACAACAACATAAATATCTGGAAAATTTGTTCATAAAGATCCTGTAAAACTCGCTGAAATATTACTTACGGTACTACTCGTAGGTCCGCACTGAACAAAAGGCCCTCAAATGAATACAGTTTAGTGGTAAAAACCTTAGCCAATTATTTAATCACGCAATATAACATATCTTTTTTTAATACATTCATGAGGAACTAAATTTCTATCCTGTCAAGGCTTTTTATTTCACATTGGTTTTGCAAATTTAACCTTTTAAGGCCTTAGGGTGCAATGGTATAACCACATAATTTCAAGCCACTTTTACTCTTAATATATATTGATTTAAAAGTTATTTTATTATTTTATATAATCTAATTTGTGCACCAAAAGGTTATGATAAAATGCGCTGCGCTTCATCTTTGTTTCAATATGATGCAACATTTTAAATAATAAATAGACATATATTACCCACTCAGCTGTGAGACGAATATAAACAAGTTCTGCTGACCAAACGCTGCCTGCTCTCACTTATTCTGATTTATGACCTTACGACCTTCAAAACTTTCAATAATTGCCGGACTAACCTTGGGATGACCTTGGCAATTATATCATTCAAAAGAGAATGTAAAACAACATAAGGGTTTCAAATTTCATCAGAAGCAGCCGAATAATTACAATGTTATTACCCAAACAAAAAAAGCAAAACAGGGACCGACCGACCGACCGACCGACCGACCGACCGACTGACATAGTGAGATTGAGAGTCGCCCACGACTAAAAGAGCGGGTGATTGCCTTGTTTAAGAAGGGACCATCATGGACCGGGGCTTGACTGAAATCTTTTTAATTTCACGCATTTCCCTCGCCGCATCGGAGACTGGGACGGCGGAGGAAGTAGAGGCATTTCGCGGGAGGAGAACGAAGGTGTCGGCAACTGCTTGAACCAATCCAGGCTCGGATAAGAGGCCGGGAATTCTTCCTTCTTTAGTGAATGTCTGCAGGGGTGGAGAGAATGCGATACGGTTGAGGTGAGAATCATCTTCCTCATCGATGATTGCGCCGTCGATGTGGGCTTTAAGAATTGGGCTTTCTTCATTGAAAGGGTGTAGGACGGCGGGCGATCGGTTTCTATCACTTCGGCGTAAGACGGTGGTTCATCAAAAGATTTCTGAAAAAAAAGAATACGTTAATGAAACGATGGGATAAAGTTTGAGTGAGAATCTTCTAAGTACTAGGATTTTGAAGGGAATGTAAAGATATTTTAAGTGAGACTAGCATGCATATTTATAAAATCGTTAGAGACTGGCATTGTATGAAGGACGTGGAAAAAAAGCTAATGGTGATACTTATATTTAAGAAGGGGGATAAAACAATTATGTGAAATCACCGACCATTTAGTTCGACATCACTAGCGGGGCAAATGATGGAATCTATTATAGCGAAATCTATTAGGGATCATTTAGATAAACATAAGTATATTAATAAAAGGTGTATGATGTCGATAGAGATAAGAGTCACGATAGTGTTTACTTGGATTTTAGTACGGCTTTCGACGGGGTGCCACACTTACGAATTTTGAATAAAGTTAAAGCTCATGGGATTGATAGAAGGATTTTTAGGTGGATTTAGATGTTAAGGAGGGAAATATCCTCTCCGTACAATAGACACAACTCATTGATACTTGTAACCACAGGGATCATGAAACATCTAACGGACTATTGAATCTGGGGTCCTGTATTATTCCAATTAAGCCCAGGAGATAATAGAGGAGATTAAAAAATAATGATAAATATAAACAAAATTAAATATTTATCAAAGTTAGAAGGTAAAGATTTCGACATACAATGATGTTTTTTTTCTAATACTGTGATTAGGAAGTCGTATTCCTCGACATAAAATCTCGTAGGTTAGTTAAGTTGTGGTTTTCTTATGATTATTACATAAAAAGAAGAACACTTGCTTATGTTTTGGTTTTGAAATTGGTATAGAAGCCTTATAGCAATGTACTTTGCTGTTTCTAACAATTTGCATTTGATATAGAAGCTTTATAGCAATAAACTTAGCTGTTTTTAACATTTCTCATTTGATATAGCAGCTTTATAACAATGAACATAGGTGTTGTTAACTTTTTGCATTTGGTATAGAAGCATTATAGCAATGTACTTTGCTCTTTTTAACATTTTGCATTTGGTATAGAAGCCTTATAACAATGTACTAAGCTGTTTTTAACATTTTGTATTTGATATAGAAGCCTTATAGCAATGAACTTAGCTGCTTTTAACATTTTGCATTTAATATAGCAGCCTTATAGCAGAGTTGGGCTGTCCGTTACATTAGTATGCTACTCTGCTACTTGCGGACTCTCTAAATGGCAGCGAAAGAGCGGAAGCTGTTTTTATAAGCAAAAAGCAGCGGAGTAGAGGGTAGCGGATTAAAAAAATAAAATCTGCTACCGCTACCTATTTTACGTTTTTTTACAATAAAACTGCTAATTTTGGATGTAATATACAGTAGCTTTCCTTGAAATTTAGTAAAAAACAGTGAAAAGCTGTTGGGGGGGGGGCGCAGCGCTTTAGTAGCGCTTTACAATAAAAAGTAGCGATAGCGGAGAAGCTTAGTAGCGGGTAACGGTTTCGGATTTTGAATTTGTAGCGCTAGTAGCGGTAGCGGTTTCAGCTAGCCAAGATAGCGGAGTAGCGGTTAGTGGTTTAAAAATTTGATAGCGGCGCCCACCTCTGCCTTATAGCAATGAACTTAGCTGTTGCAAACATTTTGCATTTGGTATAGAAGCGTTATATCAATGTACTTATCTCTTGTTAACATGTTCATTTGGTATAGAAACCTTATACCAATGAACTTAGCTGCTTTTAACAATTTGCATTTGATAAAGAAGCCTTATAGCAATGAACTTAGCTATTTTTAACAATTTGATTTGATATAGAAGCCTTATAGCATTGAAATTAGCTGTTTTTTAACAATTTGCATTTGATATATAAGCCTTATATATATCAATTAACTTGGTATAGACCCCTTATAGAAATGTACTTGGCTGTTTTTACCATTTTGCATTTGATAGAGCAGCCTTATAGCTTATAGCAATTAACATAGCTATTTTAACAATTTGCATTTGGTACAACAGCCTTATTGCAATGTACTTAGACTTTTTAACAATTTGCATTTGATAGAGCAGCCTTATAGCAGTGTACTTACTGTTTTTAACATTTTGCATTTGGTATAGAAGCCTAATAGCAATACTGGTTTTCCTTTTAGCAGCAAAATAAATTGTGTTTTCTTTTCAGCAGTAAAATCAAATTGTTTTCTATTCAGCCGCAAAGGCAAAATGTTTTTCTATTTAGCAGCAAAATCAAATTGTTCTTCTTTTCGGCAGCAAAACAAACTCTTTTTCTTTTCAGAACCTAATACAAATTGTTTTTCTTCTCAGAAGCAAAAACAACTCGTTTTTTTTTCAGCAGCAAAGGAAAATTGTTGTTTCTCTTTTCATCAGCGAAAACAAATTGTTTTTCTTTTCGGCAACAAAAGCAAACTGCTTATATCATTAGTAGCAAAAACATTTTTTTCAGGAGCAAAAACAAATTGCTTATCTGTTAGGAACAAAGCCAAATTGTTTTTCTTTTCAGCAGCAAAGGCAAATTGTTTTTCTTTTCAGCAGAAGAGGCAAATTGTTTTCTTTTTAACAGTAAAGACCATTTTTCTTTCAGCAGGAAAGGAAATTTGTTTTTCTTTTCAGCAGCAGGGGCAAATTGTTTTCCTTTTCAGCATCAAAACAATAGCAAATCTATTCCTAAGAATATGTGGCATTGATACGAGGAATATTATCATAATTGATTTTTTAAACTATCTCGTGAATCAATGAATTATTGGTAATTTGGCTCAAACTTAACCAATCTTCAACCTTCAACCAATCTTCAATCTTCAAAACCAATCTTCAACCTATCTTAACTCTTCAACCAATCTTCAATCTTCAACCAATTATCAATCTTCAACCAATCTTAACTCTTCAACCAATCTTCAATCTTGAACCAATTTCCAATCTTGAACCAATCTTCAATCTTGAACCAATCTTCAATCTTGAACAATCTTCAATCTTGAACCCATCTTCATTCTTGAACTAATTTTCAATCTTGAACCAATCTTCAACCTTCAACCAATCTTCAATCATCAAAACCAATCTTAAATCTTCAACCAATTATCAATCTTCAATCTCCAACCAATCTTAACTCTTCATCCAATCTTCAATCTTGAACCAATCTTCAATCTTGAACCAATCTTCGCTCTTGAACCAATTTTCAATCTTGAACTAATCTTCAATCTTGAACCAATCTTCAATCTTGAACCAATCTTCAATCTTGAACCAATCTTCAATCTTGAACCAATCTTAAATCTTCAACCAATCTTCAATCTTCAACCAATCTTCAATCGTGAACCAATCTTAAATCTTCAACCAATCTTCAATCTTCAACCAATCTTAACTCTTCAACCAATCTTCAATCAATCTTCAACCAATTATCAATCTTCAATCTTCAACCAATCTTAACTCTTCAACCAATCTTCAATCAATCTTCAACCAATTATCAATCTTCAATCTTCAACCAATCTTAACTCTTCAACTAATCTTCAATCTTGAACCAATTCTCAATCTTCAACCAATCTTCATTCTTGAACCAATTTTAAATCTTGAACCAATCTTCAATCTTGAACCAATCTTCAATCTTGAACAATCTTCAATCTTGAACCAATCTTCAATTTTGAACCAATCTTAAATCTTCAACTAATCTTCAATCTTCAACCAATCTTCAATCTTCAACCTTCAACCAATCTTCAATCTTCAAAACTAATATTCAGACAATCTTCAATCAATCTTCAACCAATTATCAATCTTCAATTTTCAACCAATCTTCAATCTTGAAACAATCTTCAATCTTGAACCAATCTTCAATCTTGAACAATCTTCAATCTTGAACCAATCTTAAATCTTGAACCAATCCTAAATCTTGAACCAATCTTCAATCTTGAACCAATCTTAAATCTTCAACCAATCTTCAATCTTCAACCAATCTTCAATCTTCAACCAATCTTCAATTTTCCTCAAATAAACTTTTTGTTTAAATAAACTCTAGGAATCACCTTAAGATAAGCCAGACCAGCTTTTGTTCACCCTAAGATAAGCTACCATAACAGTTTCACTTGTAGACAAACCACCCTAACTTCTCTCTCCTGAAGGCTCTGATGTTTCCTAGGTTTGGTTAAGTGGATTTGGTTTATTAGATTAATTAGATGATAAAGTTGTATTTTGTAGGTTTGGTTAAGTTGTTTAGGTGTAGTTTAGTAGACGATAAAGATGTATGTTGTGTTGATGACTATTTCTACAATGTTTAGATGATTATGATATTTTGTACCTATCTTAAAACGGCCAGCCCAACAAAAAGCTCTGGTTAGGTTAACCTAACCTAACCTAACCTTGCTTACCTAACATAACCTGAGCCCCACTCAGTCCTCGTCGATAAATGCAGCTGAAGAGGATCTGATTGGATAGAGGCAGGTTGGGGAACTACAACTACTACTACCACTACTAGTAATACTACCACTACTAATAATACATCTGAAGATAGGCCACATCCTAGAAAGCTTAGGGGTGGATTATCTTCAGGTGGTTCTTCTCTATTGCCCCTTTTTTCTAGTTCACTAACTTCACTGCCTTCTACACTATGACTAACTGAGATAAATGGTGAATAACTGTAAAAAAAACTACAGTACAGAAGGACTATGATCAATAAACTATTTAACGTATTTACGCACATTCACACAATTCCAAACATTACAGTTTACCCTGAAAGAAAATGATAGAAATCTAGATAAAGGGCAAACTATTTTCTTTTTCGTTCCATTTAATTTGGGTGACAATTAATCAGTTAATTGTTTTGGGTGTCTGTTTTGAACCCTAATTTTTTTAGCAGGCTAATTTTTACCAGCTTTGATCCCTGGCAGTGGATCTACACTTTAACGCGTGATCCGAATTAAGTGTCGCTACAGCATGCATCAGTATCCGGCATTCTCATACTACTAGCCACGATTACTTTCAGTTTATATGTAAAAACTCATAACGTATTCATAACAGAAGTGTGTAACGTGTATTGTACGCTGATAGCAAACGTATTACACATTTAGCTGATAGTGAGACGAGTTAAGGTCGACTTATTCTTCATAAAACAGGTCGTTCATTCTAAGAGTGAAGGAATGAAACTGACATTTTGAGGCTTTGTAATAAGTAGAAATGTGCGATTTCACGCATAATAGAGCTCATTGAGAACATTAGGTCCGGCGAGTCAACGAAGAACACGGGTCGCACTCGATATAACAGATGTTGATGAAGGATTGATTAGTTTTGAGTGGCGCGGGTTATTGCCATATTTGATGAAGGACCGATTTGAGAGAGTAGTCGGTATTTCACGTCAAGTTGCCGAGAACATGCACCTGGATGTGTCGTGCCATACTTCCTCACGTCGCCTGATAGATGAGGGACTCATATCACGTTTCTATGCTAAGAAAACACTCATAAGTAAAAAGAATGAAGCAGCTAGGTTGTCCTTCGCTACAGAGCATGTCCTGTGAAGTTCTGAAAAGTGGGAAGTGTGTTTTCCAGAAAATAATAAATTTAATTTGTTCGGTTTAGAGAGGAAACAATAGCTGAAGTATCATATAGGTGTATAAGGGAAGCGAGGATATAACGCATTATAGATACATAGGTAAATACATATTTCAGGCAGACTTAGTGTCTAACAGCATTTTATTACATTCGTACAGAGCATCAGTATTCGTAAGCACATACATCTGTACTCAACAAAATGGGCCTATCCATTATGCCATGTCCTGTCATATAATACACAATAATATCTAATTTATCTTACAACTGGGTCTAATGCCTTTAACGACTGCTATACAAATGCTATGATTATGACACAGTACATATACATAATTTGATACGCAAGAAAGCTATAGAGTAACGAGGCGTGTTTATATTTATGCCTCTTCTTCTTTCATTATAACATGCCACTGCAATATAATGCCTATCAAAGGATTAAAAAATAGAGGAATGACGGGTTCCTGGCAAACCTAACTCGTCTCCCGGAGCGCGTAAAGACGTCTAGCTTGTCGGTATTCTCTCCTGTACCTGTAGAGGTGTCTCGTCGACTTCCTTTGTCATCATTCTCTTTTGTTCCATTCACTCCAAGAAGTGAAGTGAAACCGGTCCTCCTCCTGTTCTCTTCCTGAGGTATCGGGCGTTTCTGATTACCCAGAACGTTATCACAATGCGAGGGAGGAAGCCTCGCCGGGTTTAGTCTGTTAACTGAGACAGTGTCCCTCTTGGCATGAGGGAATTCCAATTTGTAAACCTTGCCGTCGCGCTTGATCACCGGGAAAGGGCCTGCATATGACGCTTCCAATAGTTTGCGAACGCGGTCTATTTAGACCCATACATGAGTTGCCTCACGAAGATTTTTAGCACCGAGAACAAGTGTCCTAGGGATATCTGCGTGAAATCGACTTGTACCATGGTTGAGGCTAATTATTTAATAAACTTTGAATTAGTCTTCGATGACGATGACGAAACTAAGGGTCTCGGGCACAAGAGTGTGGTTCCCGTGACTGCCGTGAAAGGCGAAAATTCCGAGTCATTAGGCAAGGAGCGAATGCCCAAAAGGATAATTGGAAATGCCACTAGCCAGCCTTCTCAACGGGCCATTATGGAGCACTTTAAAGTCCTGCGTGCCCTTTCCACCACCCCATTCATGGACAGGCGGTACACCGTGGTGAGGAGACGATGAAAACCAACGATGGCAGACAGTTCCTTGAATAGCCCGGATTCGAATTGGGTGCCTCTGTTGGTTACTACGTAAAGCGGGACGCCAAATCTGGAAATCCACCCATCTAGGAAAGCCAACTCGACGGTTGCGGCACTTATGTCTGGAATCGGTAGCGCTTCGGTCCATCTTGTAGCTCGTCGATGCACGATAGTAAATACCGATTGTGCGGCGAGTAGGGTTTTCCAAGCAGTGTACACGGTGGGGGTGGTCCAACTATAGCAATATGCACTGTTTCGAACCTTGAAGATGGAATATCAATGGGCAGGGTCGGGGATTTCGTGTGGCAACTGATCTTGGAAGATTGACATGCGAGGCACTCCCTTGTCCAGGAGTGAATATCCCTTTCCATATTAGGCCAGAAATATCGAGATTTGATAAGACGAAGTGATGCCTTGACTCCACGATGTGACAGATTATGTAACTGATTGAAGATAGTCCATCTGCACGCCATAGGGACAAACGGTCGTGGGTGTTTTGTTGTTACTTCACACCATAGTTGACCTTCCCCGGGAAAAGGGAAAGATTTTAATCGCGAGCGAAATTCCTTCGTTTCTTCGTCATCATGCTGCGCTGCCGCCAAAACTCGGAGGTCAAATGAGTCAATTTGGACCGAATTGACGCTCTTCGAAAGGTAGTCAGCGACTACGTTGCCTGACGACGCACATAGCTGATATCGCTGATGTATTCCGAAATGGCTGACCAATGGTGTTGCTGCCTGTCCGTTTTTGCACTTAACGAAGACGAATAAGCCGATACTAATGGTTTGTGGATAGTGGACAAGGTAACATGACAACCTTCAATCATGTGCCTGAAATGGATAACAGCAAGATATGCCGCTGGGAGCTCTCTGTCATAGGTGGAGTATGTTTGCTGTGTCTGGCTTAACTTGCTTGAAAAGAATGCCACCGTTCGTGGCGATCTGTTTAGCATTTGGTGCAGAGCAGTACCTACCGCGTATTGGGAGCAATTTGTTACCAGCTGGTATGGTGATTCATTGGGCAGCGGGTGGCAGAGTTTGATGGAGTTAATTAAAGCCGATTTAGTATTCTCAAATGCTCCTCGTGCCTTATCGTTCCATTCGAGCTCAGGCACCTTAGGTTGCAGGCGTGCAACTCTGTCAACGGAGCTGCAATTGCGGCAAAATTAGGAATTATCCTTCGGTAGTATCCCAACATTTCCTAATATCATCGTATTTCCTTGTAGTCCTTTGGTAAGGGCATGTCTCCAATTTCCTTCATTTTCTTGGCTGGTGGGCAAATTCCTTCCATCGGAATGTGATGCCCTAAAAAAAATCAATCTCCTCCTTTGCCAGCTCGCATTTATCCAGTGTTATCTTCAGACCATTTTTGAGCAGGATTTTGAAGACATGACCAAAATGCCTCAAGTGGTCGTCATTATTGTCCGAAAATATCACGATGTCGTCTATATATACATAAACGAACCCTAATCTTCGAAACAGGTTATTCATGTGTCGTTGGAATGTGCAGCTTGCATTCCGGAGGCCGAATGGAAGCTCCACGTTCTCCCATAATCCAAAGAGCGTTATCACCTATCTATGTCTCTCTATGTCCACCGGGTTCATAGAGATTTAATAGTAAGCAGGAACTATATCCAACCTTGAAAAAATCCTTTTGCCATGGAGGTCGTTTGCTACATTTTGAAGTCACAGCAATGGATATCTGTCAGGCTTTGTGATCGCATGGAGCGCTCGGAAATTGCCGACAATCCACTAAGCGATTAAAATAGCTCAGAAATCTCTATTCCTAATAAGTGTGAAGTGGTATCCGCGACCACAAATGACCACTTGAATGATCGGCGAAGACTAGGGATAATTATATTCGTGTGTACCTCACCGTGCACTTTTATTTTATCGCCATTAGTCGTTGTGATATTTACACTGGACTTCGCAATTAACCAGAATTCACCAATTTAGCTGGGGTTTTCGACACACTCACCCACGTATCATTTAGAAACTCACATTTAGTTTTCCACCGGGGCTGGCGAAGATGGCCTTGAGGAAGGTTGCATCTGCAAGTGTTCTCCTCTCTTTGGCCACCCGCACCAGGGTTTGCAGAATTTCGCATTCTCACCAAAGTACAAATGTGAACGGCAGACTACAGGTCTTTGGTTCCTTCGAAAAGGTCACAATCCTACCGGTATATTATAGGAACTGTGATCATTATTTCGCTGCACAAAATAGGGACGGTTCCCATTAGGGCACGCACTTATAGGCACTGATCGCGCACTACCTGTAGAATTAACATTATTTATGAAATTATCACTTTTACTATTAGGATTAGGAATACACATCGCACAAAGAAGTGGCATTAGGTACTAAGGATTCACTGCTATCGTTAACATTAAGAGACTGTGCTCTATAGTATGGCGTTAGTTCATCCGCAATCTTTCCTAACTAGGCTAGGGTAAGTTCCTTCTGGGTGGCAATTATGGGCGCGATATTGGCTGGCAGGGATTGGATAAACTTGTACCTAACGAACTCCTCACCAACTTCTACCTGTAGAGCAGTTCTCTTTAATTCTTCCAAATTGGTAGAAGGTCGACTGGTGAGCGTGGCGGAGGCAATGAATTTCTCGATAAGCTCGGGTTTCGTCCTTTCTAAGAGCTCAATCACCTCAGTCCTTAAGAGCTGGTAATTATGAGTAGATAGGATTGAAGACGGTCGACGGTTTCGGGAGGTAATGCAGCCAAAACATGAAAGAATTTAGTAACCTCATTACTTACTCTTCAAATGTAAAGTTGGGCTTCCACAATCTTGAAACAACCTGCAACTGTAGCCTCGTTAAAGACGGGTTGCTTGATGGTGATGGCCTTTACGATCTCCGTCTCTCCTTGTCCTGTCTGTTGATGATCTGATGCGTCCAATTTTTTGTCACTTTCATTGTTCGGCCGAAGGGGGTCACCAGTGTATGGGAGGAATGGTTAATGGTACCGGTGGTGTTACCCGTTTATGTGGTGGTATAGGTTACTGGTTTGTCGGTGCGTGGTCGGTAATTATACGGGCGTGTATTGAAGAGTCCTCGTTGCTATTGTGCTCGAAGGGTGACGAGGAGTTTAGGCAGTGGGCCTACTTTACGCCTTTGTCAAATTGGTTCTGACTCCTTATAATTTCTCACGAAAGCTATGCGTTAGGCTGGGTTTACCGAAGGTGTCTCGGTAATCGGGGTAAGTTAAGGACTTTGAAAGAACGTGGCAAAGCAAATATAATTTTATTCTTGAATTGACCTACTAAATGGGCAAGCAGAAACGTCTCGAGTTCTTTGCGGTCAATGTGTAGGCTTACTGTTTTACCCGAAGTATCGAGTCTAAAGGAGGCAGGACTTAGGCGAGTAAACGGGATTCTGTGACGCTATATATATATATATATATATATATATATATATATATATATATATATATATATATATATATATTTCATCTCCAAATGGCTTGACCTTGACTTGTCCAGGGGGAGGACCCAGTCATCTAGTCTGTGTCTCTCTTTTCTCTCTCTCTCTCTCTCTATCTCTCTATCTCTCTCTCTCTATCTCTCTCTCTCTCTCTCTCTCTCTCTCTCTCTCTATATATATATATATATATATATCATCTCCAAAGGGCGTGACCTTGACTTGTCTAGTTTGTTCGTTATTTACACCCCTTGGGCGGAGTTACCTGTTGTGCCTACATATTTCCCATATATTTTGCTTTATTCTAGGGAACCACTTCTTGCAAGTCACTGTGCAATTTCTCTGGTCAGAGCCTATATTTGTTCAGCTGCGGATAAATGTTCCCAACACATGTATGTTTGTTAGTGTGCGATCCTCGTCTTTGTCCAGGTGGTCGGTCACCTATAATATCTTTGTATGTTCTTGGGTTTCCGCGCGACTCTAACGAACGCTTGCCTCAGATGTATTTGTACAGTTTAACATATAGTTTAATTTCCTAATTCTCTTTGATTCTTTATTTATTAGGCTTGGCATATTATTTTCTTAATTTATACACATAGCGATCTTTAGGATTTGATAAATCCACTGAGCGTCCATTTGTGGAGTTCCTCGCTGGGCCTATTGAATCCTCAATTTGGTGCAGGAGGCCTACCTATTTTCTCGGTTAAATTTTAAGTTTACAACGTTATGTGAGACTTTTCATGTAGGGCAATGTGTGCTACCACCCAGCAAAAACGGTGAAGCATCGAGCATTAATAATGGGTATCTTACACAGCATTCATAATAAATAACAGCATCTCATAAAGGTTTGAGCACTAACTCACAGATCCGAATCTTCTTCTCCACATCAGAAAATTATGAATTGTGGTTTATTGTAGTTTTTGGAAGTCAGCTAAAGAATAATAATGAATTTAATAATTATTTTTTTTAATTTATCTGTAATTTATACATACGAGTATATCATATAAAGTACATTCAATCGCAACGATTTATAAAATTGTTTTATATATATTCTATATTATTACATAACTCCTTCTGAATAGAAGAATTCAAGTATGGCTTAACAAAGAAATATAAACATAAACGGATCTGAAATTTGGGGGAGGGGGGTATCTTCAGCCCTCTCAGCTCCCTACTCTGGATTCGCGCCTGATCTTTAGTAGAATATAAGGATCAGTTATTTAAATACAACCACCTTATCACGCAATACCTCAAAATTTGTTTACATTTTAAAAAGTAGAAACAAATGAATATAAAAGACAACAGAAAAGCGCAGTCCTCATCACCAGGGCAAATCCACTCAACTAACTCTTTAACCCACTTTCAACTATCCTACCGATCACATCTAATTTTCCTAACTAAATTTCATCACGATAGAACCATTACTTTGTATGTTGCTGAGATCAGCGTACGGATCTTCTATCCACTCGGCCATCCTCGACCCAAACACGTCGATTAGCGCTGTAATTTAAGTTGCTATGCATTTTTCCGCCCTCAACCACCAATACAGAGTCTAATTCAACAAAACTCATCAAACAATTAAGAAAGAAGTTCACCTTTATGCTAAAGTCCAAAATTAGTTGTAAAAATAAGAATAAGTTCGGATGATAGCACTAAATTGTCAGGCTCTTTGTCTGTCTCTCCTTCTCCCTCTATCTCTGAATATTTCTCTTTCCTTCTTTTTCACTTTCTCGTTCTCTCTCTCTCTTACAAGGAGTTACAAGGAAAGAAAGTACCCTAGGAGACCTTACGGTTCATTCAAAGAGGGTACCTTTGGACTAGCAATCGAGTAGGCACATGGCTGCTCAATTGTTTTGCGTCGCTAAACGGCCACTTTTTAAGACTTTGTCTAGTCTTGACTTGAACTGGTCAACAGATTCACTGTTGACAACTTCCACTGGAAGTGCGTTCCACTTACCGCAGATACTGTAGGTGAAAAAATTTCCACACAGATTGCGGTTGTAACGCTTCAGTTCAAGTTTGAAGCCGTGATTGCGCGTTCTGTTCTCACTCAGTGTGAAAATATCCCGGTAGTCAACATTGTCGAACCCTCGAGGTATTTTGAAGACTTCGATGAGCTGACCACGCAGTCTACGGGTTTCCAGCGAGAACAGATCTAATTCCCTTAGTCTATCCTCATAACTTTTATGTCGGATAGAGGGAATCAGCTTGGTTGCCCTGGCTTGTACGCGTTCCAAACTTGCGATGTCCTTTCGAAACGAAGGACTCCAAAATTGTAAGGCATACTCCAGGTGCGGCCGAACGAGGGATTTGTACAGACAAAGTACTATCTCCTTGTTACGGTATCCAAACTGGCGCTTTATGTAGCCTAACATCCTTTGGGCTTTTTTCTCTGCCTCGATGCACTGTTTCGAAAACTTGAGGTCACTAGTGATAGTAACACCCAAGTCCTTCTCAGTTTTACTCGATTCAAGGGCAGTGCCCTTAAGGATGTACTGAGATTTCGGGTTTCGGTGGCCGATATGCATCACTTTGCATTTGTTCACATTAAAAGGCATTTACCACGTGTCCGACCACTCCCCAATCTTCCAAAGATCTTCCTGCAGGCGGGCAGTATTTCCGTCCTCTGCAACGTTCATACCAAGCTTGGTATCGTCAGCAAATTTGGAAATCTTGGCAACCATGTCACCCATGTCATTGACGTAGATGATAAATAGTAGTGGTCCCAGGACAGAACCTTGAGGCACCCCGCTAGTAACGGGCACCCGCTCAGAAGACTGTCCATTCACCACCACCCGTTGCCGTCTTCCACTTAGCTAGTTCTTGATCCAGCCGGCTACCTTTCCGTCTATGCTGAGCGCTCGCACTTTCCGGAGAAGGCGGCGGTGTGGTACCTTATCAAAGGCTTTCTGAAAGTCTAAGTAGACCACATCCACCGCCTTGTCCAGATCGTGCTCACTGAAAACGAAGTGGAAGAATTCCACAAGGTTCGTCAGGCATGACCGTTGCCTTCGGAAGCCGTGCTGGGAACTCTTCTGTAGCAGGTTTCACTCTAAATAAGACGTTATCTTGTCCACCATGATGCTTTCCATGAGTTTACCGACTATCGAAGTCAAACTGATGGGTCGGTAGTTTGACGGATGGCTGGGGTCTCCTTTCTTGAAGATCGGAGTCACCTCCGCCTCACGCCAGTCTCTAGGAACGCATCCGGTCCGGATTGACATGTTAAAGATAGCGCACAGATGTCGTGATACTTCATCGCACACTTCCTTCGACACCTTGGATAAAAAACCCGTCCGGTCCGGGGGACTTATTCGTCTTTAGGTCAGCGATTTTTTTCTTTATTTCTCCTTCGGTGAAGTCTATTACTTCCAGCTTCCCCCCGGAGTAGGAATCCGTGGGCTGGGGGATAAGACCACACTCTTTAGTAAACACTGAAGAGAAGTAGTCATTGAGGAGGTTAGCATTTTCTGTATCTGACTGAGTCAATGCACCCTCCTTGTCCACTAAGGGCGCAATCCTACGATGGATTGGTTTACGGCTAATTACATTGCCGAAGAACTCCTTGAGATTCTCCTTGCAGAGTCTCGCCACTCAGAGCTCCTCAGACTGCTTAGCCGCCCTTATGCTGGACTTAACTCTTCTGGCTAGCCTCCGGTACTCGTGAAAGGCACCCGAGATCTTCGATCGCCGGTACGCATTTATCTTCTCCCTAAACAGTTGGCCGATTTCTCGATTAAACCACTTTCGTTGAACAGAAGACTGACGGAGGCATTTCAGAGGGTTGCAACTTGATTGAAGACTCATGCACTTATTTTTTAAATTTTTCCTCGAATCCTCAACATCTTCGCATACCGCTAGCCTTACATCAGTCAGCCCAGCCCGAAAGCTCGCCAAGTCTGCTCTTCTCAAGTCAAGTTTCCTTGATTGACTGGCAACAGACCTTACCTTCGGGATCTTGACGGTAAATCTAATTAGCTGGTGATCACTGCCACCGAGCTCTTCGCCTACAGAGAGATCCTCAACGATATCATCCTTAGAGGTGAAGACCAAGTCTAGGATATTGTCACCTATCGTCTGTTCTCTGACCCATTGAGTGAGGAACTCGTTGTTGGCGAACTCCAGGAGTAGCGCGCTCTCGCCACAGGCTGCTCTGGTTTCCCAGTCAACATGTCTGTTGAAGTCGCCTATAACGATGCACACTCTGCCTTGAACAAGCTCACCCAGCAGCTGGTACAGTTCCCTGTCCTTCTCAACGGGTTGGGAAGGGGGTATGTAAAGCAGCAGGGTCCTGTATCTGACAGGACCTATCTCTAGGGCAACGCCTAGAAGCTCGTGTTCGGAAATAATGTTGGAGTTCGTAGATTTAATTGTATCCTTGACATACAACATTACACCGCCACCCTCTCTGTCTGGCCTATCTTTGTGGAAGAGTTGGTAGCCAAGAACCGTGAATTCGCCTTCAAAGTCTCGGTTTGAGTTTTTTAACCACGATTCTGTTATGGCCACCATTTCGAGTTCTTCCGTCACTACGAGGCCACGGAGCTCAGGAAACTTGTTCCTGATGGACCTCGCATTGAACAGAAGAACTTTCAGGGAGTCCCCGACTGTAGGACTCCCTAAACTCTTCCGTTTCCTAGGCTTCTTGGTTTTCGCGGTGGCACCATTTTTGACAACCTCCGAGAAGGTTGTTTGAGGAGTGACTCGGGCGTACTGGCGTACGTCCGCCTTCCCAATGGGCCGGACACTTCTTTGGGTGCGTTCCACGACATCCTGGATGAGGTTGGCTAGGAAAGCCTTGCCCTTAAAGGAGAGGTGAACCTCATCCCTTTGGTAAAGGTCTTTGCTACCATAGAATACGGCCTACGGGTCGACAAAAAAGACACCCTCCGCCGTACAGAGGTCTGCAAGGCGCCGGTTTAGCGACATGTTCCTCACGTGAGAAGTCCGGCTTGGACCCCACCTCGGAAGCATCTAGATAGTACTTTAATATGGATTATTTATCTTTCTCTCTCTGCCACTTTCTCTATCTCTCAATTTTTCTCTTTCTCTCTTTCAATTTATCGTTCTCTCTCTCTCTTCTAGACACTCGATTAAATTGGATTTTTTTCTCTTTCTCTCTTTGTCACTCTATCTATCAATCTTTCTCTTTCTCTCTCTCTCTTTCACTTTCTCGTTCTCTCTCTCTATCTCTCTCGATGCAAGCATTTCGGACAACCCCCAGAGAAACCAGGGAAACCAGGGGAAAATTTCCTTCGAGGGCCATTTCTTCATCAATTGCTACAATGTAATGAATTCCTGCCCGCCGGTGATACTTCTTGAGGAGGTTTATATGGAAAAGCCTATTTACGCTTGGAGTTTCGATCAGATATTTTACGGCGCCACGCTTCACAACTATAATAATAATAATAATAATAGTAATAGGTATTTATAATGTGCCCTTCAGGGCTGTTTTCCCTGACAGAGCGCAGGTTGTGTAGTGACTGTAGAGAAAGTTTACAGGGGAGAGAAGTCAATTCTGAAGAGATGAGGCTTCAGGATACGTTTGAAAGTAGCAAGGGAGGTTGAGGATCAGGCTTCGGCAGGAAGTGCATTCCTGAGTCTAGAGGCACACACTGAGAAGGAACGGTCACCCATCGAGCAGAGGACAGAACGAAGAGTGTTCAGGATGGGAGCAAAGTTAGACCGGAGTGCCCAAGGAGTTTGACGACGGGAGATGGCAGACGAGAGATAAGGCGAAGCCTTAAGGTTTATGGCCTTGTAGGCAATGAGAAGAATTTTATAGTGGGTACGGAAGCGAGTAGGTAACTAGTGTAGCCATTGTAATAGAGGCATCGAAGCAGAGAACCGGGAGCGGCGAAGGAGGAGCCTGACAGCATAGTTTTGAACTAGTAGGGGACGAAGTGAAGAAGAAGGAAGATTCACTAGAAGAGAATTGCAGTAGTCTAAGCGTGAGGTGACAAAGGCATGAATAGCAGTCTCAAGGCTTCGTCAATCAAAATGGGATCAAACACATGAAAAGTTGCTGAGGAAACCGTGGGAAGACTTACAGATACGATGGATGTGCGGTTTAAATGAGAGCTGCTCGTCGAAAATAACACCAAGATTACTGACGGTATCAGAGAAGGCGTCATTGGTTTCCCCAAGGTTAAGGGAGGAGAAAAGAGCTTTAGATTTTCACACCATCGAAGCGGTACCAACAAGGAGAACTTCCGTTTTATCGTAGTTAAGTTTAAGAAAGTTGGCAGACAGCCATTCGTTTATGGAGGTGTAGGTTGGAAGGAGCTTCGTAATTGATTGAGAGAATGACACAAAGGCTTAGGAAAGGTATATCTGAGTGTCATCAGCTTAGAGGTGGAAGGACAAGCCCAAATGGCGAAGAAGGGAGCCAAGAGGAAGTAAGTAGATGCGAAAGAAAAGGGGACCAAGGACTGAGCCCTGAGGCACCCCGAAATGAATGGGCGCGGGATCGGAGGAGAGGTTATCAAGCGCGACCGACTGAGTGCGGAAGGAGAGGTATGAGAAGAACCAATCAAATGCAGTATCCGAGAGACCAATGAAAGTGTGAAGACGATCAAGGAGGACAGTATGGTCTATGGTGTCGAAAGCAGAGGAGAGGTCTAGGAGGACTAGAATAGACGTACAACCCCTATCGGCTGTTCTACGTAAACCGTCTGGAACATTAAGAAGAGAGGTTTCAGCAGAGTGCTTCGCTTTGAACCCCGATTGGTACGTTTCATCGATATTGCAGTTAGAAATATGGTCATGAAAGTGAGAGAAAACCACTCTTTCTTGGATCTTAAAGAGGAATGCAAGCTGTGAGATAGGGCGATAGCTAGATGGTTCAAAGGGGTTAAGGTGTGGTTTTTAAGGATAGGAGGAATGACATCGTTATCTTCCAGTGGCTCTTTTAGCTTATAGGAATATACCCCATCGTACTTTGGGATCTGCGTCGTTTAAATTATTTTATGTTACGAATGTTCTTAGACCCCTGAGGGTCCTTAAGGAGTTCTTTACAAATGTTAGTTTAGACCAGGAAAAACAGTCCTCGTATTCCTACTTGATCGAGCTCCGTAAAAAATTGGAAGAATGTGCCGAGTTGGCCTACAAAAACGCCAACCTGAAACTGGCTAAGTGTAAGGCCTACTTCGACGGAAAATCTCAAGATCGGAGGTTTAAACTCTGTGAAGAAGTTTTGCTATTACTCCCGACAGACACTAACAAACCTTTGAGCCAAAGGAAAGGTCCCTTTGGGGGACCTTTTTTTAACGACGTTGTTTCTGCCCTACCTCCAACTGATACTGCTGCTTCACCTGATCAAACGTTAAACTCTCTGCACCATTTATTACTCGCCTCCCTTGACGTGCACGCCCCCATAATCACTCCTTTTTCAAACCGCCATTACTGCACTCATTGGGTCACCATGGAACTCCTTCGTTCAAGAAGGTTTTTACGTGCTCATAAACGAGACCTTGGTAAAGCACGCTCCCGTGGGCAGACACGACATCCTTTTCACTTGCCTATCACCTTGCTACTTCGACTTATTCTTCCAAATTAAAATCAGTGCACGAGGCTCATTCATGCAAACTTTTGTCTGAGAGCAAGTATGATCCCCAGACCATCTTTCGTCTCCTCTTTCTTCGCCTAGTCCCATTTCCCCTACCTCTCTCCCCATCACCCCCTCTACTCTTTGAAACTTTTCTCTGATAAAGTTATTAACTTTAGCGCCGTAATGCCCCAGTCGTCTGAACAAGCCCATGCTGTTCTCCCCGACCATACTCCATGGCCGCTTAACGTCCTCACTCAGGCGTCCTCTAAGGAGGTAACTGTCCTGAGCTCGCGCTCTAACAAATCTGGATCCCCTAAGGACGTTTTTCCACTTATACTCCTCTACCAAATCCTTCCTGCTGTCCTCCCACTGATTATTCATCTCTTTAACACTTCACTTGCCACTTCTCACACATTCCATTTCAAGCCGGGTAGAACGCAGTGGTAAATATAGGTTTTATCATAAGAAGCTTCCCTACTTGCTCCTTTAAATTAGAAGTAAATTGACGGCCGCGATCTGAACCTGGTAACGAAATCAACTAGGGTGAGGATGTAACTATGCCCCTCGCTAGATGGCGTGTGAATCGGACCAACTAGGTCGATATCTACACGGGAGAAAGGTTCAGAAATAATGGGGCCCTTTTGCAATGGGGCTGGCTTAACTCGCCCCTCAACTGCTGTCTTTTGACATACGTCGCACGATCGACAGTATTGAAAAACTTCCTCGGCCGCCCCAGGCCAATAAAAATATTTAAAGATCCGCTTAGCGGTCTTCGTGTGGCCAAAGTGACTAGCGAAAGGGCTGTCATGTCCGGTCTGGAGTATGAGACGCACATGTGAGCGCGGAATGCACACTCTTTGGGACTAAACTAGTCTCTGTGGGAGCAAATGCGATAGAGAAGGTTATTATTAACCCAAAAAGTGACCTATTTGACACCTCTTACCACTTCCTGTGTTCCTTCGCGGGCTTTTGCTCACAGGAGTTGAAGTGAATCACATTCATTTAGCTTCTTGGAAAAGTCTTCATTGACTAAGTTTCTACAATCCGGTTCTGCTGTTCCGGGAGTTTCCAAGGGGACGGGCGCTTCGGAATCTCTCTTAGCCTGAGAGCGGGTGATCAGGTCACTGGTTGAGCAACCGGGGTCGAGGAGACCTTGGGGTTGTGTGTAACCAGAACAGCACAGAACTTTATGTGGGACGCCACTACTTCTGCCCAGCCCGTCAAGTAGACGCAATCGATGTGGCACTTTACTATGAGGAACCTATCATCACGTCCCAGATAGTCATGGACGATGGCGAACCTACTGGTGGAAGTAACTTATCCGAGATCACGATACACGTGCACCCTGTATCTCGGACAAGGGTGGAGATACGGCATCCATTTACCGCACCTGATTCGAACCAGAGGCTCACAGGGTTACTTTTATTGAATAAAGAGTTTACCTGGTGGCCAGACGGACCGGGTTCACTTGACGAGGTCGAGGATTCTGGAGGCGAAGTGGGCTGAGTGGGCGTTGCACTCACCTGGTGCACCTGGTAGGAGAAGTTTTTTTCTCCCCGATTGGTTGTTCTGAGGGCAATTGTATTTAACGTGTCCCTTAACTCCGCACGAAAAACACACGAGGTTTCTTTTGGGGAGTGCTGATGGAAAGGGATTTGAAGAGAACAGCCTATTTTCCTGCTTGATGGGAAATTGCTTCAGTTTTGACTTAACCGGGCAAATTATCTGGACATATTTTCCTTTATTTTGAGAGAAGAACGGGCGCTTCTGAAAACGCGAATTGGGGGACTTGGGCTCCATTTTCTTTGCTTCGTTGGCATAACAATTATGGCTGGCGGCATATACGTCAGCCTCTTCTACACATTCCTTAAAGTTGTTACATCTTTTGTCCTTGATCAATGATCGTATTTCTGAAGGGAGAGATGTTAAAAATTGCTCCTGCAAGAGAGTAAATCAATGAGGGCGTCGTAATCTTGGGGTACTTTCGAGGCACCTAGCCAAAATTTAGAAGTCTTTGAAGAGTAAACCCAAATTGTTTAAAAGTCTGTTTGGGTTGAAAACGTCTCTGCCTGAACTTAACTCGATAGAAGTCGGGAGTCATGTTTCAGGCAGAGAGCAATTCTGCCTTTAACGTGGAGTAATCGATGGTTGCTTGCGAGGGGAGGGACACAAATATATCCCTCATGGAGGTGTTTAAGAGTAGCAACAACCTCGCTACACCGTTCGACTTAATATCCCAGTTATTGACTTCAAAGATCTTTTTAAAATGAGTTAAGTAGGAGGCGAAGTCTTGCTTATTTTTAAATGCAAGTAATTTAACGAACGCTTGTTGATGAGTCGATTGTCCTGATATGATTGATAAAACCTCATTCCTCATTCTCTCGATTTTAATGTCATGTGCTCGAATTCTGTCCCATTCTTCTCTCTCTTTTTTCTTCTCTCGCAGTCCTTTCTTTTGTCTGCATGAAGGACATCAATTCTCTCCCACTTAATCCTAAAGATTCTCCTTGTGTTTTGAAAATGTCAAACGACGAAATTCTGACTTGCTCAACCCCCTCCCCAAAAGACAACTGCACGCCCTCGAGAGAATATAAAAGGGTTTTATTGACCCAAATTATACGCTCTGGTAAACATTTGTGTGTGTGGGGGGAGGGGAAGGTCGTGCCGACGAGTTTTGAGGAACCCAAAATACGCACACCGAAAGCAAATGTATACGTGAGAAAGGAACTTGCTCCAAACGAGGCAAATCCTAACGTTGACCGTTATCAAAACCAAGTAAAATACTCTGCACCCTATTTAAAATTTTCCCGGACGTTTGCCTACCGTCGCAAATAATTAATTAAGAATATTTTTGTCTCTTAAAATCCTCAAACCGCCACTTTGAAAGCCTTTGTTTAATCCTCACTAATGACCTTAAATACCTGACACCAGTTTAATAAAATATAATATATACGAGGGGCGGTGAATAAGGTTTGAAATGCGGATATAAGGAAACGAGATATGAGGAAAAGTGTTCTATTATTTTTTAATATAACTACCCTCGACTTCAATGCACTTGCGCCACTTGTCCCCGAGGCTTGGAATTCCCAACAACCAGAAATCTCCCGACTGCTGTTCAATCCACTCCTGTACTGCGAGCTGGACATCTTCATCGTCCCCAAACCGGCGTCCACTCAGTGCAGCCTTGAGCTGGCGGAATAAAAAGTAGTCGCTAGGGGCCAGATCTAGACTGTAGGGGGGATGGTTGAGCTCCTCAAATCTGCACTCGCACAGGGCAGCTTGTGCAACTCTGGCCTTGTGGACTTTGACGACGTTGAAGTCGATCACTTCCATGTGATATTCCAAGTTCTCGCTCGATTTCTTCGACCTTCACCCGTCGATTTTCGAGGATCATCCTCTCCACACGGGCCACAATGTCCTCGTTGGTCACGACTGACGGGCGTCCTGAACGAGGGTCATCTTCAAGGGACTCACGACCATGGCGGAACTCCATATTCCAGCGAACAATGGTTGCATAGGAAGGGGCAGTGTCGGTGTACACTGCAACCCTGGGTTCATGGATCTCTTTTGCATTCTTGCCTTCCTTGGTCAAAAATTTGATCACTGCGCGGTGCTCAACCTTCTCCATTGTTGGATGTTTTGTGACTGACGATCTGCAATCAGCTACTGCTTCTTAAATAGACGAGGCAGGAGCGTGCGGCTGCAAGTCCTGACTTGTCATAACTTGTCCTAACACCCCCACAAACAGCCATCCCCCTTCCTCTGTTTTGCCCTACCGATTCGCAAAACTTATTGACCGGCCCTCGTATATATATACATTAGAATTAGGCAGTAATCGCCTAATTCTTGATTCTTTCTTCGTTTGTTCGGAAAAAGGACTACGACAGCCCAAAATAATAATTGGAATTGAATTTCGTTGAGTGCGCCGGGTTTTTGTTATTCCAATTCTTTAAATATGGTTGGCCGGGATTGGTCTTATTTAATTAGGCTTTGGTGGTTGGAGTATTTAAACAAAATTTTCTTAAATAATCTTTAATTACACAACAAAATATATAATACAAATAATTACACTCTCTAGTTATTTATTAATTCAGCAATGGGAAAATTATCAATAATACCAATAATTACTCATGCCGTAAGGGCTCATTACTCCGAGTACTAATCCGATAGGGTTTAGGAAGAAACTACGAATGGAATCCTAGCCTTAGGGGCACAATAATTTACTTTAGTTATCCGAAATGACTCGGGAGGAGACTACTTGACGAGTCTTAGTCGGACGGCGTCGCACCGCCTCGACGAGGAAAGGAAAGGTGTAAATATCTTACAATTTGGAGGGGGGGGGGGGTACCATAAGTAAATGCTCGGGGAAGATTCTCTAAGTAGACGCTCAAAATGGGAAGATTCTCCTGTAGACGCTCGAGGGGCAAAACTCCTGTGTAACTGAGACAGTGTGCTTCTTCTGGACGGGTCCTTCGATCCTGACGCCGTTGTTCTAGAATAAGATCCTTGTTGCGGGCTGCTATGAGACCGCGCTCTATCGCTCGAGGATATGCGCCGTCAGTGGATGATTCCACAACGTCTTAAAAGAGGCCGTCGAATATCTTCTGTATTTTCCGGGCTTGGCCCACTCGGGAGCAGCGTAGAGACAGCTCACCACGTCGACGACTTGGGGTCTTCTCCAAGGAGGGGGGGAGGGTCTTCGGGACTCTTCCTTGGCCAGATTCTGACGGAATACTTCCTCGATTAATTTTGTGACGGGCAATATATAGGCGTTCGCCGGAACTCCTATATTTGCTAACGGAAAAAAATAAGCTCTGCTTCACCGCCTTGACGTTTATAGCTAGGTGGCAAGGTTTTGATGGTCCAACTGAACCGAAGAAATTCTCGGCTAATCTCGCCGGAAGTTTGCCGACTGGTGTTGCGCATTGTCATCCCGATAACTCTCGTTTCACACGACTCTTTTAAACAAAATCTTACTCGATCTCTCTTTCTTCGACAACAATCTTAATTTAATCAATTTCCGTGACATAGTCAAAGTGAGCACGTACTGATTACTGCATCATGACAGCGAGGAGGATCGTGGAGGAAGAAGAGAAATGGAAACGATGGAAAGCAACGGGTTTCTCTAGCAAACGCAAGGAACCGTCACTAGCCACATATGAGTATGGCAGACTCGTACCAAGCTACATATGAATATGACACATCCGTCATTAGGCACAGGTAAATATAACACACCTGTCACTAGCCACAGATGAATATGACACACCCGTCACTAGCCATAGATGAATATGGCATACCTGCCACTAGAGACAGATGGATATGAGGCACCCGTCACGAGGCACAGATGAATATACCATACCCGTTACTAGCCATATATGAATATGACTGAACTGTACATAGCCACAGATTAATATGACACCCATCACTAGCTACAGATAAATATGACATACCCGTCACTAGGCTCCGATGAATATGACACACCCGCCACTAGGCTCATATGACTATGACACATCCGTCACTAGCCACAGATGAATATGAATGAACTGTACATAGCCACAGATGAATATGACCCCCGTCACTAGCTACATATGAATATGACATACCCGTCACTAGGCTCAAATGAATATGACACACCTGTCACTAGGCTCAGATGAATTTGACACACCCGTCACTAGCCACACATGAATATGACTAAACTGTACCTAGCCACAGATGAATATCACACCCGTCACTAGCTACAGATGAATATGACATACAAGTCACTAGGCTCAGATGAATATGACACACCCGTCACTAGGCTCAGATGAATAGGACATACCCGTCACTAGCCACAGATGAATAGGACTGAACTGTACCTAGCCATGATTAATATGACACCCGTCACTGGCTACAGATGAATATGACATACCTACCCGTCACTAGGCTCAGATGAATATGACACACCAGTCACTAGGCGCAGATGAATATGACATACTTGTCACTAACCACATATGAATATGACATACCCGTCACTAGGTGCAGATGAATATGACAGACGTCGAACACGGAGTGAGTAAATTTCAAATTTCACCCTAAGGCAGAGGCGTAGCTTCTCAGTCCAGTGCCCCATACCCGAGTAGGGAAGGGGAGGCTTTTTCTAACTCTTGCATGCACCTTGCACTTGAAATATTGAAGATCGCGTGCCCTCACACACCCGGTTGTTCTGATCTTTTCTTAATATTAGTAATAATTAAAAAAAACAACAAAAGACTGGAAGTCTCCCTAAATTGCTGGTGTTAATGTCCAAATAAAAACGATTTTTAGAATGACTCACCTGTGCTCGCGCAGGTGAGCCTTGCTCAAAATAGAAACTCTCATCCATCTCTTGAGTTTCCTCCTTTCCTAGAAGGAAAGTTCGCAAACATCCAAACACAAATACTAACACAATTAATGTAGAGTAAAATGAAATTGCGAATGCAAATGACTTTATTTTTTCCCCATTCGTTTCATTTTTTGTTGTGTTTATTAGCATGAAAATTAGAATTATTCCCCCTAAAATTGCAGAGAAAAATGTTATCAAAAGTTTCCGACGAATAACTCCCATTTTCTCTTTCGTTTAAAGAATAACTGCGTTAATTTTCACTTACGACACTTTCTTTTATCGCCCGATTGTGAGGAAAGTTTGCGATAAGAGGCCAGTATTACTCTTGCCTTTGACTCTAACTTGTCCGTTCAACATCTGAGAAAACACTACTTCACTAAGACACAATAAACAGTCACTAGGTCTGAAGAAAAATCTCTTCTGTGGAACGTTGCTCCAGGGCTCTCGAATTTTCCTTCTTCGGTATCCTCAGGTCCGGTTTGATTACGTCAGCACATTCCGATTACGTCATTCGTAGCTGATCGGGCTACCATTACTGGGCAAAAGGGAAACAAATAGTCCATAAAATCAAATAATCATTGCGTTATTATCTAAATTGATATTTCGTTTGAGGATGTGGGGGGTAGGATCGAATTAAACTGCAGCCTACAAAAAGACAAGTCGAGTCCCCACAATTATATATTCTATGACCACATCATACATATTAATATCTTCATGCGGATACAAATATTGGGTATTAATATACAGGTCCAATAAAACTTATGCATGCATCAACGCGCCACAATAATAACAATAATAATAATCCATCATTCTGGTTTCAGAATAATTCGGGGCTATCAGATGTACCAGGGGCAAAGAGGAGGATCCTGGCACCCCGGCGCGCCGCTATTACAGACGAAATTCCGTCACGCGATGAACTGTTTCTGTACTAGGGCTTCCCAGGTCTTTGTTCCGGGTCGTTTTTTTCCTTTATGGTGAGCTGGGTTTAAAAGTGGTTTTCCCTAATTCCGGAAGAAATTATAATCACAATTTACGAAATTAAACTCTAATTTTCCGCACATTTCGAACGTAAAAACACGAAGTCAGACCAAGTCATTCGAAGGATAAGAAAATCGATTGACGTCACAAAGCGGTGGAGAAAATTCCCGAAGGAGGGATCGTCCTTTACGCTTTCACATGACCTCGAAAGGAAATACCAAATTCGAAGCGATCGCATGAGTTCAGGAGGACAAAATTTCATGAGTCGATCTTCCTCACAAGGATTCGAATCAAGTTTTGTGGGGATTTCTCGTTTTTTTTTTTCGTGGCCCCAACCTCGCTTGAAGGAGATACGTTACATTAAGCCTGTTTTGGGGGTCAACGCGTTATTTCCTATTATGATCGAAGTTTGGTTAAAATAAAGAATATCATTCATTTATAGCCATTTACAATGACCATGATAATTGCTTTATGGAGATGGTCTAATTGGATCTAGAACTCCGAATGCTGGGTTGATTTGATAAGAAGAAACAGTAAACCACGATTCAGTAATAGAAGGGAATAAAGCTTAAACGAGAATAGTGATAAAAAAAGAAAAGAATGAATCAAAAAGAGAAAAATAGTGAAAAAGAATTGATTCTAACAGATTAATGCAACAGGACAACTCGACCTGTTATGATGGTACCAAAATGGAGGCTTCTAGGATTTATGCAAATTCTCTCAATAGGAAGGATTTGATTTCAGCTTCTAAAAGTTAGGGATCTTAACCTATTTTCAGTGGGAGAGGAACACGCTAGGCATTAGAAATCCTGGATATTGGCAACAATAGCGAACCTAATTTTACTATGTCAAGAATCTAAAACCTAAAATTACTAATGTAAATAACATAGGCTATGTGGCGTATGTGGTGTCTATGGCTACATGTTAAGGAAAGTGAACCAATGGGTTGGTTAGGTTCGGTATCTTAACCTAACCTAACCTAAAATTACTTCTGTTAAGAATAGCGAACCCCAATGTAAATAGCATGGAAAGGAAAGAAGTCAACCATACGTAGTGTTCTTTTTATTGCTAAAACAAGTCATTGAAATAAATGTGAAAAATACTAATTAACTACAAAGGAAATTGAGAGGCAATTCTATGAACTGTTGTAAATAACCGGGTAGAAATTCGCTTTGGCATCCTCGCATGTTAACGCAGACCTATCCATTTCGAAAGGTAAGGGCTCGATGAATATAAATTGTCTGGTTTCTTCCTTCAAACCGCTGTTATTTTAAACATCCATGCAATGAATAAAGACCCGCAAAATTCCCATGTCATGAATAAGTAACTTTAAACGGATTGGATTCGCTGTTCTTCACATGATCAGAAGTCCTTTCATAAAATTTAGTAACGAAATTTAGTTCACTCGATGTGTCTATTCAGTGCACAAATTTGAAATTGTAAGTTCTAAATTACCATCATGGGATCTAAATATGGACGAGATTGAAAGTCCCTCCAATGACCTGCGGTGTTCTGTGATAAGATGATAAATGGTTATTGCATTGATAGTTCCCCATGGTTCATATCACTTACAAGTGCCTTTGAATGACTAAATGGCTAAATGAGGCTTCTGCCACTAGATGGCGACACCCAGCGCCAAATCCGATGGCGGATTTAAAATCTCCAGGGCTCTAAATGGCTATAAATGGGTAAAATTTAACTTTATACATTTTGAAATCAAGTGACGCCTTGACCTGGCTCTTCGCCGCAAATAAAAATGATAAGAATTTATTTAAAGAGGAAACTGTGACAAACATCGCTGACAGAGTGTGTAATTCTAGAAAGAGCTAGACGAATATGCAAGTAAACAATGAAAGTATAAACCAATAATATGTGGTGTTAGAGAGCGAAATACAAGATGAGTAATAACTATTAATTACATTTAAATTGTAAAGGTGGAAATGTTTTATTAGAAAAAAGAAATGAGAACAATAACTTATTATAGGGTTTGGTCGAAGTTTTAGCAAAGGAGCTTATTTGATAAATAAATAATTTGAGAAATATTCTGTCAACTCCACACCTGCGTATGTTATTTTGAAGGTGGATTAAGTAATTTTCTAATAGTCTTTACGGCTATTGGAGTGTGTAAAAGTAATAAAAAAAAGATAAAAAATAGAGGAAAAACTCACTCACAAAGTCTTGATTGGGAGAATCCATTTAAAGCTTCTAGGAGTATACTACTTTTAGATGTGTGACTTAGAGAATTAGTGTAAATTAGTGAGGATGTGTTTGTTATATAGTCTATCATTAATCATGTGTGTGGAAAATTAGTATAATTTTATATTTTCGACATAATTATTATAGAAGAGGTGTCTTCATATAAAATATGGAGCAAGTTTCAGCACAGCTTTCGTTGCAATTAGTGTTTTTGTATTATCTTTGTGAAATTGTAAACCAATGGAATTAATGTAAAAAAGGACGAATATGTTCATGTGGTCGAACTTAGAGCATGAGTAGCAAACCAATGACAAGCGCCCCAAAGTGGAAAAAGTATTTTTTTTTAGCAAGCAAAGGTCGATGTGGCCTAAAGATACTGGGTAAATAGTTAAAAAGAAGAGAGAGAGAGAGAGAGAGAGAGAGAGCTACAAGGAAAGCTACAAGGAAAATAAATACACTAGAAGACCTTACGGTCCCTATAAGGAGGGTAGTTTTAGCGCAATCCTCGAAAGTGCCTCTTGGCAACATCGAAGATCACTCGCGAGGATCTTAACGGTCATTTCGCAAGACTTTATCTAGTCTTGACTTGAACTGGTCAACAGATTCGCTGTTGATAACTTCCATCAGAAGTGCGTTCCAACTACTACCACAGATACTGTATGTGATAAATTTCCCACAAAGATCACGGTGGTATCGCTTCAGTTCAAGTTTGTAGGCATTATTTCTTGTTCTCCGCACGCTGAGCTGGAAAATATTCCCGTAGTCCAGTCTGTCGAAGCCTCGAAGTATTTTAAACACTTCGATAAGCTGACCACGTAGTCTCCAAGTCCCCAGCGAGAAAAATCTAATTCCCTTAATCTATCTTCATAACTTTTATATCTGATAGAGGAAATCAGTTTGGTTGCCCTGGCTTGCAAGCGTTACAATCCCGCGAGGTCCTTTCAAAATGAAGGACTCCAGAATTGTAAGGCATACTCCAGATGCGGTCGGACAAGTAAGTTGTACAAACACATTACAATCTCCTTGTTCCGATATCCAAACTGGCGCTTTAGAAAGCCTAGCATCCTTTGGGTCTTTTGCTCCGCCTCAATACACTGTTTCGAGAACTTGAGGTCACTGGCGATAGTTACACCCAAGTCCTTCTCAGTATTGGTGGATTCAAAAGCAGTGCCCTTAAGGATATAAGGTGATTGACGATTTCGGGGTCCAATATGCATCACTTTGCTGGGAAGCCGTGCTGGGAACTCCTCAGTAGCAGCTTTGACTCTAAATGCGACGTCATTTTGTCCACCATGATGCTTTCCATGAGTTTACCGAGTATTAAATTTAGACTAATAGGTCGGTAGTTCGACGGTTGGCTAGGGTCTCCTTTCTGGAAGATAGGAGTCACCTCCACTTCACGCCAGTCTCTAGGAACGCATTCGGTCTTGATTAACATGTTTAAGATTGCGCTCAGGTGTCGTGACACTTGATCGCGCACCTCTTTCAATACTGTAGGTAGAAACCCAGCCGGGCCAGGTGACTTATGCCTCATTAGGTCAGTGATCTTCTTCTTTATTTCTCGTTTGGTGAAGTCCATATCCTCTAGCTTTTCCCACGAGTAGGAATCCATTGGCTGGGGGATGGAACTACACTTTTCAGTAAACTATGAAGAGAAGTAGTCGTTGATGAGGTTAGCATTTTTTGCATCTAAGGTATTTAATGCCCCCCTCCTAATTCCTCAAAGGGCTAATCGTTCGACGGATTGGTTTACGGTTGTTTACATATTCAAAGAACTCCTTGGGATTGTCTTTACAGTCTCGCCACTCCAAGTTCCTCAGACCAGTTAGCCGCCCTTATGCTGGACTTCACTCTCCTGGCTACCCTCCGGTATTCGTAAAAGTCACCCAAGATCTTCTATTGCCGGTACACATTTCTTTTATCCTTAAGCAGTTGGCAAATTTCTCGATTAAACCACTTTGGTTGAACAGAAGACCGACGAGGCCATTCCAGAGGGATGAAAGGCGATTAAGGACTCATGAATGTAGTTTTGAAACTGTTCCACGAGTCTTGAACAGCATCGCACACTTCTAGCCTCGCGTCAATCAGTCCAGCGCGTAGACCTGCAAAGTCTGCTCTTCTCAAATCAAGTTTCCTCGATTTACTAGTTGCAGGCTCTGCCTTGGATACTTAGACCTCAAATCTAATTACTCAGTGGTCACTGCCACCGAGCTCTTCGCCAATAGAGAGGTTCTCAACAATGTCATCCTCAGAGGTGAAAACCAAGTCGAGGATATTGCAGCCTCTCGTTGGCTCTCTCACCCATTGAGTCAGGAACTCGTTGTTCGCGAACTCCAGGAGTAGTGCTTTCTCACTCAGAGTTCTCTCGTTTCCCAGTCAACTTGTGTGTTGAAATCCCCCCATGACAATACAGACTCTGTCTTCGACCAGTTCTCCTAGTAGCTGGTACAGATCTCTTTCCTTTTCAACGAGTTGGGCAGGAGGTATATAAAAAACCAGGGTCCTTTATTTGGCAGGACCTATCTCTAGGTCAACACCTAGTAGTTTATGGTCAGATACGATGTTACAATCCGTCGAATTGAGAGTATCCTTGACATACAACATCACACCGCTACTCTTTCTGTCTGGCCTATCTTTCAGGAAGAGCTGGTAACCGGGAATCGTGAATTGACCTGAAAAATCTCGGCTTGATGTTTATCTAAAACTCCGTTATGACCAAGATCTCAGGTTCTTCTGTCGCTACGAGGCCAGGGAGCTCAAGAAGCTTGTTCCTGATTGACCTCGCATTGAACAGAAGAACTTTTAGGGAGTCCCCGAATGTAGGACTCTCTACTCTCTTCCGTTTCTCGGATTGCTTGCTGGAGCGGTGCTATTCCTCTTTGCGACCTCCGAGAAGGTAGTTCCAGAAGTGACACTAGCGTACTGGCGTACGTCCGGCTTTACTCTAGACCTGAGAGAGAGAGAAAGAGTAACAAGGAGTAACAAGGAAAGAAATTACCCTAGAAGACCTTACGGTCCATTCAATGATGGTACCTTTGGACTAGCAGTCGAGAGGGCACATTTCTGCTTAAATGCTTTACGTCCTTAAACGGCCATTATTCAAGACCCTGTCTAGTCTTAACTTGAACTGGTTAACACATTCACTGTTGACAACTTTCACTGGAAATGCGTTCCAACTACCGCAGATACTGTATGTGAAAAGTTTTCCACCCAGATCGCAGTTGTAACGCTTCAGTTTAAGTTTAGAGCCGTGATTTCTTGTTCTGCTCTCAACAAGTGTGAAAATATCCCTGTAGTCAACAATGTCGAACCCTCAAAGTATTTAGAAAACTTCGATGAGCTGACCACGCAGTCTACAGGTTTCCAACGAAAACAGATCTAATTCCCTTAATCTATCTTCATAACTTTTATGTCTGATAGAGGAAATCAGTTTAGTTGCCCTGGCATGCACGACTCCTAATCTGGTGATGTCCTTTCGAAATGAAGGACTCCAAAATTGTACGGCATACTCCAGGTGCGGTCGGCAAGTGAGTTGTACAAAAACAGTATAATCTCCTTGTCCGATATCCAAACTGGCGCTTTATGTAGCCTAGCATCCTTTGGGCCTTTTTCTCCACCTCAATGCACTGTTTCGAGAACTTGAGGTAACTAGTGATTGTTAAACCCAAGTCCTTCTCAGTGTCGGTGGATTCAATAGCAGTGCCCTTAGGGATATACTAATATTAGGTGTTTCGGAGGCTGATATGCATCATTTTGCATTTGTTCACGTTAAAAGGCATTTGCCACGTGTGCGACCACTCCTCACTCAATCTTTCCAAGATGTTCCTGCAGGCGGGCAGTATTTCTATTTTTTGCAACGTTCATACCAAGCTTGGTATCGTCGGCAAATTTGGAAATCTTGGCAACCATGTCACCGTCCATGTCGATGACGTAGATGATGAATAGTAGTGGTCCCAGGAAAGAACCTTGAGGCACTCCGCTAGTAACGGGCACCCACTCAGAAGCCTGTCCATTCAGCACCACCCGTTGCCGTCTGCGATTTAGCCACTTCTCTATCCAACCGGCTACTTTTCCATCTATGCCCAGCGCTCGCACTTTCCGGAGAAGGCGGCGGTGTGGTACCTTATCAAAGGCTTTCTGAAAGTCTAAGTAGACCACATCCACCGCCTTGTCCTGATCGTGCTCACTGAAAACGAAGTGGAAGAATTACACTAGGTTATTCAGGCATGACTGTTGCCTTCGGAAGCCGTGCTGGAAACTTCTCAGTAGCAGGCGGGCAGTATTTCTATCCTTTGCAACGTTCATACCAAGCTTGGTATCGTCTGCAAATTTGGAAATCTTGGCAACCATGTCACCGTACATGTCGATGACGGAGATGATGAATAGTAGTGGTCCCAGGACAGAACCTTGAGTCACTTCGCTAGTAACGGGCACCCACTCAGTAACATGTCCATTCAGCACCACCCATTGCCGTCTGCAATTTAGCCACTTTTCTATCCAACCGGCTACTTTTCCATCTATGCCCAGCGCTCGCACTTTCCGGAGAAGGCGGTGGTCTGGTACCTTATCAAAGGCTTTCTAAAAGTCTAAGTAGACCACATTCACCGCCTTGTGCCGATCGTGCTCACTGAAAACGAAGTGGAAGAATTACACAAGGATATTCAGGTATGACCGTTGCCTTCGGAGGCCGTGCTGGAAACTCCTCAGTAGCAGCTTTGACTCTAAATGCGACGTCATTTTGTCCACCAAGATGCTTTTCATGAGTTTATAGACTATCGAAGTCGAACTGATCAGTTGGTAGTTCGACGGTTGGCTACGGTCTCCTTTCTTGAAGATAGGAGTCTACTCCGCTTCACGTCAGTCTCTAGAAATGCATTCGGTCCGGATTTTACTTGTGTAAGATTGCGCTCAGTTCTCGTGACACATGATCGCGCACATCTTTCAATACTGTAGGTAGAAACCTAGCTGGGCCAGGTGACTTATTCCTCATTAGGTCAGTGATCTTCTTTATTTCTCGTTTGGTAAGGTCCATATCCTCTAGCTTTTGCCCTTAGTAGGAATCCATTGACTGGGGGATGGGACCACACTCTTCAGTAAACACTGAAGAGAATTAGTCGTTGAGAAGGTTAGCACTTTCTGCATCTGAGTGCTTTAATGTCCCCTCCTCATTCCTCAAAGGGCCAATCGTTCGACGGATTGAGTTATGGCTGTTTACATATTCAAAGAACTCCTTGGGATTGTCTTTACAGTCTCGCCACTCGGAGTTCCTCAGACCGCTTAGACGCCCTTGTGATGGACTTCACTCTCCTGGCTACCCTCCGGTATTCGTAAAAGTCACCCGAGATCTTCGATTGCCGGTACACGTTTCTCTTCTCCCTTTGTAGTTGGCCGATTTCTTGATTAAACTAATTTGTTTGAACAGAAGACCGACGGACCATTTCAGAGCGATGAAAGGCGATTGAAGACTCATGAATGCTGTTCTGAAACTGTTCCACGAGTCCTTAACTGCATCACACACTTCTAGCCTTGTGTCAGTCAGTCCAGCATAAAAACCTGCAAAGTCTGCTTTTCTCAAATCAAGTTTTCTCAATTTATTAGTTGCAGGCCCTGCTTTGAGGTCTTTTAATACAAATCTAATTACTCGGTGGTCACTGCCACCGAGCTCTTCGCCAATAGAGAGGTTCTCAACAATGTCATCCTCAGAGGTGAAAACCAAGTCGAGGATATTGCAGGCTCTCGTTGGCTCTCTCACCCATTGAGGCAGGAACTCGTTGTTCGCGAACTCCAGGAGTAGTACGTTCTCGCCACAGGGTTCTCTTGTTTCCTATTCAACATGGGTATTGAAGTCACCCATGGTGATACACAATCTGTCTTTTACAATTCGCCCAACAGCTGATACAGACTCTTGTCCTGTCTTAAGAGTTAGGCAGGGGGTTTGTAAAGCACTAGGGTCCTGTATCTGGCAGGACCTATCTCTAGGTTAACACCTAGTAGTTCATGGTTGGATACGATGTTACAATCCGTCGAGTTGAGAGTATCTTTGACACCCTCTCTGTCTGGCATATCTTTCAGGAAGAGCTGAAAACCGGGAATCGTGAATTCACCTTCAAAATCTGGGCTTGAAGTTTTTATCCAGGACTCAGTTATGGCCACCATCTCAGGTGTTCTGTTGCTATGAGGCCACGGAGCTCAAGAAACTTGTTCCTGATTGACCTCGCATTGAAGAAAAGAACTTTCAGGGAGTCCCCGAATGTAGGACTCCGTACGCTCCTCCGTTTCCCGGCTTCTCTGTTTTTGTGGTCGCACCCTTTTTGACCACCTCCGCTTTCGCTCTGTTTCGAACGCTCCTTTGGGGGGGGGGGGGTTCCACGACATCTTGAATTAGGTTAGCGAGAAAGGCCTTCCCTTTATAGAAGAGATGTACCCCATCCCTTTGGTATAGGTCGTTTCTACCGATAAAGCTACGATAGGGGTCCACGAAGAAGACTCCTTCTGACGTGCAGAGATCCGCCAACCTTCTGTTCACTGCGACGTTTCTCTCGTGAGCGGTTCGGGATGGACATCTTCTCGGAAGCATCCCAACCACAACACGTTTGCTGGTTTTAAGCCCTATATCATCTACGGCTCCCATCACAGTTTGGATGATTTTACCACTGAGGCCAACCTTACCCCCTCTGAGGTAGAGGTCGTTACCACTCACCATCAAAGCAAAAAATGAATTCTCAGAAATCTGACCTTTCTCTGCCTCTACTCTGATGTTGTGGTTACCCCGTCCTGGCAGGCAGCTTACCTTCACGCTAGTGTGAAGGCGGGCCGCTACCAGCGGCTGCAGATCCCGTGTTTGCAAGTCCCCAATGAGGATGATCTTCGGACAATTGGTCTCTGAAGACGGGGTCTTTCCTTGTGGAATAGGCCTTCCCTTTTCCTCTTTACTTTCCACATTCTTATCCTTCTTTTTCTTATCTCCCCTTTTCTTCTTGTTTATTTGTTTTTCTTTTATTTTTGGTTCTTCTTCTTTTGTTTCAAATTTATTCTTTTTATTTTTTTCTTCTTTTTTCCTTTCTTCTTTTTCTTTTTTTCTCTCGCCTCAGCTAGCTTGGCCTCAGATGATGCCGGAATCTCCGCTTGCATAAGAACTACGGCATCAGGGGATTCAGACACGTCAGTGGGCGGCGCCTCTTCTAGGCATCGAATCTGAGCTGCGTAAAGGGCTTCGAGTTTCTGCAACATTCTTTCAAGAATTTTAGCTTTCTCTTCTGTGCTCTATAGAAGTCTTTCAGGTTCTTTACCTCTCGCGTCAGTGTACAGGCAATGCAGATACTTTCCAGGCTGCATTTTGAGTTGAAGCCTTCCGGAAAGTCAACGCACCACTTTTCTAACTGGCATGTTGCACAGTTGTGTTTTAGACGAACCGGTCCTTCTTTTGCTTGTCATTTTTAGCGCTTTCTCTTTCTCCGAAAACTCGTGACCAATTAATGATAAAAAAGGGAGGTTGGTGAGTTCTCCCCGCGTGAGTCGCTCCCGCCTATCCATCGAAGACGTTTCGGATCTTTCAGAAGGCACGCTCCATGTGCTGCTGTTCGTCTGACTGAGTCGTCAAACCTCGGCGTGCCGTGGCTCCCAACCAAGCAGCACTGGCTGTCCCCGAAGGGGCCATCGATTTCTCAACAGGTGAACAACGGAGCACGCCCCATACTAAACTCCTACTATTTCCGTTCACGACGGCCAGAATCTGGGAATAGCTTCCAATGGATATCCCGCCACACCAAGAGACTAGACCTAAGGCTTTTTATTACCCTGGCAACCAACCTGGGAACAAAGGGCCGTCACCTAGGACCGATGCTACCAGAGACACCCGTCAACGGTCACTGGGAATGGTCAATAATTACGCGCCAGAGAAGGGGTTAACGGGGCACTATCCTCATCCCATTCATCGTGCCCCGACGCCTAAGACACCTCTAGTCCTAGTCTCTCGCAACCAGTAAGCGTCGATTGGCGTTGTTTATAAAGGTTCCAAAGCCTCTCTTCTGACGCATGAGGTAGCTGCCAGGTCCTTATATGTAGAAAGATGGAAAGAAGGGTAAGAGTGACATGATAGTAGTAGGGTTTTTTATATAGTACGTGGAATAGATAGTATAAAAGTGAAAAAAGAGAAGGATAGAGTATTAAAAAGAAGCACGCACTTATTCTGGAACGTCGTTTCCGACCAAATCGACAAGGGAATCCATACCAGGCGTACCTAGAAGAGAGGTAACCCAGCCAACATAGCTCGGAAAAGTTAAAGGTACGCACAAGCTCTCTTCCTGCGACAAGGGGGCGTCACCTCTCTCCCTCTATTTTTTCAGAGAGAGAAAAAGAGAGAGAGAGTGTTACAAGGAGTTACAAGGAATATTAGTACCTCAAAAGACTAGTTTGTCCATACCGAGGAGGTACTTTTATTTTTTTTATAACTAATAACTTTAGAGAAAATATAGTAAAGTTCAAGGCTCTTCCCTCCCACCTCTCCCACCCGAGTCAATCGGGCATAGAAACCATGAACTGACACCTGCTGTCTGAAAGAAAGTGAAGAATTAGGAATTTTTATAGTAAAGCGGAGCCTATCTCTTTATTGTATTATTTAGTTAAGAATCAATTGTTTAAAACAAACAAAAAAATATTATCTTAAAAGTAATCGTCCTTATAATTTTATCTAATCTCTTTTTGAAAGTATTAACGGTAGGACTCGAGACAATCTCTTCCGATAACTGGTTCCATGCATTTACAATTTTGTACGAGAAAAATTTCCACATAAATTAAGATTGTACTTTTTCGGAACTAGTTTCATGCTGTTATTTCGTGTGATATTTTTATTGAATTCGAACCAGGTGGTGTAGTCTACCTTTTCAATTAATTTTCGGATTTTAAATACTTCAAATAGCTGACCTCGCATACGTCTAGTTTCTAGTTTGTATAGATTTAACTTTCCAGTCTTGTTCCGTAATTAAATTTTCTTAATGATGGAATCATCTTCGTAGCCGTGGCTTGAACTCTCTCCAATCTCTCTATGTCCTTTCTGAGGGAGGGTAACCATACCTGTGCACAGTATTCTAATTGTGGTCTTACTGGAGCATTGTATAAGTTAATTAATACCGTCTCGCTTTTATAGCTGATATGTCTCTTAATGTATCCAAGTATCTTTCGCACTTTCTTTTCTACATCAACACAGTGCTGTGTGAATTTTAGTTCATTAGATATACAAACACCGAGGTCCTTTTGGATTTCTGTTTCTGCTATTATTTTGTTATTGAGTTTGAATTCTGCCTTCGGATTTTTGTGGCCAACGTGCATTAATTTGCATTTGTCAAGATTTAGTGGGAGATTCCATCTTTCAGACCATTCAGATATGTGGTCAATGTCCTTTTGAAAATCTATTATATCTTGCTCGGTAACTATGCTTTTACCCAATTTGCAGTCGTCAGCGAATTTGGAGATCTTAGAGATTAATCCCACGTCTATATCATTTACATATATAAAAAAAAACTAAGGGGCCCAAGACTGATCCCTGAGGAACGCCGCTATTTACAGTTATCCACTCAGACTCTTCTCCATTGATCACCACCCTCTGCATACGATTACTAAGCCAGTCTTCAATCCAATTCGCTATTTTGCCTCGTATTCCTAGGGCTCTAACTTTGGACATTAATTTCCCGTGTGGCACCTTGTCAAAAGCCTTTTGAAAATCTAAATACAGGATGTCGACAGATCTCTCACTATCATGAATGGTGTTAATTTAATGAAAGAACTCTAGCAAGTTTGTAAGACAAGATCTGTGTTTCCTAAATCCGTGCTACGTGTTTTTTAGCAGTTCATTTGTTTCTAAGTGGCTTACTATTTTTTCTGCTATAATACTTTCCAGAATTTTGCCAATTATTGATGTCAGACTTATTGATCGATAATTGCATGGAAGATCTTTGCGTCCTTTTTCAAATATTGGAGTGACATTAGCTAATTTCCAGTCTTGAGGAACAGTATTATTTTCAAGGGATAAGTTAAAAAGGTAGGTTATCTGGTCCACCACTGCATCCTTTACTTTTATCAGATCCTGGGGATTTAAATTTATTCATTTTATCTATTTGTATTTGTACATCCTTGCTCGTGCATTTGAACATTTCTAGTGCGTTATTTCCTAAGTACTCATTATACGGAGCGATATTTTGATTTGTGGTGTTGTCGGTGAAAACTGAGGCAAAATACTCGTTTAGCGCAGTAGCTATATCTTTATCCTTAACTTGTAAATTATTGTGACTGTCGTAGAATAGGCTCCCGACGATATACTATATATAATTATTCGTTGAGGGGATTATTCTATATTTCGAGTGCGTGGTAATCTGATGACCGAGGTTAGTTAAAAAAAGGAGGGGCCTGGAGAGGCTTATTTATCTTCAATATACTTAAGAAGTGGAACGTAGCACTAGGATAAATAATATGGCTACCATTAATAAAATAGAGTTTTATTAATTAAACTATCAAACAACACACGGAAAATGTTTACATAAACGGGGATTAAAAATGGGAGAAACACAGGAAATGAAAAAGGTCATGAGAATATCTGACTAATCTCAGGATTAAGATTTGGAGGGATTTAAAACGGCAAACAAACAAAAAGGGAGAATGGTTCGCTAAACCATTTACAGCACAGAGTTGCGTTGACAAAAGGTTAAATTATTAAAGGTAATGCATAGCTTACGTAATTAAAAGGTTGTCGTCCAGAGGAAGGTGATGGGAGGAAATCTTCGGTCCAACTGGCGACTTCCAGGAGAAGGGGTTCTTCGGGGGGTTGTCCTTAACGAGGGGAAAGAAATGTCTTCGAGGAGTGAAAGCGAAGTGGGGCTCGGAAGTACGAGCGATCCTTGTGACAGGATATCGGAGATGTTCTAGATGAACAAGGGAGGTTATTGTTTTAACCAAGCGTTCTCTTGAAGAACGTTAAAAAAGGGCGGGGAATTAAATTATCCTGACGTGATGTCTTGGGAACGAGAACCGTTTCTTGACAAACGGGCTTGAAGAACAATGGCTGTTCTAATGTTGTTCTCTTTCTGAACAACAGGGGGGGGGGGTTGAACCGTTTCTTGTCGAACGGGCTCAAAGAACAATGGCTGTTCCAACGTTGTTCTCTTTCTGAACAACAGGGGGGTCTTGTTGACTTGGCGTCTCGAAGGGCACGAACCTTGGCACTCAAGGGATATTGTCCTCTTCTGGACAATAAGGGGTTTAGTTTCTAGGTGCACAAGGAAGACCGGATCAGCTTGAGGCCTCGCGAAGATAATCTGGATCTGCCTCAAATGTGAAATGCTATGGTATAAATAGCCCGAGCCAGCATCTTGGTGTAGGAGACATTGGGGTGGTGGACTTCGATGGAATGTCCCGGTGGCGCCTGGGAAAATATCTTATCTGCCCATAAGCCTAATTCAATCTGGCGAGATCGACGCATGGAGGCGAACGGGGGATTGAACCTCCTTGATTAAATATTGGCTAATGTGGGCGATAACGCGCCTTCTACTTCCTCTCGCAGGATACACGTGGGGAAGCATGTGTTTCAACATGTGATAGGGGCTGAAGCAATGATCCCTCAAACCGTTCTATCACACTGACCATCGTTGATTGGGCCAATGAGGTTTTTTTTTGGTTTTCTACTATTAACTAGGGCATAAAATTCTTTGGGGTTTTCTTTACAATTTAATGCTACCCTCATTTCCTTGTTACGCTTTAAACTCCTAATTCCAGTTTGTATCTTTCTTCTGAGATCAAAATTTTTCTTATTTATTTTCTTGTGAGCTGTTTAATTTAAACGTCTTATAAGCCTCTTTTCTTTTATTAATGTCTTTCTTAATTTCATTAGTCCTCCATTTGGGATTTTGATTTTTTCCACTTTTTCTGATTGCTTGAGGAATGAATTGGGATTGTTTCTTTAAAAGATTGTATTTAAACTCGTTCCATACTTCATTTATGTCTCTGCCATTTAGGTGATAGTCTATGAGACTTTGTTTTAACGCCGCAAAGTTTGCCTTTCTGAAATCTAATTTTGCATTACTTCTTACAATTTTTTTGTTTGGTAAATTTAATTCAAATTCTATTAGGTTATGGTCGCTGCCACCGAGTTGATCGCATACAGTTACGTTTGAGATAATTTCATCATCTGAAGTTGAGATTAAGTCCAATATATTCTCTCCTCTAGTAGGCTCGGTGACTCATTGAGTTAGCAGATTTTCCTCTATGAAATTGAGTAATCTTAGTCCTCCAGAATCTGAGTTCCATGTCAGCCAATTAATTTGTCAGGCAGTTAAAATCGCCAATAATAAACAATAATTTGTATTTACTAACATTCGTCAGGATTTCGTAAAATCTATTATCTGCTTCATATGAATCGTGTGGCTTTCTATAGGCCAAGTATATATGAAGACATTTGTTTATGTTTAATTTTATTCCTATTAATTCAAATTCCGTCTCTATATTACAATTAATAGGCTGAAGGTCTTCTCTTATATATAATAGCACCCACCTCCTTTCTTGTAGATTCTATCTTTGTGAAATAATTTGTAACCTTCGAGTTGAAATTCACTGATACAATCCCTCGTATGACTTTGGATCCAAGATTCTGTGATGCCTATTATATCATATTTATTTAATGCTACTAACACTTTGAATTCTACAAACTTATTTTGGATTGATCTAGCATTAAATAAAATTGCTTTGAGAGAACTTATCCGTTTACTATTGGTCTTTCACCGAGGCGTTTCTCGAATTAGCTTGGGGTTCTGGAGAGATGGCAGGTTGCTTTAGCACTTCGGTCAGGTATAAATGGAGCAATTCTCCGTATTGCTCTTTTCCTTTTCTGCTAAAATGCGTTCCGTCGAGTTTGAAATATTCCTCTCTCCGGATAAAATTCTGCCATAGGTCTACGAATTTAACATTTTCTTTTTCACATATCTTTTTTCGCGATCGTTAATGCCTATTGCTCAACTTAACATTTCTCTATTTGAATTTAGTCTCGGTATTAATCCTATTACCATGCCTCTTTTGGTCTTTGATTTGATTTTTTCGACGAGCTTAGAATAGTCCTCAATTATCTTTTCACTTCCGGCATAATTTCTATTACAAAAGACATCATTAGTTCCAACATTGGTTATTACGGAACAATTTTGTTTTTTTAAAGTTAGGTTGTCTATCTCTTGAGTTATTTTTTTGATGTTCGCTCTAGGATAACAGCAGAATTTACGTTTACTATGATTTTTCGCGCCCAAAAAGTCTATCTGGTTTCTAATTAAGGAGTCTCCAATTAAATAAGTGTCTTCTTCTTTTAGATGTGTATTTCTATTTTGGGGATCACCGAGTGTATTCGTGTTTGGTTTTGATTTAGTTTTTCGTTTATTTGTAATTGCTATAGAGTGCTCTTCTCTTACACTGTTATTTTCAATTTTGTTTTTTAAAAGCAGTACAGATTGTACTAATTTGATTAATTTTTGATCTATGCGCGTTATTCGATTTTCATTGATAGCACAGTCACATCTATTGGTTTCTAGTGCAGAGATTCTGTTGGTTAGGTCATGAATGATTTTCATTAATACATTCTTTTCCTTTTCATGCTTTTCTGCCATTTTGCAAAAGAGACATATACTTTGGGCTGTGATTTGATCAAAGCATTGTTCTGGGAAATTTATAATCCACTTAACTGTCTTACATTTGAAACAAAATGCCTTTAGTCTCTGTGTTTCCTTATCGGTATGAAGTTTATGTATTTAATGTATGCGTGTATATAAATGGAATAATTTGGAAGATGAGGTGAAAGAAAAGGAAAAAAGTGAGTAAGCGAATCAAGGCAAGAAAGAAGTAAATAAATTTGTCAATGATATAAACTTACTGACAATTTGGAATCAGCGTCGAATTCGTTGAAATCAAAATGGCAACGGCTGGTAAATCAAATTAGTCATACTCTAACGTGATTGGTCGGTTTGTCTGGTGTGGTTTCTCCAGAGGAAATTCTTCCTTCTGATTGGTCCTTTTTGCCGTCCCAATCCAAAATAGCGCCAACCAATTATTACGTTACTTAAATGTCTAAATATAAAAGATTTACTTTTTGTAAACAAATGGTAAAAAAAATACACTAAAAAACAGTTATTAGGTCCTAATAAAGCAAGATTTCTACGAAAAACACGCTTTGAAGGCAGAAATCAATGGCAAACAACACTTCACAAGTTAAACAGCGTGAGCACAAGGAAACACGCCCGAACTGAAACACGGCTGAACGCAAACTGAGAGAGAGAGAAAGAGAGAGAGAGAGAGAGAGAGAGAGAGAGAGAGAGAGAGAGAGAGAGAGAGAGAGAGAGAGAGAGAGAGAGAGAGAGAGAGAGAGAGAGGGAGAGAGAGAGAGAGTAACAAGAAGGAACAAGGAAAGTAAGTACCCTAGAAGACCCTACGGTCCATTGAAAGAGGGTACCTTTGGACTAGCAATTGAACAGGCACATGGCTATCAATTGTTTTGCGTCCCTAAACGGCCACTTTTCAAGACTTTGTCTTTTCTTGACTTGAACTGGTCAACAGATTCACTGTTGACAACTTCTACTGGAAGTGCGTTCCACTTACCGCAGATACTGTAGATGAAAAAATTTCCACACAGATTGCGGTTGTAACGCTTCAGTTCAAGTTTGAAGCCGTGGTTGCGCGTTCTGTTTACACTCAGTGTGAAAATATCCCGGTAGTCAACATTGTCGAACCCTCGAAGTATTTTGAAAACTTAGATGAGCTGACCACGCAGTCAACGGGTTTCCAGCGAGAACAGATCTAATTGCCTTACTCTATCCTCTTAAATTCTATGTCGGATAGAGGGAATCAGTTTGGTTGCCCTAGCTTGTACGCGTTCCAACCTTGCGAGGTCCTTTGAAACGAAGGACTCCAAAATTGTACGGCATTCTCCAAGTGCGGCCGAACGAGGGAGTTGTACAGACAAAGTACTATCTCCTTGTTACGGTATCCAAACTGGCGCTTTATGTAGCCTAATATCCTTTGGGCTTTCTTCTCTGCCTCGATACATTGTTTCGAGAACTTAAGGGCGCTAGTAATAGTTACACCCGAGTCCTTCTCAGTGCGACTCGATTCAAGAGCAGTGCCCTTAAGGATATACTGAGACTGGGGGGTTTTGTGGCCGATATGCATCACTTTGCATTTCCCCACGTTAAAAGGCATTTGCCACGTGTGCGACCACTCCCCAATCTTCCCAAGATCTTCCTGCAGGCGGGCAGTATTTCCATCCTTTGCAAAGTTCATATCAAGCTTGGTATCGTCGGCAAATTTGGAAATCTTGGCAACCATGTCACCCTCCATGTCGTTGACGTAGAATATGAATAGTAGTGGTCCCAGGACAGAACCTTAAGGCACCCCGCTAGTAACGGGCACCCACTTAGAAGCCTGTCCATTCACCACCCTCCGTTGCCGTCTGCCACTTAGCTAGTTCTCGCTCTAGCCGGCTACTTTTCCGTCTATGCTCAGCGCTCGCACTTTCCGGAGAAGGCGGCGGTGTGGTACCTTATCAAAGGCTTTCTTAAAGTCTAAGTACACCACATCCACCGCCTTGTCCTGATCGTGCTCACTGAACACGAAGTGGAAGAATTCCACAAAGTTCGTCAGGCATGACCGTTGCCTTCGGAAGCCGTGCTGGGAACTCCTCAGTAGCAGCTTTGATTATAAATACGACGTCATTTTGTCCACCATGATGCTTTCCATGAGTTTACCGACTATCGAAGTCAGACTGATAGGTCGGTAGTTCGACGGTTGGCTTCGGTCTCCTTTCTTGAAGATCGGAGTCACCTCCGCTTCACGCCAGTCTTTAGGAACGCATTCGCTCTGGATTGACATGTTAAAGATTGCGCTCAGGTGTCGTGTACTTGATCGCGCACTTCTTTCAACACTTTAGGTAGAAACCCATCAGGGGCAGGTGAATTATTCGTCATTAGGTCACTGATCTTCTTTTCTATTTTCCCTTCGGTAAAGTCCATATCCTCAAGCTTTTCCCCCGAGTAGGAATCCATTGGCTGGGGGATGGGACCACACTCCTCAGTAAACACTGAAGAGAAGTAGTCGTCGAGGAGGTTAGCATTTTCTGCATCTAAGTGCTTTAATGCCCCCTCCCTATTTCTCAAAGGGCCAATCGTTCGACAGATTGGTTTACGGCTGTTCACATATCCAAAAACTCCTTGGGATTCTCTTTACAGAGTCTCGCTACTCCGAGTTCCTCAGATTCCTTAGCTGCCCTTATGCTGGAGAGAGAGAGAGAGAAAGAGAGAGAAAGAAAGAGAGAGAGAGAGAGAGAGAGAGAGAGAGAGAGAGAGAGAGAGAGAGAGAGAGAGAGAGAGCGAGAGAGAGAGCGAGAGAGAGAGAAAGAGAGAGAGAGATAGAGAGAGAGCTACAAGGAGCTATAAGGAAAATAAGTACCCTAGAAGACCATACGGTCCATACAAGGAGGGAATTTTTTGAGCAATCCTCGAAGGTGTTCGTTAGCAACATCGAAGATCACTCGCGAGGATCTTAACGGTCATTTCAAAAGACTAGATATAGTCATGACATGAACTGCTCAACAGATTCACTGTTAAAAACTTCCATCGTAAGTACTTTTCAACTACCACAGATACTGTAAGTGAAGAACTTTCCTCACAGATCACGGTGGTATTGCTTCAGTTCAAGTTTTTCGCTGTGATTTCTTGTTCTCCCTTCGCTGAGCTAAAAATATCACCGTAGTCCAGTCTGTCAAAGTCTCGAAGTATTTCACACACTTCGATAAGCTGACCACTTAGTCTCCGGGTCTCCAGCGAGAACATATCTAATTCCCTTAATCTATTTTCACAACTTTTATGTCTGCTAGAGGGAATCAGTTTGGTGTCTCTGGCTTGCACGCGTTCCAATCTCACGATGTCCTTTCTAAATGAAGGACTCCAAAATTGTACGTCATACTCCAGGTCCGGTCGGATGAGGGAGTTGTACACATACAGTACTATTTCCCCCTTTTCCAATATCCAAACAGGCGCTTTATATACCCTAACATTTCTTGGGCCTTCTTCTCCGCCTCTATTCACTTTTTCGCGAATTTGAGGTCACTAGTGATAGTTAAACCCCAAGTCCTTCTCAATTTCGGTGCTTCCAAGAACAGTGTCTTTAAGGATATAGGGTGATTATGGAATTCAGGTTCCGATATGCATCACTTTGCATTTGTTCACATTGAAAGGCATTTGGCATGTATCAGACCACTCCTCAATCTTTCGAAGATCATCTTGCAGGCGGGCAGTATTTCCATCCTTTGCAACGTTCATACCAAGCTTGGTATCGTCGGCGAATTTAGAAATCTTGGCAACCATGTTGTCGTCCATGTCGCTGACGTAGCTGATAAATAGTAGTGGTCCTAGGACAGAACCTTGAGGCACTCCGCAAGTAACGGGCACCAACTCAGAAGCCTGTCTATTCACCACAACCCGTTGCCGTCTGCCACTTAGCCACTTCTCTATCCAGCCTGCTACTTTTCTGTCTATGCCCAGCGCTCGCAATTTCCGAAGAAGGCAGTGGTGTGGTCCCTTATCAAAGGCTTTCTAAAAGTATAAGTACACCACATCCACCGTCTTGTCCCGATTGTGCTCACTGAAGACGAAGTCTAAGAATTCCGCAAGGTTCGTCAGGCATGACCGTTGCCTTCGGAAGCCGTGCTGGGAACTCCAGAGTATCAGCTTTGACCCTAAATGCGACGTCATTTTGTCCACCATGATGCTTTCTATGAGTTTACCGACTATCGAAGTTAGACTGATAGGTCGGTAATTCGACGGTTGGCTACGGTCTCCTTTCTTGAAGATAAGAGTCACCTCCGCTTCACGACATTCTCTATGAACGCATTCGGTCCAGATTGACATGTTGAAAATTGCGCTCAGGTGTCGTGACACTTGATCACGCACTTCTTTCTACACTTTAGCTAGAAACTCATCCGATCCAGGTGACTTATTCTTTATTAGGTCAGTGATCTTTTTTATTTCTCCTTCGGTGAAGTCAATATTCTCCAGCCTTTCCCCCGAGTAGGGATCCGTTCGCTGGGGATGGTACCACAATCTTCAGTAAACACTGAAGAGAAGTAGTCGTTGAGGAGGTTAGCATTTTCTGCATCTGACTGCTTTAATCTGCTCTCCTCACACCTTAAACAGCCAATCGTTCGATGGTTGGTGTACGGCTCTTTACATATTCAAAAATCTCCTTGGGATTCTATTTACAGATTCTTGCCACCCTGAGTTCCTCAGACCGCTTAGCCGCCCTTTCGCTGGATAGCACTCTCCTAGCTAGCTTTCGGTATTCGTTAAAGTCACCGAAAACTTCGATTACCGGTACACATTTCTCTTCTCCTTACGCACTTGGTCGATTTCTCGATTAAACCACTTTGGTGAACAGAAGACCGAAGGGGGATTTCAGAGGGATGAAAGGTGATTGAAGACTCCTGAATCTGGTTTTGAAACTGTTCCACGAGTCTTCAACAGCCTCGCAGACTTCTAGCTTCGCTTTAGTCAGTCCAGCACGAATACCTACAAAGTCTTTTCTTCTTAAATCAAGTTTCTTTGATTTAATAATTGCAGGCCCTGGCTTCGAGAATTTGACCACAAATCATATTATTCGGTGGTCACTGCCACCGAGCTCTTCGCCAACAGAGAGGTCCTCAACGATGTCATCTACAGAGATCAATACCAATTCGAGGATATTGTCTCTTCTAGTTGGCTCTCTCACCCATTGAGTCAGGAACTCGTTGTTCGCGAACTCCAGGAGTAGTGCGTTCTTGCCACAGCGTTCTCTCGTTTCCCAGTCAACTTGTGTGTTGAAATCTCTCATGACTATTCACAATCTGTCTTTTACAAGTTCGCCCAACAGATGGTATAGACTCCTGTCCCGTTCTAAGAGTTGAACTGAAGGTCTGTATAGGACCAAGGTCCTGTATCTGACAGGACCTCTCTCTACGTCAACACCTAGTAGTTCTTGGTGAATACGATATTGCATTTCGTCGAGTTGAGAGTATCCTTGACAAAAAACATCACACCGCCACTCTCTTTGTCTGGCCTATCTTTCAGGATGAGCTGGTAACCAGGAATCGCGAATTCACCTTGGAAATCGCGGCTTAAGGTTTATATCCACGACTCAGTTATGGCCACTATATCAGGTTCTTCTGTTGCTACGAGGCCACGGAGTTCAAGAAACTTATTCTTGATTGACCTTGGTTTGAACAGAAGAACTTTGAAGGAATTTCTTTGTGTAGGACTCTTTACGCTCTTCCGTTTCCCGGCTTCTTTTGTGTGGCAGTACCCCTCTTTGCCACATCTAAGAACGTCGTTCCAGGAGTGCCACGGGCATACTGTCTTACGTTTGTCTTCACTCTGGGTCGGAAGCTCCTCTGTTTCCGCTCTACGACATCCTGGATTAAGGTACAGAGTACAGCCTTTGCCTTGAATGAAAGGTGCAATCTTTCCCTTTGATAGAGGTCTTTTCGAACATAAAAGGTGCGGTAAGGGTCCAGAAAGAAGACCCCCTCCGCTGTACAGAGGTCAGACAGGCGCTGGTTCAATGTGACGTTTCTTGAGTGAGCTGTCCGGCTAGGACATTTTCTTGGGAGCATCCCTACAACGATCCCTTTGCGAGTTTTCAATCCGCAGTCATCCACAGCTCCCATGACCGTGCTAAGAATTTTCTCTCTGGGGCCTACTTTGCCTCCTCGGAGGTAGATATCATTGCCTCTCACCATCAGGGCAACGACTGAATTCTCGGAGATCTGAGATTTCTCGGCCTCTACCCTGATCTGGTGGTTTCCCCGTCCTGGCTGGCAGCCTACCTTCACACTGGTGCGAAGGCGAGCCACTAGCAGGGGCTGCAAACCTCGTGCTTGGGAATCGCCCACAAGGGTAACCCTCGGACATTTCCATGCAGAGGTTTTAGGCTTTACTTCCGGAAGCGAACTCTCGGTTCCCTCTTTCTTCTCCATCTTATTTTCTTGCTCTTCTTTTTCTTCTTCTTTTTTTCTTATTAATCTTTTGCCCCCTATCTTCCTTTGCAATATACTCTTCTGTTTCTCCCTTTTCTTTTTCTGCTTATACTTTATCTTCTGTTTAAATTTTCTCTTCTTCTACTTTATCTTCTGTTTCAACTTTCCCTTCTTCCTGTTTCTTCCCCTTCTTTTTCTTTTTCTTCGCTGGTATATTTTTAGCGTGCGGACATAACTCTGTGGGTAATACTGCAGATGCAGTGTTTACTACAGGGCTTGAGGTTTGCTCTGCTAACCTGACCTCGAGCCAGCGAATCAGTCGGGCGTGTTCCAATTCCAGGCTCTTAATTTTCTCCTCTAACATCCTAGATCTCTCTTCGGATGCCCTGCATGTTTCTTTTAACTCTTTAATTTGCCCATTTAGAATACAGTCGGTACAAGAACTGGCCTGGTGGCCTTTTGAACAACATCCATCCGGAAAGTCCACGCACCAATTATCTATCTGGCATATTTCGCACGTGTATTTGAGTGCTCCTTGTCCTTTCTTGCCGGTCATTATGAACACTTTATGAGAGTAGAAACTTTACGACCAATCAGTAAATAAAAAAGAGGGGTGGCGAATACGCCCCGCGTGAGTCGCGCCCGCCTATCAATGTGCTGCTGTTCCTCCGACCGAGTCGTGGAACCTCAGCGTTTGTGGCTCCCAACCAAGCAGCACTGACGGTCGCCGAAGGGGCCATCGATTTCTCACCAGGCGAACAACGGAGCACGCCCCGTACTAAACTCTTACTAGTTCCCCTCACGACAGCCAAGATCTCGAAGCAGCGTTCAATAGATATCCTACCACACAGAAGAGACTCGAGCCAAGGCTTTTTATTGGCCTGGAAACCTATCTACGAATAAAGGGCCGTCACCAGGGACTGATGCTACCAGAGGCACCCGTCAACGGTCAATGAGAGAGAGAGAGAGAGAGAGAGAGAGAGAGAGAGAGGGGGAGAGGGAGAGGGAGAGTAACAAGGAGTAAAAGGAAAGAAGGTACCCTAGAAGACATTACAGTCCATTCAATGAGGGTACCTTTGACTAGCAGTCGAGCGGGCACATCTCTGCTCAAAAGCTTAACGTCCTTTCACGGCCATTTTTAAAGACCCTGTCTTATCTTGACTTGAACTGGTCAACAGATTCACTGTTGACAACTTTCCCTGGAAGTGCATTCCAACTACCGCAGATACTGTACGTGAAAAGAATTTCCACACAGATCGCGGTTGTAACTCTTGAGTTCAAGTTTTAAGCCGTGATTTCTTGTTCTGCTCTCACAAGTGTCAAAATTCTCCCTGTATTCAACATTGTCAAACCCTTCGAAGTATTTTAACAACTTAGATGAGGTGACCACGCAGTCTACGGGTTTCCAACGAGAACAGATCTAATTCCCTTAATCTATCTTCATAACTTTTATGTCTGATAGAGGAAGTCAGTTTGGTTGCCCTGGGTTGCACGCGTTATAATCCCGCGATGTCCTTTCGAAATGAAGGACTCCAAAATTGTACGGCTTACTCCAAGTACTGGCGGACAAGTGAGTTGTACAAAAACAGTATAATCTCCTTGTTCCGATATCCAAACTGGCGCTTTATGTAGCATAACAACCTTTGCGCCTTTTTCTCCGCCTCAATGCACTGTTTCGAGGACTTGAGTTCACTAGTAATTGTTACTCCCAACTCCTTCTCATTGTCGGTGGATTCAATAGCAGTGCCCTTAAGGATATATTGAGATTGGGGGTTTCGGATGCCGATATGCATGACTTTGAATTTGCTCACGTTAAAAGGCATTTGCCACGTGTCCACTCCCCATTCTTACAAAGATCTTCCTGCAGGCGGGCAGTATTTCCATCCTTTGCCGCGTTCTTACCAAGCTTGGTATCGTCGGCAAATTTGGAAATCTTGGCAACCATGTCACCGTCCATGTCGTTGACCTAGATGATGAATTGTAGTGGTTCCAGGACAGAACTTTGAGGCACCCCGCTAGTAACGAACACCCACTCAGAAGCCTGTCGATTCACCCCCCCCCCCCCCGTTTCCGTCTGCCACTTAGCCACTTCTCTATCCAGCAGGGTACTTTTTAGTCTATGCCCAGCGCTTGCACTTTTCGGGGAAGGCGGTGGTGTGGTACCTTATCAAAGGCTTTCTGAAAGTCTAAGTACACCACATTTACTGGCTTGTCCTGATCGTTCTCACTGAAGACGAAGTAGAAGAACTCCACAAGGTTCGTCAGGCATGTCCGTTGCCTTCGGAAGTCGTGCTGGAAACTCCTCAGTAGCGGATTTAACTCTAAATGCGACGTCATTTTGTCCACCATCATGCTTTTCATGAGTTTACCTACTATAGATGTTAGACTGATAGGTCGGTAGTTCGACGGTTGGCTACGGTCTCCTTTCTTGAAGATAGAAGTCACCTCCGCTTCATGCCAGTCTCTAGGGACGCATTCGGTCCGGATTGACATGTTGAAGAATGCGCTCAAGCGGCGTGACACTTGATCTTGCACTTCTTTCAACATTTTAGGTAGAAACCCATCCGAGCCAGGGGACTTATTCGTCATTAGGTCAGTGATCTTCTTTTTTATTTCTCTTTCAGTAAAGTCAATATCCTCCATCTTTTTTTCCAAGTAGGAACTCGTTGGCTGAGGAATGGGACCACACTCTTCGGTAAACACTGAAGAGAAGTAGTCGTTGAGGAGGTGAGCATTTCCTGGATGTAAGTGCTTCAATGTGCCCTCCTCATTCCTCAAAGGGCTAATTGTTCGACGGATTGGTTTACGGCTGTCTACATATCCAAAGAACTCCTTGGGATTCTCTTTCCGAAGTCTCGCCACTCGGAGTTCCTCAGACCCCTTAGCCGCCCTTATGCTGGACTTCACCCTTTTGGATAGCCTCCGGTATTCGTAAAAGTCACCCAAAATCTTCGATTGCCGGTATACATTTCTCTTATCCCTAAGCAGTTGGCCGATTTCTCGATTAAACCACTTTGGTTGAACAGAAGACCAACGGGGTATTTCAGCGGGATGAAAGGCGTTTAAAGACTCATGAATGTGGTTTTGAAACTGTTCCACGAGTCTTCAAAAGCATCACACACTTCTAGCCTTGCCTCAGTCAGTCCAGCACGAAAACCTGCAAAGTCTGCTTTGCTTAAATCAAGTTTTCTCGATTTACTAGTTGCAGGCCCTGCCTTCTGGACTTTGACTACAAATCTAATTAGTCGGTGGTCACTGCCACCAAGCTCATTTCCAACAGAGATGTCCTTAACGATGTCATACTCAGAGGTGAAAACCAAGTCGAGGATATTGTCTCCTCTCGTTGGCTCTCTTACCCTTTGTTTCTCTGTGGCGGGGTCACTCCCCTCTTTGTGATCTCAGAAAAGGTCGTTCCTGGACTAAAGGGTGTACTTGCGTTCGTCCTCCTTTCCTCGTGGCCTGACACTTCTTTGGGTCCATTGTTTGCGAACTCCAGGAGTAGTGCGTTCTCGCTACAGGGTTCTCTCGTTTACCAGTCAACTTGTGTGTTTAAATCTCCCATGACGATACACACTCTCTCATTTACAAGTTCACCCACCAGCTGGTACAGACTCCTGACCTGTTCTAACAGTTGGGCAGGGTGTCTGTATAGCACCCTCACCTTGTATCTGGCAGGACCTATCTCTAGGTTAACACCTAGTAGTTCATGATCGGATACGATGTTGCAATCCGTTGAGTTGAGAGTATCCTTGACATACAACATCACACCGTCATCCTCTCTGGCTGGCCTATCTTTCAAAAAGATCTCGTAACTGGGAATCGTGAATTCACCTTTAAAATTTCGGCTTGAGATTTTATCCACGTCTTCGTTATGGCCACCATCTCAGGTTCTTCTGTTGCTACGAGGCCAAGAAGTTCAAGAAACTCTTTTCTGATAGACCTCGCATTAAACGGAAGACCTTGAGGGAGTCCCCGAATTAAGGACGTCTTCCTTTACTCGTAGCCTGCCCCGTAAGGGGCGCGGCGATTTGCCATCCTGATCGCCGTGCTGACAGGACTCAGCATCCCGTCAGTCCGCAGTTTAGCCTTTTCTCCTTCCTTCAAAACACTTGGTTCCTCGCTTTTCATACCTCTCCCACACCTTTCTCTGGCCAGCCTCTAATTTCACAGGGTAGATGCTGACCTTCTTCTCACCCAACCGTCCAGGATCGGGGGTGAGGGTGAAGGGGACAATGTTCCCTAACCCCTGAGCTCCGGACTGAAGTGGTTGGTTTTTAACAACCTGCTTCATCCCCACTCATACCTTCCTCACATCCCTTTTCCTCTCCTCTTCACAATCTATCTTTTTTACGCCGTATCCAAGGTGGAGCCGCAATGCCGATGGACTGCTAGGCCACCAGGCGGGAGGGGTGGTCCCAAATGGCGGTGCCTGGCTCTACCGGACCTGTAAGCACCTCTTGCAGTGCGGGCTACTGCGAGAGGTAATGCGCGATTGCATCCCGTGTAAAAAAAGAGGGTCACCATGCTCAGGAATGACAAAATTAAAAAAAAAACAAGTCTCTCCACAATACCCCTTGCTCATCAATGGAGACGCACTCGGGCAGCTCCACGAAAAAAATGGAGGGCCCCCCCTCTGTACTTGCACAGGGGACCCTCCATATTTCTTTAACCAAAGAGGAGGCTTAGTCCTGTCCTAAGCCTACGGGTGTAGGGGACTCCCCCTCACCCCCTTCTCTGTAGGTGCTTTCGGGCACCTCCCTAATTCTAGCGGCAGTCCCTCCTTTTCTTTCTAATGGGACTGCCAAGAAAGCCAGCAGGCAGCCCATAGCAAACCGAAACCCATTAAAGTGGCTCGGTAGGGCAAACCCCCCTTAGGAAGGAGAGGAAAGCCAGGCCCCTTCGGTCGCTCCCCTCAAAAGACCTGCTGGCAAGAATATTAAATCTTGCCGGGGTCAAGGCCTGTGCCTCCCCACACAAGACTGGTGACGCTGCCAAGGGGACCTGCGATGTCCTGGGACTGGATGGCCAACTCAAGGCCCCTCCTGTGATAGAAATGGTCCTTGAAGAAACATAGCCTCAGATAGTAGGGCCTTCCAGGGGGGTAATCCGGGCTCGGCGCTAGTCACCGAACAAGAATCCGCCCCTATGCAAGGTCCTCCTCAAACGGCTGAGGGCTCCGAGGCAGTACAAGGAGGGGAGGGATCTCCTCCAACCGGTGCCCCTGCGACCACCACGACCTTCTCCATTTCGGAGAAGGACCTGGCTGAGGCTGGTTCATCTGGCCTAGGGGCTTCTATAGGGGGAGGTAAGAAGCGGGTTCATTCCCTGCCCTCCTCTCCAAAAAAGAGAAAGACAAAAAAGACTAAGAGGACTTGGGGCTCCTCTCCATCCGCGGAAGCTGTGGGGACGGATGGGTTTGCTGCCACTTTGGCAAGTGACCAAGCCAAGATCGGCACATCCGGCCCCTCTGCCCCTCTGCCCCCTCGGGTGCGGACCCCCTGACTACGACAAAGACCAAAAGTGCACAGGGCGGAGCCTCGATGACATCAGGGCTCCTGATTTAGATGTTACCTGGCGTTTTCGAGCCCGCTTGCCCCAAACGCTTCTTCGTTATTCGCTCCACTGATGGCAATATGTTGGCCAAGGGCAACATGATCCATCAGAGGAGAGGATTAGCTAGTGCAATTGGGAGAGAGCCGAAAGTGACCCGTTTCTTGGACGGACGGGAGCTTTCTGGCAAATGCGGCGAATCCCGCCGAGGCGGCCAAGATAAGTGCTTTTCGGACACTTCATGGCACCCCGGTGAGTGTGACGTCACACTCTACCATGAACTTTGTGAAAGGAGTAGCTTATGCGACGGATTTGTTGACTACTCCATTGAGGACATCACCTTAGAGCTGGCCGACCATGGGGCAGTCAAGGTCGAGCATGTGATGAGAAAACAGGGAGGGGCCTCGAGACCCACCCCTACACTCTTTGTCACGTTCGACTGTTACAAGCTCCCTGAGTTGGTGCGTGCCGATTGGTACCGCTACCGCGTGAAGGCATTCGTGCCACTGCCACAGCGGTGCTATTACTGTCACCGCTTCGGCCATACGAATCGTTCTTGTAGACGTGCAAAGTCGGGGTCACCCGAAGTTTGTGTTAATTTCTTCAAGGCTGCACACGATAAGTCTAAATCGTGTGTGGCCAAGTGTGTCAATTGCGTAGAGCTGCACCCCACTTCTTCGAAGCAATGTGGTGCATATCTCCTTTAGAAAGAAATCTAGGCCGTTCAGGCCCAGGATTGACTCTCATTCCGCGAGGCTAAGGACTTCGTCCTGGCGCGCGCGGCTCTGCCTGAGACATCATATGCCTGAATAGTTAGAAAATTACCCTCTGCTCCTTGCCCATCCAGGCCAACAAACAAGGTTGTTTCGCCACCCACTTGGAGCCCTTTTGCGGGCTCTACTCAACCCGGGCGCTCCCCTGGTAAAGCTGGTGGCAAAAAGGGTTCACACCCAGCCCCGGCTAAAATCAGGGTTCTCCCTCTTCCCGTAGCGTGACCGTTTGCCGTAAGGCGAAACGGCCACGCGCCTCCACCGAGTCGTTAGACTCGCATGAGGCAACACCCCTGAAGTTGGTCGCTAGGCCATTTTCTTGGGTTCCTAAAGCTGTACCTCGAAAGGAGGAACGCAACAAAGGAGCTTCGGCTCCTTCGCCCACGCCTACTGGTTGAGCGAGTGGCTCAGAGACGGTGGTTTCTCGAAAAGAGGGCCCCCGCCTCCGAAGCCGCAACGCCCGTCTAAGGTTTCGAGGCGGAGGGAGGAAAAGAATCGCATGGCAAGCCCAACCTCCCCCAATAAGTCCTCGAAGGCGACAGTGCCTTCAGCGTTTTTTCCGGCCAACAGCGCCCGAGGTTCTGCCTCCGGAAAGTGTACGGCCATTCCCGTGAGGGTCTTCTGTCTTCTGTTCGAGGATGGCCCCCGCGTCTCCTCCGAGCTAGGCCTGGAGGGCATATTCCTTCAATGGAATTGCCGTGGACTCCGGGCCAACTGGGAGAAGCTGCGGAGGCTCGTCTCATCCCGTTCACCTTTAGCTGTCTTTCTGCAGGAGACCATGTTTAGCGCGTGCCCCCTGCCCGCCCACCCGGGGTATAAGGGTCTTGCGACCCCATCAGCACGAGATGGCCGGGCTGGAAGATGCGCGGTTTACACCCGGCATGATGTCTCCGTTCTTCCTTTCTGTTTTGATACCTCCTTTCAGGCAGTGGCTGTGCAGCTGCACCTGGATAGGAGGTATACTATCATTTCTGCGTACATTCCACAGTCAGCTGATTTCGATGGAGGGGACTTCCGCCGCGTCGTGGCACGGTTACCGAGGCCCTTTCTCTTGCTTAGAGATCTGAACGGCAGGCATGCTCTCTGGAGAGATTACTCAATAAATCCCAAGGAACAAGTTCTTGCCGATCTGATTGAAGAGCTTGAGATGGGTGTCCTAAACGTGGATGAGTTTACGCATCACTGTCCGAGAACCGCTTCATTTTCTTGCCTTGACCTATCTTTGTGCTCTTCGGATGCACAGCCTGATTTTAATTGGGGGGTGGTCAATGACCTCCATAGTAGTGATCACTTTCCCATTCAATTATCATTTTCAGGGCAACTGCCGCCTAAGAGCCTACCTCGGTGGTGCTTGGCGTGGGCGCGGTGGCCTGCATTTCAGTAAATCACTGAATTCTCTATCTTAGTCAAGAAGTTTAGCTCGGTAGATAAGATAAGGCCGTTGAGTTCTTCTCCGGAAACCTTATTGCTGCCGGCCTGACTACTATTCCTAGAATGTCTGGCCGTTTTGCACGTCGGTGAATTTCGTCGGTCTAGGGCTAGGTTCCGGTATATTTTGAAGCATGCCCGCCACTCTTCTTGGCGGGCATACGTGTCTTCACTTAACGCTTTAGCAGAGGTGTGGAAGCGACTCAAAAGGATTCGGGGCAAGTTCTCGCAGGACCCCCCTGCCGTTCTCCAGGAGAATGGGACCGCAATCTCTTACCCCGCATCCGTGGCGGAATCCTCCGACCGCTTTTCTCGCATTCTCTAGCCGGGATGCTGCTCCGCCAGCATTCAATGCACGTTGTGATGTCGCGGAAGGCCACCGGCTGGACTTTACCTCCAGAGGCGAAGAATCCTTCAACGACAAGTTTACTGTGAGTGAGTTGCGCTCCGCTTTCGCTTCGTGGGCGGACACCGCCAATGGTCCGGACGATGTCCCGTAAGCCATGCCATGCTTCGACACCTAGGTGAGCAAGGTATGACCTTTCTGTTAGATTTGTTCAACAGGATCTGGACGGAGGGTCTTATCCCAGACTCCTGGCGAATTGCTACTGTGCTCGCCTTTCGCAAGCCGGGGAGAGATTACTCTACTCCAACCTGTTTCCCCCAATCTCTCTAACCTTTTCGTGTGCAAGTTGATGGAGAAATTGGTAATTGTTAGACTAGCCTTTTTCCTGGACAGCGGAGGTCATCTGTCTTCTGCACAGTGCGTCTTCCGCAAGTTCCACTCCACGTCGGATGCTCTGCTCCGACTGGAAAATGACGTCTGCGAAGCTTTCCTTCACAGACAGCACTACGCCACGGTGTTTTTACGATCTGGAGAATGGCTATGATACCGCATAGCGATACGGTATCATGGAGACTCTCCACACAATGGGGGCGAGGGGACGCTGGCCAGTCTTTATATCTGAATTTTTGCGAGATCGTCGATTCCGCCTACGGGTGGGGGGAGCTCTCTCCGGCCCAAAGGAGCAGGAAGAGGCTGTCCCGCAGAGAAGTGTCCTCAGTGTCACACTCTTTGCCCTGAGCATCAACGCCATCACCTCGGTGCTGCCAGAATATGTTCTCGCTACGCTCTACGTGGACGACCTTTAGATCTCTTTTGGCGCGGCGCAGATGCCAATTCTGGAGCGTCGACTCCAACAGGCATTGAACCGCGTCTCTCACTATGCCGAAGCGTACAGGTTTCGGTTTTCCTTGGCCAAGACTAAGGTGGTGCACTTATGCCGCCATCCACGGCTCTCGCTTTACCCAGACTTGTTTCCTTATGTGTTGTGCCTGGAAGTAGTTGAATCGCACCGTTTCCTTGGTCTTGTATTTGACCGACGCCTCACCTGGGAGGCTCATATTCGCAGCCTTAGGGTTCCTTGTACCCGTGCCATGGATATTCTCCGTTCCGTGACGTTCAGCACTTGGGGTGCTGATAGGGCTACTCCTTTTTTTTTTACCGATCCTTTGTTCGTTCGAAGCTCGAATACGGATGCGAGTTTTTTTCATTCGCTAACGAGCGTTTATTGCGGAAGGTGGATTCGATCCAGCACATCGGCCTTTGCCTTGCGACCGGTGCCTTCCGCACTTCCCCTATTGAGAGCCTGTTGGTCGATGCTAGGGAGATGCCACTCGCTCTGCGCCGCTGGCAGTGCATCCCTCGCTTGTACACGCATGCCCGGCGCCTCACTCAGTCGCCAACAGCTGTCACTGCATCCGCAGCTGATCTCGACGGTGCCTATGCCGCCAAGAGACGCCAGTCATACCCTAAGCCCTTTGGGTTTAGGGCCAGGAAACTCCTTCGAGAGCTAGACATAGTTCTCGAGCCGGTGGCGCCCATGGTTCTTGCCAGGACGCCACCCTGGTGGGTACCACATTTTGCTATTTGTCGCCATGCCTCTGCTCCCAAAGCTTGTACGGCGCCGGGATTATTGCATTCGACCTTTGTGAAGCACACCTCGTGTCACGTTGGAACCGTGCCAGTGTATACGGATGGTTCCAATTCCGAAGAGGATCTCGGCTTCTGCGCCGTATCCCCTCTGTTTGAAGTCAACGGAGATCTGCCAGGCGCTGCATCTGTCTTCACGGCCGAACTGTTAGCAATACACCCCTTAGTACCAGAGATTACGCGACGTGTCCGGTTCGGAGCCTGGATTGTGATTTATAGCGACTCACAAAGCGCCCTGAGTGCTCTCGGAGTATTGGAATCTCCACATTCCCTGATTCGCGATATCCGTGACACCACGGTTTTGGACAGCCGAGCGGATGTCGAGATTATCTTCTGCTGGGTTCCTGGAAATGTAGAAATTGCGTGGAATGAGCGCGCCGATGAGGGCGCCAAAGAGTCTGCGAGGACTCTACGACCGGACCAGCGTTTCGCTCTTCCTCACACCGACTACATGGCAGGAATACGGGCAGCTCTTCGGACTGCTTGGCAAAGAAGATGGGAGACGGTCGAAGGGAACTTAAAGTTGCACGAACTCGGGATGAGTTCGTGCACATTGACTTGTGGACTTGTTGCCTTTCTGGGGGAGGCCGGGCTTCTTCCCTTTATTTAAAAAGAACCCTTTTTTGTATTTTTTTTGTTGCTTATTGTTTTCTTTGTACGTTGCACGCTTCTGCAGCGGGGTGAGGGGGACCTCCCCCCCTCTGCGCGAGATTGCTTCTTAATTGTTAAGTTTTTCTAATTTTTATCATTGTTATGTTTTCAAATTTTTATTTTAAAGTAGCCTAGTTCTAGGCTGTGGTGTTTCCGGTGACTTATGTCCAAGTGGGCAGTTGCCAGATGGGCTTTAAAAAAAAAAAAAAAAAACTCGTGGCCTGAAACTTCTTTGGGTCCACTCCACAACATCCTGGATGATGTTTGCGAGTACAGCTTTCCCTTTAAAGGAAAGAGGCACTCCGTCCCTTTTATACAGGCTGTTTCTCCCTTGCAGAGATCCGCCAACTTTCTGTTTACTGCAACGTTTCTCTTGTGAGCGGTTCGGGATGGAACTCTTCTCGGAAGCATCCCAACCACGACACGTTTGCGGGTTTTAAACCCGATATCATTCACGGCTCCCATCACCGTTTGGATACTCTTACCACTGAGGCCAACCTTACGCCCTCTGATGTAAAGGTCGTTACCACTCACCATCAGAGTGACAACTGAATTCTCAGAGATCTGAACTTTCTCTGACTCTAATCTAATGTTTTGTTTACCCCGTCCTAGCAGGCAGCTTACCTTCACGCTAATGCGAAGGCGGGCTGCTACCAGCGCCTGCAGATCCCGTGTTTGCGAGTCCCCAATGAGGCTGACCTTCGGACACTTGGTCCATGAAGACGGGATCTTCTCCTGTGAAACAGGCCTCTTTTTTTCTCTTTACTCTCCTTATTATTATCCTTCTTTTCCTTATTCCCCTTTATCTTCTTGTTTATGCGTTTTTCTTCTATTTTTGGTTCTTCTTCTTTTGTTTAAACTTTACTCTTTTTCTTATTTTTACCTTTCTTCTTTTTCCCTTTTTCTCTGGCCTCAGCTGGCTTAACCTCGGATGATGCCTGAATCTCCACTTGGTTAAGAACTACGGCACCAGAAGATTCCGACACGTCATTGGGCGATGCCTCTTTTAGGCATCGAATGTGCTGCGTGAAGGGCTTCAAGTTTCTCCACCTTTCTCTCAAGAATTTGAGCTCTCTCCTCTGAGGCTCTATAGAGGTCTTTTAGTTTCTCTACCTCTCGCGTCAGGATACTAGTAGTGCAGATACGTTCCGGGCTGCATTTTGAGTAGCAGCCCTCCGGAAAGTCAACGCACCACTTTTCTACCTAGCTTGTTGCACAGTTGTGTTTTAGACGAACGGGTCCTTTTTTGCTTGTCATTTTGAGCGCTTTCTCTTTCTCCGAAAACTCGTGACCAATCAATGATAAAAAAGGAGGTTGGTGAGCTCTCCCCGCGTAAGTCGCTCCCACCTATCCCTCAGAGACGTTTCGGATCTTTCAAAAGGCACCCTCCATGTGCTGCTGTTCGTCTGACTGAGTCGTCAAACCTCAGCGTGCGTTGGCTCCCAACCAAGCAGCCCTGACGGTCCCCAAAGGGGCCATCGATTTCTCACCAGGTGAACAACGGTGAACACCCCGTACTAGACTCCTATTAGTTCCCTCCATGACGGCTAGGATCTTGGAGTAGTGTTCAATGGATATCCCGCCACACTAAGAGACTCGACCCAAGGCTTTTTATTGGCCTGGAAACCAACCTGGGAACAAAGGGCCGTCACCTTGGACCGATGCTACCAGAGGCACCCGTCAACGGTCTCTGAGAATGGTCAATAATTATGCGCCAGGGAAGGGGTTAACGGGGCACTATCCTCATCCCATTCATCGTGCCCCAACGCCTAGGACACCTCTAGTCCTAGTCTCTCACAACCAGTGAGCGTCGATTGGCGTTGTTTATAGAGGTTTCAAAGCCTCTCTTCTGACGCATGAGGTAGCTGCCAGGTCCTTATATTTAGGAAGATGGAAAAAAGGGCAAGAATAACTTGATAGTAGTAGCGTTTTGTTTTGTTTTTAGTTGTTTTTTTTCTTTTTATATAATAAGTGGAAGAGATATGATAAAAGTGAAAAAGGAGAAGGATAGAGTAGAAAAAAAGAATGACGCACTTAGTCTGGGTAAGAGTGACATGATAGTAGTAGTTTTTTTTATATAGTAAGTGGAATAGATAGGATAAAATTGAAAAAAGAGAAGGATAGAGTTCAAAAAGAAGCCCGCACTTATTCTGAAACGTCGTTTCCGACCAAATCATTTAGGGAAGCCCGACCAGGGAAACCCAAAAGAGAGGTACCCCCACTGACATAGCTCAAAAAGTCAAAGGTACACACAAGCTCTCTTCTCGCGATAAAGGGGCGTTACCTCTCCCTCTACTTTCTTAAGAGAGAGAGAGAGAGACTAACAAGGAATAACAAAGAAAGGAAGTACCCTAAGAGACCTTACAGTCCATTCAAAGAGGGTGCCTTTGGACTAGCAATCGAGCGGGCACATGGCTGCTCTATTGTTTTGCGTCCCTAAACGGCCACTTTGTCTAGTCTTGACTTGAACTGGTAAACAGATTCACTGTTGACAACTTCCACTGGAAGTGCGTTCCACTTACCACAGATACTGTAAGTGAAAAAATTTCCACACAGATTGCGGTTGTAACGCTTCAGTTAAAGTTTGAAGCCGTGATTGCGCGTTCTGTCCTCACTGATTGTAAAAATATCCCGGTAGTCAACATTATCGAACCCTCGAAGTATTTTGAAAACTTCGATGAGCTGACCACGCAGTCTACGGGTTTCCAGCGAGAACATATCTAATTCTATTAGTCTATTCTCATAACTTTTATGTCGGATAGAGGGAATCAGCTTGGTTGCCCTGGCTTGTACGCGTTCCAAACTTGCGATATCCTTTCGAAACGAAATAGTACAAAATTGTACGGCATACTCCAGTTGCGGCCGAATGAGGGAGTTGTACAGACAAAGTACTATCTCCTTGTTACGTTATCCAAACTGGCGCCTTATGTAGCCTAACATCCTTTGGGCTTTCTTCTCTGCCTTGATGCACTGTTTAGAGAACTTGAGGTCGCTAGTGAAAGTTACACCCAAGTCCTTCTTAGTGTCACTCAATTTAAGAGCAGTGCCCTCAAGGATATACTGAGATTGGGGGTTTTGGTGGCCGATATGCATCACTTTGAATTTGTTCACGTTAAAAGGCATTTGCCACGTGTCCGACCACTTCCAATCCTTTGAAGGTCTTCTTGGAGGCGGGCAGTGTTCCACTCCTTTGCCACATTGATATCAAGCTTGGTGTCACCGACAAATTTAGAGATTTTGGCAACCATGTCACCGTCCATGTCCTTAAAATAGATAATAAACTGTAGTGGTCCCAGGACGGAAACTTGAGGGACACCGCTAGATACGAGTGCACATTCAGAGGCTTGTCCATTCACTACTACTTGTTGCCGTCTGTCACTTAGCCAGCTCTCTATCCAACCTGCTACCTTGCCGTCTATGCCTTGCAAACGCACTTTCCGGAAAAGGTGGCGGTGTGGTACCTTGTCAAAGGCCTTTTGAAAGTCCAGGTACAACATCCACCGCTTTATCCTGATCATGCTGACTGAACACGAAGTGGAAGAATTCCACAAGGTTAGTCAGGTATGACCGTTGCCTTCGGAAGCCGTGCTAGTAACTCTTCAGTAGCAGGTTTGACTCCTAATAAGACGTTATCTTGTCCACTATCATGCTTTCCATGAGTTTACTGACTATCGAATTCAAACTGATGGGTCGGTAGTTTGAAGGATGCCTGGGGTCTCCTTTCTTGAAGATCGGAGTCACCTAAGCCTCAAGCCAGTCCCTAGGAACGTATCTGGTCCGGATTGACATGTTAAAGATAGCGCACAAATGTCGTAATACTTCATCGCACACTTCCTTCAACACCTTGGATAGAGACCCGTACGGTCCAGGGGACTTATTCGTCCTTAGGTCAGCGATCTTTTCCTTCATTTCTCCTTCGGTGAAGTCCATTGCCTCCAGCTTTTCCCCCGAGTAGAAATCTGTCGGCTGGGGGATGGGACCACACTCTTCAGTAAACACTGAAGAGAAGTAGTCATTGATCAGGTTAGCATTTTCTGCATCTGAGTGAGTTAATGCACCCTCTTGGTCCACTAAGGGCCCAAACCTACGATGGATTGGTTTACGGCTATTTACATAGCCGAAGAACTCCTTGGGATTCTCCTTGCAGAGTCTCGCCCCTAAGAGTTCCTCTGTACGCTTAGCCGCCCTTATGCTGGCCTTCACTCTTCTGTCTAGCCTCCGGTACTCGTCAAAGTCACCTGAGATCTTCGATTGCCGGTACACATTTCTCTTCTGCCTAATCAGTTGGCCGATTTCTCGATTAAACCACTTTCGTTGAACAGAAGACCAACGGAGGCATTTCAGAGGGATGCAACTTGATTGAAGACTCATGAACCTATTTTTGAAGTTGTTCCACGAATCCTCAACATCTTCGCATACCGCTAGCCTTACCTCACTCAGCCCAGCACGAAGGCTTGCAAAGTCTGCTCTTCTCAAGTCAAGTTTCTTTGATTGACTGGCAACAGACTTTACCTTTGGGATCTTGACGGTAAATCTAACTAGCTGGCGATCACTGCCAATGAGCTCTTTGCCTACAGAGAGGTCCTTAACGACATCATCTCAGAGGTGAAGACTAAGTCGAGGATATTGTCTCCTCTCGTCGGTTCTCTGTCCCATTGAGTGAGGAACTCGTTGTTGGCGAACTCCAGGAGTAGCACGCTCTCGCCATTGGCTGCTCTGGTTTCCCAGTCAACTTGGCTGTTGAAGTCGCCCATAACGATGCACACTCTGCCTTGAACAAGCTCACTCAGCTAGTACAGTTACCTGTTCTTCTCAAAGGGTTGGGAAGGGGGTCTGTAAAGCAGCAGGGTCCTTTATCTGACAGGACCTATCTCTAGGTCAACACATAGGAGCTCGTGATCGGATATAATGTTGGAGTTCGTAGATTCGATTGTATCCTTGACATAAAATATTACACCGCCACCCTCTCTGTCTGGCCTATCTTTGTAGAAGAGTTGGTAGCCACGAACAGTGAATTCGCCTTCAAAGTCTCGGTTTGAGGTTTTTATCTTCGATTCTATTATGGCTAACATTTCGGGTTCTTCTGTCGCTAAGAGGCCACAGAACTCATGAAACTTGTTCCTGATTGACCTCGCATTAAACAAAATAACTTTCAAGGAGTCCCCTAATGTATGACCCCTTATACTCTTCCATTTTCCGGCTTCTTGGATGTCGCGGTGGCACCATTTTGACAACCTCCGAGAAGGTTGCTTGGGGAGTGACTCTGGCGTACTAGCGTACGTTCGCCTTCTAATGGGCTGGGCACTGCTTTGGGTGTGCTCCACGACATCCTGGATGAGGTTAGCTAGGAAAGCCTTGCCCTTAAACGAGAGGTGCACTCTATCCCTTTGATAGAGGTCTTTTCTACCGTAGAATCTTGCGTAGAATCTCGAGAGAGAAAAAGAAAGAGTGTGTATGTGTGTAGGTAGCGAGGAGTACCAAGGGAAAAAAGTACCCTAGAAGACCTTACGGTCCATTCAAAGAGGGTACCTTTGGACTAGCATTCGAGCGGGCACATCTCTGCTCAAATGCTTTACGTCCTTAAACGGCCACTTTTCAAGACCCTGTTTAGTCTTGACTGGAACTGGTCAACAGATTTACTGTTGACAACTTCCACTGAAAGTGCGTCTCAACTACCGCAGATATTTTATGTGAAAGTTTTTCCACACAGATCGCGTTTGTAACGCTGCAGTTAAAGTTTAAATCCGTGATTTATTGTTCTGTTTTCAGCAAGTGTGAAAATACCCCCTTATTCAACATTGTCGAATCCTCGAAGTATTTAGAAAACTTCGATGAGCTGACCACGCAGTCTACGGGTTTCCAACGAGAACAGATCTAATTCCCGTAATTTATCTTCATTACTTTTAAGTCTGATAGAGGGAATCAGTTGTGTTGCCCTGGCTTGCACGCCTTCCAATCTCGCGATGTCCTTTCTAAACGAAGGACTCGAATATTGTACGGCATACTCGAGGTGCAGTCAGACGAGGGAGTTGTAAAAACACAGTACTATCTCCTTGTTCCGATATCTAAACTGTCGCTTTATATACCCTAACATCCTTTGGGCTTTCTTCTCCACCTTCAATACACTGTTTCAAAAACTTGAGGTCACTCGTAATAGTTACACCCAAGTCCTTCTAAGTGTTGGTGGATTCAAGAGCAGTGCCCTTAAGGATATAGGGTAATTGGGAATTTCGGTTTCTCTATGCATTACTTTGCATTTTTTTACGTTGTAAGGCATTTTTCATGTATCCGACCACTTCTAAAATCTTCCGAGGATCATTTTGCAGGCGAGCAGTATGTCCATCCTTTGCAACGTTTATACCAAGCTTGGTATCTTCGGCAAATTTAGAAATCTTGGCAACTATATTACCGCCCATGTCGTTGACGTAGATGATGAATAGTAGTGGTCCCAGTACAGAACCTTGAGGCACCCCGCAAGTCACCTGCACCCACTTAGAAGCCTGTCCATTCAGCACCACCTGTTGCCGTCTGCCACTGAGCTAGTTCTCCATCCAGCTTGCTACTTTTTCGTCTATGCCCAGCGCTCGAACTTTTCCGGAGAAGGCGGTGGTGTGGTACCTTATCAAAGGCTTACTAAAAGTCTAAGTAGACCACATCCAACGCCTTGTCCAAATCTTGCTCACTGGAGACAAAGTGGAAGAATTCCGGAAGGCTCGTCAGGCATGACCGTTGCCTTCGGAAGCCGTGCTGGGAACTCCAGAGTAGCAGCTTTGACCCTAAATGCGACGTCATTTTATACACCATGATACTTTCTATGAGTTTATCGACTATCGAAGTCAGACTGATAGGTCAGTAGGTTGACGGTTGGCTATGGTCTCCTTTCTTGAAGATAGGAGCCACCTCTGCTTTACGCCACTATCTAGGAACGTATTTGGTCCGGATTGACATGTTAAAGATTGCGCTCAGTGTTGTGGCACTTGATCTTGCACTTCTTTCAACACTTTAGGTAAAAACCCATCTGGGCCAGGTGAGTTATACCTCATTAGGTCAGTGATCTTCTTTTCTATTTCTTCTTCTGTGAAGCCCATATTTTCCATTTTTTCCCTTAAGTAGGAACCCGTTTGCTGGGGGATGGGACCACACTCTTCAGTAAACATTGAAGAGAAGCAGTCGTTGTGGAGGTTAGAATTTTCTGCATCTGAGGGATTTAATGTGCCCTACTTACTCCTCAAAGGGCCAATCGTTCGACTGATTGATTAGTTTACGGCTGTTTACATATCCAAAACCTCCTTGGGATTCTCTTTACAAAGTCTTGCCACTCAGACTTCCTCCGACCGCTTAGCCGTCCTTTTGCTGGACTTCACTCTCCTGGCTAGCCTCCAGTATTTGTCAAATTCACTCGAGACCTTCGATTGCTGGTACACATTTATATTCTCCCTAAGCAGTTGAACGATTTCTAGATTAAACTACTTTGGTTGAACAGAAAACCGACGGGGGCATTTCAGAGGGATGAAAGGTGAGTGAAGACTCATGAATGTGGTTTTGAAACTGTTCCACGAGTCTTCAACAGCATCGCACACTTTTAGCCTCGCGTCAGTGAGTCCATCACTAAAACCTGCAAAGTCTGCTCTTCTCAAATCCACTTTCCTCGATTTACTAGCTGCAGGTCCTGCCTTCTGGACTTTGACTACACATCTAATTAGTCGGTGGTCACTGTCCCCGAGCTATTTGCCAACAGAAAGGTCCTTAACGATGTCACCCTCAGAGGTGAAAACCAAGTCGAGGATATTGTCTCCTCTCGTTGGCTCTCTCACCCATTGAGTCAGGAACTCGTTGTTCGCGAACTCCAGGAGTAGTACGTTCTCCCCACAGGGTTCTCTGGTTTCCCAGTTAACATGGTTATTGAAGTCACCCATGGTGATACACACTCTGTCTTTTACAAGTTCGCCCAACAGCTGGTACAGATTCCTGTCCTGTTATAAGAATTAAGCAGGGGGTCTGTAAAGCACAAGGGTCCTGTATCTGGCAGACTTATCTCTCGGTCAACACCTTGTAATTCATTGCACGATGTTTTAAACAGTCGAGTTGATAGTATCCTTGACATACAACATCACACTGCCACCCTCTCTTTCTGGCCTATCTTTTAGTAAGAGCTGGTAACCGGGAATCGTGAATTCACCTTCAAAATCTCGGCTTGAGGTTTTTATCTACGACTCCGTTATAGGCACCATCTCAGATTCTTCTGTTGCTACGAGGCCACGGAGCTCAAGAAACTTTTTCCTGATTGACCTCGCATTGAACAAAAGAACTTTCAAGGAGTCCCCGAATGTAGGACCCCCTACGTTCTCCCGTTTCCCGGCTTCTTTTGTGTGGCAATACCCTTCTTTGCCACATCTAAGAAGGTCGTTCCAGGAGTGACACGGGCGTACTGTTTTACTTCTCTGGGGCGGACACTCCTCTGCGTCCGCTCCACGACATCCTGGATTAAGTTACAGAGTACACACAGCCTTTCCCTTGAAAGAAAGGTACACTCAGTCCCTTTGGTAGAGGTCGTTTCGACCGTAAAAGGTGCGGTAAGGGTCCAGAAAGAAGACCCCCTCCATCGTACAGAGGTCAGCCAGGCGCTGGTTCAAGGTCACGTTCCTTGAGTGAACTATCCAGCCAGGACCTCTTTTTGGGAGCATCCCTACAACGACACGTCTGTGAGTTTTCAATCCGCAGTCATCAACGGCTTCCATGTCAGTGCTGAGAATTTTCTCACTGGGACCTACTTTACCCCCTCGAAGGTAGAGGTCATTGCCAATCACCATCAGGTTAACGACTAAATTCTCGGAGATCTGAGATTTCTTTAGCCTCTACCCTGATGTGGTGGCTGCCCCGTCCTAGCTGGCAGCATACCTTCACACTAGTGCAAAGGCGGGCCGCTAGCAGGGGCTGCAAACCTCGTGCAATGGAATCACCCACAAGGGTGACCCTCGGATATTTCCCTGCAGAGGTTTGAGGCTTTTCTTCCGGAAGCGACCTCTCGGTTCCCTCTTTCTTCTCCATCTTATTTTTCTTGCTCTACTTTTTCTTTTTCTTCTTTTCTTATTCATCTTTTCCTCCCTATCTTTCTTTGATATGTACTCTTTTGTTTCTCCTTTTTCTTCTTCTGCGTCTATTTTATTTTCTGTTTCAATTTTCTCTTCTTCCTTCTTCTTCCCCTTCTTCTTTTTCTTTTTCTTCTCTGGTTTATTCATTTTAGCATGCGGACCTAGCGCTGGGGCTAATTCTGCAGATGTCGTGTTTACTCCAGGGCTAATTCTACAGATGTCGTGTTTACTCCAGGGCTTGAGGTTAGCTCGGCTATCCTGCTTCGAGCCTGCGAAACAGTCCGGCGTGTTCCAATTCCAGGCTCATTATTTTCTCCTCCAACTTCCTAGACCTCTCCTCCATTCCCTGCATGTTTCTTTTACCTCCTTAATTTGGTCGTTTAGAATACAGTCGGTGCAGAAACTGGCTGGGTGGCAGTTTGAATAAAACCCCTCCAGAAAGTTAGCACACCAATTATTTATCTGTCATGTTGTGCAAGTGTATTTGAGTGCCCCTGGTCCTTTCTTGCTGGTCATTTTGAACACATTATGACAGTAGGAGCTTTGCGACCAATCATTAAACAAAAAAGGGGGGGTAGCGATTACGCCCCGCGTGAGTACCTCCCGCCTATCCTTTGGAGACTTTTAGGATCTTTCAGAAGGTACGCTCCATGTGCTGTTGTTCATTCGACCGAGTCGTTAAGCCTCGGCGTGCCGTGGCTCCCAACCAAACAGCACTCACGGCCCAGATGGGGCCATCGATTTCTCACCAGGTGAACAACGGAGCACGCCCCGTACTAAACTCCTACTTGTTCCCTTCACGACAGCCAGGATCTCGGGGTAGCGTTCAATGGATATCCCGCCACACCAAAAGACTCGACCCAAGGCTTTTTATTGGCCTGGCAACCAGCCTGGGAACAAAGGGCCGTCACCTCGTAACGGTGCTACCAGACGCACCCGTCAACGATCACTAGGAATGGTCAATAATTACGCGCCAGGACACCTCTGCTTCTAGTCTCTCACAACCAGTGAGCGTCGATTGACGTTGTTTGGACTAGCAGTCGAGCAGGCACAGTTTTGCTCAACAGTTTACGTCCACAAACGACCACTTTTCAAGACATTCTCCAGTCTTGACTTGAACTGATCAACATAATTGCTTTTGACAACTTCCAATTGAAGTGCGTTCTAGCAACCACAGATGCTGTATGTAAAATATTTTCCACACAGGTCACTGTGGTAACGTTTTAGCTCAAGTTTGTTGCTGTAATTTATAGTTCTGCCCTTACAAAGTTGGAAAAAATCAGGGTAATCTACACTCTCGAACCCTCGACTTTAAACACTTCGATAAGCTGACCACGCAGTAGCCTGGTGTCAAGAGAGAACAAGTCTAATTCCCTTAATCTATCTTCGTAACTTTTTTTCTGATAGAGGGAATTAGTTTGGTTGCTCTAGCCTGCACACGTTCTAGTCATGTGATATTCTTTCGAAGCGAATGACTCCAAAATTGTACGGCATACTCCATGTGCGGTCGGACAAGGGAGTTATACAAACTCAGTACTATCTCCTTGTTCCGATATCCAAACTGTCGCTTTATAACAGGTGTTCCAACAACTTGGACTAATTTTAAATGTGAGTTAAGTTTAATCGTCTAATGATTGTTTTCTTTTCTTTCAGATTTAACAACTTCAGTCATTGGCGATTTCAACCATGGAAAGATTAAGAATTGAACACCGTGTTAAAGTTATCGAAGCCTATTACGAAATGGACGTTCAAACAGAAACACATTTCGGGCACTTTGCGATTATTTTGCTCAACATAATCGACCAACCGAGAGTGCAATTTGGAAAATTGTTCGTAAATTCAAATAAACAGGGTTGGCGGCAGATATGAAAACGCCATTGCGTGCTTTTTTACGCCGCTCAACTGAGAACATTGCTACAGTGCGCGAGAATGTGGCCGAAGATCCAGACACCTCTATTCGTCATCGCCCGCAGGTAATGAACCTCTCCACAACAAAGTTACATCGAATTTTGACAAAAGATTCGTCTCTACACGCTTACAAAATTCAATTAACACAATTGGGTGCACGAGCAAAGACAAGCCGATGATGATTTTTCGCAAAAAATTATCTTTAGTGATGAAGCCAATTTTCATCTTGATGGATTCGTTAATAAGCAGAATTGTCGCATTTGGGCTGATGAAAATCACAGGAAGATTGTGGAAAAGCCACTGCATATACAAAAGGTCACTGTTTGGTGTGCATTTTTTGCTAGCGGAATCATTGGGCCGTATTTCTTTGAAAATGATGCCGGGAATTCTGTTACGCTGACAGGCGAGCGATACCATGCTATGATAACCAACTTTTTATGGCCTGAATTAAAATCTATGGATGTCTAAGATTTGTGGTTTCAACAGGACGGCGCTACAGCTAATGCAACAATGGCTTTATTGTATGAGAAGTTCCTAGGTCGCATTATCTCTCGAAACAGCGAGGTCAATTGGCCACCACGATCTTGTGACTTGACGCCTTTAGATTTCTTCCTTTGTGGTCATCTCAAAAGTAAGGTCTGTGCTAACAAGCCAACAACAATTCACCAGCTGAAGGATGAGATAATAAGGCATATTGGTGAGGTCGAGGAGCAACTAGGCAGAGACTTCATCAAAATTTTGACCATCGAGTGGAGGTGTACCGCCGAAGCCTGGCGGAAATTTAGGTGATATTATTTTTTACACATAATTGCCATGACTCAAATAACATGATCCAATAGTGAAATCAATAAATTTTCACTAATAACACTGTTTTATTTACTGCTAACTTCAACCTGTCCTAATGGAACACCCTTTATATCCGAGAAACCTTAGTGATTTCTTTTCAACTTCAATGCACTGCCGAATAAACTTAAGATCATTTGAGATATACACTCCAAGATCATTTTCATTTTCAGTTACTGCAATCTTTTAATCGAAAAGTTTATATTCTGGTCTTGGATTTTTAAAACCAATATGCATTACTTTACACTTATTAAGATTTTAGGGTAGTTTCCATTCTGCCGACTATCGTGCTATCTTATCAATATCTTTTTGAAATTCAAAGACATCCTGTTCAGTTATTATTCTTTTTCCTAATTTGTAATCATCTGCGAACTTAGAAATTTTTGATAGAAAGTCATCGTCTATATCATTAACATACATAAGAAAAAGCGAAGGTCTAAGGACAGAACCTTGTTGAACACCACTACTAACAGGAACCCATTCTGACGCTTGTCCGTTAATGACTACTCGTTGTTTACGATCAGTGAGCCAGTTTTCGATCTATTTTGCTATTTATCCTCTTATTTCCAAGATTCTTACTTTACACATCAACTTCTTATGCGGTATTTTGAAAATTTAAATAAAAAATATCAATTGATCTGATATTGTCATACTCGGTGTTTATATAGTGAAAAAAAATAATAAATTTGCGAGGCATGACCTCTTTCTCCTGAAGCCATGCTAGGAATCGTTTAATAATTTATTGATTATTTGATTTTGTCTTCCCCTCGCAATTATTGATATAGTCCTATGTGGGTGGGTTTTGACGGATGCGGATGACCTTTGATACGAATATGTGGCTTTTGTCATCCGTGAAATTATGTTATGTTATGTTGTTTCCATTTGGCTTACTACAGACATCCACTTTGCCTTTGCATTTTCATGTTTTTCTTGCATCTTACAAAATTCGCACACACTTCTTGACGTAATATTTTCAAAAGATTGTTTAGGGAAATCTATTATCCATCTCGTACTTTTACATTTAAAGCAACAGTGCTTTAACCTCTGAGCTCCTGGCATCTTCGTTTATTCGTAAATATATTCATTTTTTTTCAACTTCACTATATTACACTTAAATTTGAGCGCACTTATTTACACTTTATAAAACAGTCGACTTCCAACACTATATCTTACTCTAATGAAATTGGATAATTTAATATACAATACAGTTTATGCATTTGTATAGATTAAGCGTAAAATAGAAATACTGTTTTGAGCAGATAGTTTACAAAATAAAATATGATTGAAAAATTAATCAATTGATGAAAAACACGAGTTAAATAGGTAAAACGTTAAAATGAAAATATGTATATTGGAATATAGACGATCCGGCGACTCCCGGATTAATTCTCGCTCGCTGATTGGTTAAGAGTCTCAGAACTACGATAAGAGTCAAGAGAGTGGTCCTACGTGCTCACAGGCAAGTGGCAAAACCAAACAAAATCAAACAAAACCCAAAATAATATTATGCGCAAAGTCCTGCTGTAGCGGGCCGAAAGAAACACTAACCCCGCGTTCCAACCTTATCCTAGAATTTATCGACCTTGAGAAACCAGAGGAAGAATTGATACAATTTGATATACAGTCCTTTACTCTACCAAAAAATACAGTCATAATTACAGTTTATATTTACAAAAAAACAAACACCGGTGCGCATTCAAAATAAATACTCTATACAAATTAAACTTTTCCAACCGAAAACAAAATAAAATATGACAGGCTACACAACAAGGTCCACACAACAAAACGAAAACAACACCCGAACGAGAAGGGGCACGGGACTATCACTTGAAGGCTGGGGGTGGTGGTGGTAGTAGTCGTAGTTGTCCAATAAGAAAGGGACAGGCTTGTCAGCCAATGCAGGTAGGCAGTGCAGGTTGCCGGCAAGCGAGGCAGGTAACGCCCTCCGTTTCAGGGCTGGGCTGGGCGGAGCACCTGCCTCGAGGATTCCTCTCACAGTCCGCTGAAGCTTCACTCTTTGAAGACACAGGATGCGATACTAATAAAGAGCCAGAGAAATTTTGGGGAGAGCGTTTCCAAAGAAAAATCTGGTGATGAACTTTGCTTTCCCTCGTTGTTAAAATTAATGTTGAGCCTATTAGTATTTTAGTAACGAACCAATCTTACCTAGGGTAATATCCCAATGCGCTGGACAAATAAATTTACAATTTAACTCTTTAAATATTTAAAAAATTATATCTCTGAAGAGATAATACAATCAGTTATTATTCGTATTCATAATATAAAAAATCGGAAGGCAAATTATACCCACACACTCACACAGGGGTAGGGAAAGATATATGTAAATGAGGGTGGAAGAATGGCCCTACAGACACACACACACACCGCTCCCCCACACTGCAAGCTCAGAAAAATCTTAGCAAATTACATATATTCGTACTTTAAGACACTAAAGGAAAATGGGAGGCAGGAAGATATAATTAAACCACAGCACTAATTGGGCGAAAGCAAGATTTAGCTGTTAATTATTTTGAATGAAGATCGGAAATTCTTGCGATTAATGAGGAATCTTAAAAAATTAAATACCTATTGAAAGAGTAGTTAACACGCGAGCAAAGTTAAAAAAAGAGAAATATAAAAGAAATACTCACTGTTTTCGTTTGAGGGAAATTATTATTTCCAGGAAAATTTGGAGACAAGAAGATATCCAAATGACCGCGAAAGGCTACGTATGCAAAGTAAGTACTTCAAGAGACCATTTGATCCATTTCAACGGAAGTACGACGGGCGGTCAATAAGTTTTGCAATTCAGATATAAGGAAACGAGATATGAGGAAAAGTGTTTTATTATTTTTCAATATTACTACCCTCGACTTCAATGCACTTGCGCCACTTGTCCCTGAGGCTTCAAATTCCCGACAACCAGAAATCTCCCGAATGCTGTTTAATCCACTCCTGGACGGCAAGCTGGACATCGTCCCCAAACTGGCGTCCACGCAGTGCGGCCTTGAGCTGGCGGAATAAAAAGTAGTCGCTAGGGGCCAGATCTGGACTGTAGGGGAGATGGTTGAGCTCCTCGAATCCGCACTCACGCAGGGCAGCTTGTTCAACTCGGATCTTGTGGACTTTGACGACGTTGAAGTCGATCATGGAGCGTGAGGTTTCTAGGGACCCAACGGGCAGAGACCTTGGTCATGGCCAAATTGTCTTGGATGATGTTGATAACACTGTCATGTGATATTCCAAGTTCTCGATCGATTTCTTCGACCTTCACCCGTCGATTTTCAAGGATCATCCTCTCCACACGGGCCACATTGTCCTCGTTGGTCACGTCTGACGTGCGTCCTGGATGGAGGTCATCTTTAAGGGACTCACGACCATGGCGGAACTCCTTATTCCAGCGAGCAATGGTTGCATAGGAAGGGGTGGTGTCGGTGTACACTGCAACCATGCGTTCATGGATCTCTTTTGCATTCTTGCCTTCCTTGTTCAGAAATTTGATCACTGCGCGGTGCTCAACCTTCTCCATTGTTGAAAAATTTGCGACTGACGATCTGCGATCAGCTACTGCTTCTTAAATAGACGAGGCAGGAGCGTGCAGCTTCAGGTCCTGACTTGTCATAACTTCTCCTAACACTCCCACAAACAGCCATCCCCCTTCCTCTGTTTATTTACAGCCCTTCATACCTATTTTTTTATTTTAAACATGTACAACTGTAAACGATTAAAAAATACGTATTAGGCATAGTATCGAAAAGATGAGGTCTCTCCCCACCCTCCTCTCCCACCCTTTTGAGAGTTTAGAAAAGTAAAAAAATATACCTGGCAATGTTGAAACAAGGATACGACCAGGAAATTTCAACAAAAAAGCAGGAATAAAATAATATAAACATGACCCCCCCCCCAAAAAAAAAAACTAACTACATATTGCTAATCTAAATTTGTATCATGCATCTTTTTTCTCTCTTCGTTTTTTTAATAAAGGCTAGTCTTATTCTAGATGCTTGATCTAAATACATATATAAATGGCTTAGTATATATTCAATCAAACATTGATAAAGCATTTAATTTAAATTTACAATATGTCCTGTTTTTTATTTAGTTTCTTTTATGAACATCTAATTTGGAAGCATAAAAAAAACTATTCACGTCAAAAAATAATTTATTAGAAATGTTAGACCTTAACATATTTACAATATATTGATAATTTATCTAAAGAAATATTAATGATGACATTTTACTTATATTTAATATGAGCATGCGTTTTATATTTTCAACATATGTTATCATGTCACTTGTTATCTAATATATTTACAGTAGATTCTTAGCTTATATAAACAAACAAATAATAATGAAGAGATTCTAATAATCTTTAATACGAGCATTCGTTTTATCTTTTCAACATACAATGTCATGTCATTTATTATCTAACATTTCTTAAAATTTTGTCCAGTCTAACCTTAAATGTTTCAACTGAACTACTGAAAACCACATCTTCGGGTAACTGATTCCAGATATTTACAATTTCCTATGCAAAGGAATTTCCACATAAACTTGTTCGAAAATGCTTCGGCATTATTTTCATTCCGTTATTTCTTGTATTAGATATGCTGAATTCGAACCAAGTATTATAGTCTACGTTATCCATTCCTTTAAAGATTTTGAACATTTCTATTAATCAGCCCCTCAATCTTCTTGTTTCTAGGTTGAATAAGTTTAACCTTTCTAATCTTGTTGCATAATTATGATTTTGTAGTTCTGGAATTAATTTTGTGGCTCTTGCTTATACCTTCTCTAATCTTTCAATATCTTTTCTTAAGTATGGTGCCCAGACCTGAGAATAGTATTCTAATTGTGGCCTTACCAATGCATTGTACATATTCAAGATTGTAGTTTTATTTTTGTATGTGAATTGGCGTTTTATATATCTGAGAAGCCTTTGTGGTTTCTTTTCAACTTCAATGCACTGCAGAGTAAACTTAAGATCATTTGAGATATACACTCCAAGATCATTTTCATTTTCAGTTATTGTAATCTTTTATCCAAGAGTTTATATTCTGCTCTTGGATTTTTATAACCGATATGCATTACTTTACACTTATTAAGATTTGAGGGTAGTTTCCATTCTGCCGACCATCGTGCTATGTTGTCAATATCTTTTGAAATTCAAAGACATCTTGTTCAGTTATTATTCTTTTTCCTAATTTGCAATCATCTGCGAACTTAGAAATTTTTGATAGAAAGTCATCGTCTATATCATTAACATACATAATAAAAAGCGAAGGTCCAAGGACAGAACCTTGTTGAACACCATTACTAACAGGAATCCATTCTGACGCTTGTCCGTTAATGACTACTCGTTGTTTACGATCAGTGAGCCAGTTTTCGATCCATTTTGCTATTTATCCTCTTATTTCCAAGATTCTTACTTTACACATCAATTTCTTATGCGGTATTTTAGCAAATGCCCTTTGAAAATCTAACCGATTCAAGTGGTTTAGTGATAGCCTTCTTGATACTTGCCATGGGATTATTAATCATGCTCTTTTGTAAAAACTGATGCAAAATATTCATTTAAAGTATTGGCTATATCAATATGATTAAATTGCAAAATATTATATTTATTTTTTTTTAAACCAATGCTGTTTTTTATCGGTTTTCTACTATTTATTCATGCAAAAAACTCCTTTGGATTTTTTACAATTTAGAGCTACTCTTATCTCTTCATTTCGTTTGGCTCTTTTGGTTTCAGTTTTATCTTTTCTTCTCAATTCTATATAATGAGAGAGAAAGTAATGCAATTCATCAATTCACCATTGCTACAAAGCCAGAGATACCCTTTCACCAGGGAATTGTACTTTCAATCGAATTACACATTCTTTATTATTTTCCAAGTTTCCCCACTATCTGTCTTCCTTTCGAACTCCTACTATTATATATTTCTTCACTTTATATGTCCAATTCCATTGCTGCAATTCACCCTCTTTTCGCTATCTCTTTCACTGGATTTAATACCTATATATTTCCGGAGTATTTTCCTTTTCACTTCTACTCCATCTTTATAAAAATTAGGTTATGATGATAAAAGCTCACAAAGTGCACGTGAGTTAAAGTTACGCAGATACACCCGCAAAGGAAAAGTGAATAACGATTCTGAGCGCTTTCGTCTTTATTCTTAAAGACCTTTTCAAGGAAACAAATAGGAGGTTGGACATACATTGCCTTAAATAGTGGAAGGGGGGATTAGAGTACCCAAACCTGAACCTTAATTAGGGGGTACAAAATCCTGAAACAACTTTCCTTGAGATTATATGTATGTAGTGATAATGGGGTCTAGCATGAACAAACCAGTTCTAAGGTTGAAATTCGGGAACGTGTTAATAGAAATACATTCTAATATATTTCTCGAGATATAATTACTGAATTTTATGACTGGTTTGACACTGTTCCAGTTAATGCTGTGGTTAAGATTGTACATATGTAGAAAAAGCGCAGATTGTTCACTGTGATTACGTACATTAGCTTGATGTTGCCTAACCCGGATATCTAGTTCTTTCCCAGTTTGTCCATAATAACATTTTTGGCAGTTGTTGCAGCCTATCGAATAAACGATGCCAGGTTATGATATGTTATGTTGTCCTTGGATAAGCTGCTGCCAACAGTGGAGCAAGTAATCAGAAAGCGTTTGAAGCCAGCTGGATCAAAAACACCAGGCAGTTTCTCAATGAGCGACCCCAGCGTAATCGAGGCTCCACTCAGCGCACTTGCATCTTTGTCTGGGCCCCTCCACCTGAAAGAGTCTCGTAGCCAGACGTCTCGGTTTCTTGTCTAAGCGCCAGTAAACCCGCCTGTCCCCGGGGCCCCTGAGGAGGAAGAAAACCCCTTTATCCTCTTTATCTTCTCCTTCCAGTCCTTTCCTTTTTTGGGAGCAGGCGGGGGAGGGAATAACCCGGATTCTCTCCACCGCCGGAAGAAGCTTTTAAATTGGACGGACTCGCCTCTGCAAGATCCTTCTAAGAAGTGGAGTAGCTCTTGGATTTCATAGGGTCACCAGCAGGGGGGAGGTGGTCCTTCCACTCTCCGTGAGTCTCCGGGGCCGGAGCCACACGAAGAGAAGCTTGCACTAGGGCGGATTTAGGTTTGGTGTTTGGCATCGTGGCAAGGTCCCCCATCCCCCCATGGAAGACTTTGCTATACTCGGCTGAGTCGCTTCCGAAACCATCTCGAATTTAAGGGGGTCTCCATGTGGCGGCCATCCGCCCCCAGAGTCATCACGGTTCCCAATCGAGGATTCCGTCTTGTATTTCATATACCCCTGTAGGATTAAAATGTAGGATTGTAGGACGTTATGGGGATGGACCAAGTAGGCCCGCTCTTTCTTGGCCACTAAAGGGGTTGGTCATACCGAGCCGCTTCCACTGCGAGCGGTGAATTTTCGGTCACCTGCTTTCTTCTTTGGCAGTCTTCTGTGATAATAAAGGATGGACTGCCAATGGAAGGCCCGAGGGCGCTTCCTTTGAAAGGGTTGAGGGGAAACCACCGCATCTGTAAGTCTAAGGGTAGAAAAAAACTCCTTTCCGGTAGAAAAGGGTTGGACGGGCCCTCTAGAAAGCTTAGGTGGGCTCTCACCTCTTCAGAGCTAGAGCTGCCAGAGCGCGGCTCCAAAGATGGCAAAGCAAAAGCCCCTTTGCCGCATGGAAATGATGAGATGGGAGCCCCATCCATCGGCCCAAGGGGTGTCTCTTGTTAATTCTTCCTCCCCGATACCTGGGGAGGGCGAGGCCGTGCTTGGATGACGATCGCCATGCACATTTCCATTATTCCCCTCACTCGTGGACATATTATAAGAAAGAGAAAAAGAGCACATGGAAGGCAGATACCATGACCCTCCATTGATAAGAGAAAAGTCTCCATAGGATCAGAAATTCCAGAATGTGATCATTGACACACATAATCGGTCCCGGTCCAGCGTTAATGGACTTTCCCAACTTGGACCGCCATTTAGGCCAAAGGATGGTTTCTGAGTAGCCACTTTACATGTGGAGTGGAAGAAAGTGAGTAGAGTCGACGTCCCAGCATACCCAGTACCTAATACTTTTCTTATCCAGCGGGCTTTTGCCCGCGCAGGTGGTAGGGACCTCGCAATATACCTTGCCTTTCGAGTGAGGTTCCTAAGTGGAGGAAAGAGCGCCGGATAGTCAGAACCTCTGTGGATAGAATAAGTCAGGGTTTGGAATGGTGTAGGACGGTATGTAATAAAGATATGTAGAGATAGGCGGGTCCACTAACTAGTAAGGTGGGTAACCACCTATTATTATTGTGGGAGCATGAAACCGAATACGACGTATTGACACATAATTTCTCTGGTCAAGACAGGCTAGCGCAGCTGTGTTTAATTTGGGATGCTTCATCACCATCTTCCCCTCAGTTTGATAACGCTGTCCCGCTCCCAGGTGGCAGCAGTGTCCATCTTCCCAGCCTTGGGGGAGAATGGAATATCTCTTATTTCCCATTCGCCGAGTCGATCCCCCAAATTATCGAGGTTTATTTTTGCTTAAGCCGCGTCCGATTTTCCCTTGGGACGCCTTCGCACGCGCAGCCCTCTGTCGACTATGGCTGTGGCTCCTATTTAAGGTGATGTCTGCAAATCCTCAGCAGATAGAGAGAACCCAGGCTTCTTGCCGTCCAGACCTTAGTATCTGTCTCCCATGAAGTGGTCCCCTCGCCCTTGGGATCTCATCAGCAGATCATCTTCGTGTTATCCGCCCTGATAAGAAGAAGATTAAGGAAACCCGTTTATATCCGGGAAGTTTGCCCTGGCTTTCTCTCGTCTCACTACATTGGTTGTGACTTCCTGCCGTCCCCAGACGAATCTCGATTTTGTGATTAATTCTCCCTAGATCCGAGGTAATCTCAACCCCCTTCAGAGTCTCTCTGGACGCCTTCACATCGAGACCCCATCGACGAAGACCTAGCCATTGGTCTTCCACATCCCCAGGTTATCCTGTAGAGGTAACCAGGAGTCTTTTCCTCGTAAGCCCCATCTCTTCGTTCCCAGTCCTAAAGAGAATTCCCCATTTGGTGTAACCTAGTTTCCTTAATTTTTGCCTGTCATAATATTAATTTGGCGTACTGATTATTATTTAGATTTCAATATTTATCTGTATCCTTGTTCTTATTATTTGTATTGAAGTTTATTTTTTTGTAGAGGCGGTTATCTCTCGAATAACCCTTGAGATGAACCCGGCAAACGTAATCCCTTTTAAAGAGCTAACCTAATAATATCGCACTCTAAGTAAAATGTCTTTACCATTTTCCCAATTCAATTGTACCCGAGCGAAGCGCCGATAGTGGCTGCCTGGCGTACAGTAGTGTGTATCTTTTGAGACTTTTTGATCACACACCTCCGTCCATCTACATATTATATATATATATATATATATATATATATATATATATATATATATATATATATATATATATATATATATCCATAACCTTATATTTTATGAACGAGACTTTTTGAATGTGTTTGAATAAGATTTTTTCTTTTAGTTCAGTTGTCACCTAAGAAATTTTTTTTAAAAAAGAAGAAAAAAAAGAAAAAATGGAAGAAAAAAGAAAAAGAAGAAGAATAAGAAGAAGAAGAAGAAGAAGAAGAAGAAGAAGAAGAAGAAGTAGAAGAAGAAGAAGAAGAAAAGGGTGTTCGGTGTGTTAAAATAAAGTCTATAAAGGGGATTAAAAAAGGCGGTTAAGATTAGCAAATAAGGCCGTAGGCCACCAATCTCTTCCTGTTAAGGAAGAGAACAGCGGCTTGCATTATTATTATATATCATTATATTAAAAACTGGTGTCAAGCATAGTTGGGTTTTTTATTTTTATTTTTTTTTACTTAAGAACCAGTTAAATTTCAATTGCCCCAATTTAATTATTGCCTAAGTTCGCTCAAAGTTATTCAAAAATTGTGGAACTCATATCAGCTTATTTTTTTTAACTATTCGTGTGCTCGCAAGTCCATAACTTTCTTTTTCGGTGGTAACCCTCAACTAAATCTCGAGGTGGATTAAGAAGACGGAAAATTTTAATCCGATAGGGATTAAATTTTCTCTTTTGTGTTTCATATTTCTTTTTTTTTGTGTATTTCTTTATTTTGTGGGTAAATCTTAGCAGAATAAAAAAAAAACTAAGAGGAGAAAAACTTTCGTTAAAGCGGATATTTTGCGTCATCTGTTCCGTGTAATTTCGATTTGTTAGACGCACACGTACTGTCAAGGATGTCGTCCTTGGATAGATTTCACAAACAAGGTCAAATCTTGGGATTAACAGGCAAGGAATTAATGGCCTATATCCAGAACGAAGAAAGAAATGAAAGGGAAGAAGGAAGAGAAACATGATAAAGAATAGAAAGAGAGCAAAGATAAGCAGAAGAGAGAAGAGAAAGAGAACAAACCGAAGCCGAAGAAAGAAGAGAGCAAAGAGAAGCAGAAGAAAGGGAAAGAAACCGTCAAAATGAGTGAGAGCTAAGTCGGCATAACGTAGAAACCCTTTCCGTTAGTTCAAAGAATAAGGCCCCTCAGCCCCTTTCGGTTAAGTTACCCGTATTCAAGGATGGCGAAGACTTCAATGCTTACCTCACCCACTTCAAAAAAATTTCGACGTGAATTCGTGGGACATCGAGGAGAATGAAGTTGCACGCTTACTTCCCTTGACCAACAGTCATCTTAGTGAAATTTTCATATCTCTTCCTGCAGAAGCCACCCTTAATTATTCGACCCTCAAGACCGAATTGCTATCGGCAATCAATATGAATCCCGTTTTTCTATCGGGCTAAGTTTCGCCAGGCAAGAATATTACCTGGCCAAACTTACTGCCAGTTTGACTTCATCCTTTAGAAAAGCCTACAATTCTGGCTGAACTCGGCTCAAGTAGGACGCAAATACGAGTCTCTGTTCGATTTTGTCTTACGTGATCAGTTAATGGCTGCGCTGCCATCCGAGATCTGTGCATTCGTAAAAGATAGACGAGCGCCTACCTTTAAAGAATGCCTGAAAGAGGCGGATGTGCACGCATCCAGCCATAATCTGTTTCCGAAGGACTCCAAGAAATCGCATTCGCCATATCCCAAGGGTAAGAGTAATTTCCCTAAGTCCTGCTATAAAAATTCGCTCTATTTTGTCAAAGTGGCTGGTCTGCCCAAACCTAGATTCCCTCCCACGCAAGAACAGTAGGATATTAAGCCTCTCCAAAATAATTCCCCTCCATTTAATTACCCCCGGCGGCCCATCGTATGTTTCACGTGCGTCGTGTAAAAACCAACTGCCCACAAAGCTCTCACCTTCGCTCTTTCCCCATCCAGTAAGTCCATCAAGTCAATGCTTCAGTCTCTCTACCACCCGCTAGCCCAATAACTCCAGCTTCTGCCCGATTAACAGTTCCCCAGGACATCACGTCAATTTTTATTTAATAAAAGCTCCCCCGGTGGTCTTGAATTTGAAGAAAGAACTGTAAACGGGTGCTGGGTGTCAACTCTTGTGATAGACACCGGGTGCACCTGCGTCGTAGTGTCGGAAAAATGGCTTTCCCCAGTAAGTCCCGACCACGATAGGTATGCAGTAGTTCACGACTACTTGCGGCGCGTCAACCGGTTCCCCGTGGTTCGCTGGTACCTAGAATAATGCAAATACTTCACCGGTTGGGTAGAGGCCGTTGCAGCCCCAATTAAGTTCTGCGCCGTGTTGGTCGGCCATAACCCCCAGATCTCCCTTAATCCTGTCGCCCAGCCCGTCCTTACGAGGGCTCAGGCCTTAAAAGAGATTGAAACCCCTGTGCCTTTAGAAACTCCTTATGCCCTCGAATTGGAATCCTTTCATAACAAGGAGTTCGCAAGTGAACAGAAGAAGTGCTCTTCTCTCCAATCCCTGTGGGAAAAAGCCCAGCAGGACAATCAAATTTCTGATTGTGGCCCGATGAAAGTTATATATCTCTTAAAGATGACCTCCTTTACCGTTCTACCTCGACCGAGGATGGTGCTAAGTCTTGCTCCTCTTGCATCCCCCGTTCTCGCGTTCCCCAGGTTCTTCACCTTGCCCATGATGGTTTATTTGCTGGCCATTTCAGCCAGAGTAAAACTGCCCAAAGAATCTTTTTATATTTCTTTTGGCCCGGCGCTGCAAAGAGATTGCAGAATTTTGTCGATCCTGTGATATTTGCCAAAAGACGACGGCAAAAGGACGGATCGCACCTGTTCCACCATTCAAAGGACCTCCATTATTCTGAACCATTTTTTAAAGTGGCCATTGACTTGATTCGCCCAATTCACCCCACATCGAGCGAAGGATTCTCTTATATTCTTACACTCGTGGACTTCGCCACGAGGTTTCCTGATGCAGTTTCCCTAAAAAGAATCGATAGCACAACATACGCAGAACCATTAATAGCTATCTTTTCTCGAGTCGGCATTCCTAAAGAGATATTGTCTGATTGAGGCAGACAATTTACGTCCGAACTCATGGAATACGTGGGAAAAATTCTGATAAAACCTCTCTTCACAACCCCTTTCCACCCTGCGGCTAACGGAATCTGCGAAAAATTAAACGAGACTCTGAAGGCCGTCATGAAGAAGCTGTGCCACACTCAGCCTTAAGAGTGGTATCGGTATCTGCCAGTCGCTCTCTGTGCGTGCCGGGATATTGCTCATAGGACTTTAGGGTTCGCCCCGTTCGAACTCCTTTATGGGCGAAACGTCCGAGGCCCTATGAGTATTCGTACATATTGGACCTGAGAAACCGCTTAAAGGAATGCGCGTAGATCGCATATAAAAATATGGATCTTAATTTGGAGAAATACCGGACTTATTTCTACGTAAATGCAAAAGATTGACGGCTCTAACCCGGTGATGAGGTATTGCCCCTTCTCCCTACTGAACCTAATAAGCTCCTTTCACAGTGGAGAGACCTGTTACCCGTTTTAGAAGCATGAGGACTCGGGGACTACCTCATAACCCCCCCCCCCGGTAATAAGTTATATCACATAAACATGTTTAAGCGATATCACTGCCACGCGTGTATTAATAACATAGTCGCACTTGACGAAGAGGCGGTGATGGAAGCCGCTTACCCCACCGAGCCTCTCAATCTGATACAGACCGTTTGCGTCGAGTCAGATAAGGAGCACTCCCTACCTTAATTTCCCGGTTCCAGTGAAGAAACTGCTCCCGAACTCGATTTAAACCCACAATTGGAACTCCCGCAAAAGGCTCAACTGGCTAAGTTATTAACTGAATTTGAGAAGGTGATATCGGAAAAGCCAGGATGTGCGCATCATTTCGTACATGACATCTCTCAGAAAACACAGTACCCTGTTCGAAATAAACTGTACCCCTTGCCTGTGCATCTTTCCCCGGCCTTTAATTCAGAAGTGGAAAACCTATTAAGATTGAGCACTCGACCTCTGATTTCTGCTCCCCCATTGTAATGGTAAGGAAGCCCGATCAAACATTCAGAATGTCTAGATTTCCGGAAATTGAATTCCGTGACGGTTTTTGACGAGGAACCAATCCCATTCATTGATCAGAACCTACACCTGTTTGATGAGGCCAAATTTATCTCAGAAATAGACATATGTAAGGACTATTATCAAATTCACCATATGGATAGGCTCACTTCTGCCCGCATTCTAAGACTCCCCAATCTGATCAAGCCTTTCGGAATCAAGACCGCCGCGTGCAACGAGGAAGTAGGCTATGTGTTGTTGGAATACGATGATGATTGCAGCCATCCGATTGCATACGCGAGCCAGAAGATCTCGTCGCATAAGAAGAACTACGTGACCATAGAACGTGAGGCTCTCGCGATAGTTTTGGGGGTATAAAAATTTAAAATGTATTCATTGAGAAAGGAGTTCGTGATCGAAGCGGATCATTGCCCCTTAGCATATTTAAAAAATAATAAAAGTCAAAACGGTAGACTCATGCGATGAAGTTTAATGTTGAAGGAGTACCAATTTCGCATATTTTATATTAAAGGTTCCGAAAATTGTATGGCTGACTGTCTTAGTAGGAACCCCATAGAGGAGCTTTCTCCTACCTCGTAAGATCGAGTTACTGAGGGTGTGTACTCACAATTGTATATATTGTTAAGACCTGTCCCTCTTTCTTTTCTTTTGTAGTTAATTGTAATGATCACCATGTTTATTTTGTTCTTTTTTTGGTACTGTTATTACTTATCGTTAACTCTTAAGTTCCATAACCTCATATGAATTGATTTTTTTTTGGTTCGCTGCTATGTAGGCCCGAAGTTAAAGATTTCCCTATTAGCTTGTATCCTGCCAGGTTAAATTGTTTTCTCCAATTCCTATCTCTCCCATTTGTGGGGAATAACATTTTCCATCCCCTACGTGTCTGTGAAATTTCATGTTAGGAAGAGAGGCGTGTGTGAGCATGAAACTCAATACGCCGTATTCACACAAAATTTCTCTGTTCAAGACTGACTAGCGCAGCTGTGTTTAATTTGGGGTGCTTTATCACCGTCTTCCTCCCAGTTTGATAACGGTATCCCGCTTCCAGTTGGCAGCAGTGTCCATCTTCCCCCTCTTGGGGTAGAGGTGGATCTCTCTTATGTCCCGTTCGCCGAGTCAATGACCCAAATTATCAAGGTTCCTGTTTGCCTAAGCTGCGTCCGATATCGCTTCGGGACGCCCTTGCGCGCGCAGCTTTCTGTCGACCATAGCTGTAGCTCCTATTTAAGGTAATGTCTGAAAATCCTCAGCAGATAGAGAGATCCCGACCTTCTTGCCATCCAGACCTTAGTTCTGTCTCCCGTGAAGTGATCCCATCACCCTTGTGATCTCGTCAGCAGATCGCCTTCCTGTAATCCGCCCTGATCAAAGGAAGATTAAGGAAACTCATTTATGCCCCGGAAGATTGTCCTGGTGTCTCTCGTTTCACTCCATTGGTTAAGACTTCCTGCCTTTCCCAGACGAATCTCGATTTTGAGATTGATTCTCCCTCAAGCCGAGGTAATCTCAACCCCCCTTCGGAGTCTCTCTGGACGCCTTCGCATCGAGACCCCATCGACGAAGACCTGGCCATTGGTCTTCCGCATCCCCAGTTCATCCTCTAGAGGTAACCAGGAGCCCTTTCCTCGTAAGCCCCATCTCTTCGTTCCCAGTCCTAAGGAGAATTCCCCATTTGGTGTAACCTAGTTTCCTTAATTTTTGCCTGTCATAATATTCTTTTGCCGTACTGATTATTATTTAGATTTCAATATTTATATGTGTCATTGTTCTTATTATTTGTATTAAAGTTTTTTTTTGTAGAGGTGTTTATCTCTCGATAACCCTTGAGACGAACCCGGCAAACGTAATCCCTTTTAAAGAGTTAACCTAATAATATTGCACTCTAGGTAAAATGTCCTTACCTTACCTTTTTCCCAATTCAATTGTACCCGAGCGCATCGCCGATAGTGGCTGCCTGGCGTACAGTAGTGTGTACCTTTAGAGATTTTTTTATCACACGCCTTCGTCCCTCGACAATTATCTTACCCTAGTGCTAGTCCATCGCAAGATGACATGCAGTCAACCAAGGTACCATAGCTACCGGACCGAGCTCTGTCCAGGTGGGAACAGTCGTCCTGGTACAAAAGTGCAGGTAGGAAAGATTGAGGGAATAGCAGTAATAATAATAAACATAACTTATAATAATATTAATATTTATTACTAAAAATACACAATATAATAATACACAATAATAATGATACACTAATAATACACAACAATTATAATACATAATGATTAAACTGGGGAAAAAATTTCCACTTTTTGTTTATTGATTTAGATTTGACAGTTAATTATTATACGTAATTTGGGTGCGCTAAGCACGAATATTTACTGCATTTTGCTCTATCAGGTCCTGATTTTGTTCATCACACCTCCTCTTTCATTATATTCATAAAAGGCTATTTTCTCAATACTTGCTAAGTCTTTTTGCAGTTGCACATTATAATTGTAATTATCTATTAGTACTTATTTAAACTAATGTTTGTTTTTATATTTCAGATTTTAAAAATAAGGAATTGAAATACCTTGAAAAATTGACAAAACAATCAAGTAATATGTACTCAAGCACTAGAAAGTTCACATGCAAAAAACTCTCTTAATTCATTTTGCTACATATGTGAAATTCCAAACAAATCTGGCCAGCACGAACATCCCTTACTGTCGGGAAAAAAATGCAATTAATCCACCTTTAGTGAGCAGAGATAAAATCATATTTCCTCCTCTGCATAGCAAACTAGGTCTTATGAAACAATATGTAAAAGCTTTAGATACAAACGGCGAGTGTTTCCAATACATAATTTCAAAATTCCCAAGTTTATGTTATGAAAAAATTAAAGCTGGAATTTTCGACGGTCCATAAATAAGAACATTAATTAATGACCAGTTTTCCTAATATCATGAATGAGCGCGAAAGAAATGCCTGGTTCTCATTAGTGAACTTGCTAAAAAGCTTTTTAGGAAATTATAGGGCAGATAACTATGAAGAAGTCGTAAGAAAACTTTTAAGGGACTACAAAGAGCTAGGTTGCAATATGAGCATAAAGAGGCCTTTTTTGAATAGTCATCTTGACCAATTTCCAAGTAATTTAGGTGCTGTAAGTGACGAACAAGGGAGGAGATTCCACCAAGATATTAAAATTATGGAGGAACGTTATCAAGGAGGCTGGGATTGTCACCTGATGGCTGATTATTGCTGATGCTTGAAAAGAGACCTGCCATCAACAACTAAATACTCTCGAAAGTCCTATAAAAGAAATTTTTTACCAGAGTGAAAGCTTCATATCTCTTTGTTTTGTTTTATTTGAAGTCCTTTCTATCGTTATAATGTAATGTTATAATAGTTCGAACTGCATGTATTCATGAACATTGGAAATAAATGTTAACGCATGATTTAATTTTTAGTCCTAATTTTGGAAAAACTGGAAAATGGCGCATAGGTTGTTTACAAGAATTAGGACCTGATAGAGCCAAACCGAGGTGAAATTCGTTTTAAGCGCTCAAATATTTCTTACAATCAAGTGTCAGATATCATTCAATAAATTACGTGTTTCCTAGTGTAATAAATAATGATAAATAATAATAATAATAATAATTAAAATCTTAGTAAATACTACTAATAAATAATCATAATAAATACTGATAAGAAATAATAATTATAATAATAATAGTAATAATAACAATATTAATAATAATAATAAATATTCAAAATGAATAATGACAATAAATAATGCTAATGATGATAATAACTAATAATAAAAAGGTAAAGTAGTGCGGAGAGGGTACGAAGAGAAAGCATTTCAACAATTCTCCCAGGCCCCGTCATCGAGCTCAAGCCAACCCAATGACAGGACTTTCCTAATTTGCACCCAGAGTGGAAGGATGTGCAGTTCTTCCAGGTATTAAGTGTAATAGACTACGCAAGGTACCCCCGCCACCCTCCTTTAGGGTCCGTGTGGAACAGCAAAGCTAGATAGAAGCATTAGATGGAGAGGAATTGTCCTCCAAGATCTGACTTGGAACTTGGTCATACCAACACTCTACATAAGCCACTTGTTGACAAAAACAACCTTATATTCCTACCTCTGCATATCAAATTGGGTCTCATGAAGCAGTTCGTTAAGGCAATGCCAATTACGGGCGATTGTTTCAAGTACCACTCCTTGGCATTTCCTCGCCTGTTAATTGAAAAAAGCAAGGCCGGTGTGTTAGATGGTCCATAGATTCCACAGTCATCAAAGATGAACATTTCATCGGCGCAACATCAGAACTCGAAAAGAATGTTTGGTTATAATAATAATAATAATAGGTATTCATAATGCGCCCTTCAGGGCTGTTAACCCTGCCAGAGCGCAGGTTGTGTAGTGAGTGTAGAGAAAGTTTACAGGGAAGAGAAGGCCATTCTGAAGAGATGAGTCTTCACGAGACGTTTAAAAGTAGCAAGGGAGGGAGAGTATCGGACTTGGGCAGGAAGAGCATTCCAGAGTCTAGGAGCACAAACTGAGAAGGAACGGTCACCCATCAAGCAGAGGACAGAACTAGGAGTGTTCAGGATGGGAGCGAGGTTAGACCGGAGTGCCCGAGGAGTTTGAAGACGGGAGAGGGCAGACGAGAGATAAGGTGGAGCCTCGAGGTTTAGGGCCTTGTAGGTGATGAGAAGAATTTTGTAGTGGGTAGAGAAGCGAATAGGTAACCAGTGTAGCTCCTGTAACAGATGCATCGAAGGAGAGAACTTATTGGAAATACAAGAGCAAAGAATTACACCGACATTGCCCAGAAACTATTAGAGAGCTTCAAAAAGTAAATTTGCAAGCTGAACATAGTGTTGCAGTTTTTGCATAGGTATCTTGTTTAACTTCTTGGAAAACCTTGTTGATGTCTGCTATGATTAAGGTGAGCGATTCGACCAAGATTTGAAGGTCATGGAGGAAAGGTATCAGGCTAGATGGTATGTAAATATGTAGATTGACTACTGTTGGAATATAAAGCGAAATTGTCCACATATTTAACACTCCAGAAAAAGCTATAAGCTTAAATCTTTGCCTTAACTACTTGCATACAATTTGACTGAGAGTAACAATTTCCTTTGTATTAACAAAATAAATTTGTACAAAGATTACTGTCAAACACTGTTTTATTATTTTCAAGTGTATGTAAATTGTTAAAACATTCTATAAAATAAGCGCAAATTTGTTAGATGCAGTATTTTTATGGTTTTTCATACAAAGCGAGTGTATCTAGGAGATCAAAATCTTTATGTGATACGGAAAAACGAGTAATTCTTTTATTCAGAGGCCGAGAGTCAGTGAAAAAAAAAGCGTTAGATCTAATTAGCTCAAATTGTGTTGCCTCGTGTAATCGATTAATTCGGTGAATTCTTCGCTAATTACACATTCATTTAATTACACACTTAAATAGGGGTCATAGATATTGAGAGTAGAAAATCCCTTTAACATCGGTGTAAAAAAATAATTGAAATGGTAGCAATTATTTACGAAAGTATTACGTTTTTGTTAACGATGCTTTCAAATTTTGATCTCGCATCACATTATTTAGGGGGGCAACCAAGCGCGCTTCTATTTTTAAACTAATTAACCTTAATGTCACTTGCAGTTGTTTTTTCGCTTAGAAGAAACTTTATAAACTGTTTTAGCGTACTTTTGTATTTTCTCGCACTGATTTAGTCTCAGTCTCATTAATAAAGTCAAAAACGAGTCCAGTACAAATGGAAAAAAATTCTTTCCATTTTTTTATATTTTGATAAATTAATTCTCTTTACGAAGTTTCAAAAATACCTTGCTTTGATTAAAACTAATAAAGTAAAATTTATTTTTAAAGTAATGGCAGCCAATCCACTTTCAGGGTTTCATCTGCTGAGTGTAAACACAAATTTCAGTTTAATAAAAAGAGAAAAGGGGAGTGTCGTAGAATGACTCCCGACGATACCATATAACACTATTCGTTGAGGGAACTTCCTTAATTATCTTTAGAGTGCGTTACTGTCTGGCGGCCGATATTATGTATCTTCGATATGCTTAAGAAGTGGAACTGAGCTCAAGGATAATAATATTGCTATCATTAATAAAATAGAGTTTTATTAATAATAACTATAAACAATACACAAAACGGAAAATATTGACATAAACAGAATGGAAAGGGTCGTGGAGACTCGAGCTAATCCAAGGATTTAAGGGATTAAAAAAAGGTAAAACAAATATAGAGTTAAAGAGATGGGATGGTTCGATAAACAATTTAAAGCACAGGATAGAATTGACAAAAGGGATCAATACTCAAAGGTGAAGTTTGGCTTACGTAACTTTGGCACTAGTGGTGCAGTGGAAGGTGGCGCAAGGAGTTTCGGTCTGCTGGCGAGTTCCAGCCGAAGGGGGAGGATAAAAGAATCCTGACGAGGCGTCTTGGGAAGGAGAACCGTTTCTCGACGAAGGCTTGAAGAACAATGGCTGTTCTAGGTTGTTCTCTTCTGAACAAAAGGGGGGGATGAGAACCGTCTCTTGTCTACGGGCTCAAGAACAATGGCTGTTCTAATGTTGTTCTCCTTTGAACAACAGGGGGGTGAGAACCGTTTCTTGGCGAAGGGCTCAAAACGAACAATGGCTGTTCTAATGCTGTTCTCCTTGAACAACAGGGGGGGATGAGAACCGTTTCTTGGCGAAGGGCTCAAAACGAACAATGGCTGTTCTAATGCTGTTCTCCTTGAACAACAGGGGGGGAAGAGAACCGTTTCTTGGCGAAGGGCTCAAAACGAACAATGGCTGTTCTAATGCTGTTCTCCTTGAACAACAGGGGGGGGAAGCCTTGGGGACTTGGCGTCGGAAAGGCTCGAACCTTTGGCACTCAAGGAATATTGTCCTCCTTCTGGACAAGTGATGGTGAATCTCGAGGTCGAGGTCCCTTGGCGCACAAAGGGAGAGAGGGTCGTGGTGATGTTTCGCGACGAAAATCTGGATCTCCAATCTGATCTTAGTGGTAAAGTTTCCATATAAATAGCCAGGACATCTCCTTGGCGTGGGGGAAAATGGAGTGGAAGCTTGGAGGGAACGCACAGCCGGGCCGGGGAACAATGCCTTATCTGTTCATAAGCCTAACTCGATCTGGCGAGGTCGGCGTATGGGGGCGAACGGGGGGACGATAACCTCCTTGTTTAAACATTGGCATCCCGTAGCTGAGATAAGACTCCAAGCCTCGAATCGAAGATGCACGTGGGCAGCATCGTGGTTTTAAATAATACGGGGTAGGAGTTGAAATTAAACGCAGCTTCAACACGTTCTATCACACCCCTCCATTCCAGGGGAAGTTTTCACTTCGAAAAAAAAAGAGAGAAGGGACAACGATAGAGCTCCGTTGTGGGGAACTCGTTTTCTTGTACCAACCGTACCTTCCTGCACCTAACTAGTATTACCTCAATACATATGAATATTTTGATCTTTAGATTACAGGGGAAAATAACCTTTAATACAACTTAATCAGAGAGAAAAAAAAGGGCATGGAACAATGAAATGATATAAACTTAGTACATACGGGACAAAATAATTTATACGTAAATTAATAAGAACAAATATATATACATACAAAAATTAGACATTGAGCGTTACAAAATTCAGACATATACATTAATTAATTATATTACAAAAGAATCTTAAATTAAGTCGTACAAGACGGTATATACCTACATGGAGATACTAATCCTATGAATACAATTATTCTACGCTATTCGGTAACGCATTTCTACTGAGGGCGTCAGCGACCTGGTTATCGGAACCTTTTATCTAATTTATTATAAACTGATACTCTTGCAAGAGTAAACTCCAGCGCATGATGCGGCCGTTTGAGTGTCTCAAACTCCTAATATAGGCTAACGGACGGTGGTCGGTTCCTATTTGAAATTCTTTACATATCAAGTACAGCTTGAATTTGTCTATGACCCAGATAATTGATAGAGCTATCTTTTCTCTAGTGGCATATCTCTTTCCGCGTGGTAATAATTGACGACTAGCATATGCAACTGGATGACTCGTTCTGTCATCCACGTATTGAAGGAGTACACCTCCAATGCCCTCGTTGATCACGTCGGTCTTAACCCCAAAAGAATTTTCCGGGCTGGGCAACTTTAAAATGGGGGCAGAAATGAACTTACTCTTGAGCTGATTAAAATGGGAAACAGCGACATCATTCCAACGTAAACGATCAGGGAAATTCTTTTCCTGAAGGGGGCATAGGGGGGCCAAAATTGCAGCGAAATTCGGAACAAATCGCTGATAGGGAGAAGCTGATCCTAGGAACGATCTTAATGGCTTCTTTGTAATCGGGAGGGGCATGTGGGCGATTGCCTTAATCTTGTTCTCGTGGGGACCTAACTTGCTTCGTCCTATTTTGAAACCCAAATATTTGATGGTTTCGTGGGCAAACTGGCATTTGCTGGGGCCAATGCTGAGGCCATTTTTACGCAGTCGCTCGAAAAGAGCTAATAGGGCGGGTAAATGGTGATTCCATTTAATTAGTTCTTGTAGCTGACTCTTCGGACGTGGTGTCAGCTGCGCGTCACTATCCAGGTCAGAGGGTTCCAAAGACTCGCCTGGTAGAAAAGGAGGAGGGTAATCGGCATCAGGTTGGATGCACACTGTCTGGATTACCTTAAGGGACTCCGCGGGGTAATCTTCTTCAAGCGCCGATGCTTCGTCCAGTGCTACGAAGGTATCTCCATGGGCGCGTTGGGGGTTCTTTTTTTCTTGGGGTCCAGGGACAGTCTCCGTGTCCTTGTCTGGGGCCTTATCACCTAAGGGTGTAAGTGATTCACACTCCTCTTTTGCCGTCCTAAAGTCCTGGTTAGGGGTCTCCGAGAAATCGGACGGTATCGGGGTTCTGATGGGGACGGGCTCCTGGGCTTCTTTCTTATCTCGGCCTTGAGGAAGGGCGGCCTGAAACACAGGGTCGAAACTTACTTGGGGGCTCTGTCCTATAAGTACGGAACAGAATTGTATGGGTGCTACAATGACTTCAGCCCAGCCATTATAATATTGACACTGCAGGTAACATCTAGCGACGGGGAATCGGTTCGCCCGCCCAAGTTGGTCATGTACCACCGCAAATTTTTCGTGGTTAGAGGCCACTGGGAGGAGTTCGTCGGACACGATGAAACACGTACATCCTGTGTCCCTGACGAGAGTCAATACTCGGCAGCTGTCCACGCTGCCCTCCTCATATTTCAAAGTTCCCGATGAACTTTTACCAAAAACAAAATTTACCTGGTGGCCTGACGGAGGGGGAGAAGTTTCTGCTTGGGTCTGCACCACCGGGGGAGCCGGGGTTGCATTAATCTGGTGAACTTGGTGGGCTGGTCCGCTTTTATGCCTAGAATTTTGGGGGCAATTCCAGCTCATGTGGTTTTCTACACCACAGGTGAAGCATATGGTTGGTCGCTTCGGGAAGAGAGATGGGGGAGAAGTCTTAACGGGAGGTTTGGAGTCCCGTTGTTGGTTTTGGGGAAAGAAGTTTGGGGGTTTTACGGGGCTCGGAAACTTTGTCAGCTTTCCTGGGAAGGGGCGCGAATCCTTCCTTCTTTCTTCTCGTTGGATTTCTTTTTCTCGTTCTTCTCGTTGTATTTTTCTTTCTCGTTCTTCTCGTTGTATTTCTCTTTCTCGTTCCTCTCGTTGTTTTTCTCTTTCTCGTTCTTCTCGTTGTATTTTTCTTTCTCGTTCTTCTCGTTGTATTTCTCTTTCTCGTTCCTCTCGTTGTTTTTCTCTTTCTCGTTCTTCTCGTTGTATTTTTCTTTCTCGTTCCTCTCGTTGTATTTCTCTTTCTCGTTCCTCTTGTCGGATTACTTTTTCCCTTTCTCTTTCTACCTCTTTTCTTTGATATTTTTCTTCAATCCGAGCTAGTTTAATCTGATGGTGAAGGTACACTTGTCTTATCCATTCCTCTCTTATGTACTTAATTAGTTCTTTTCCGGAAAGTCACAAGGATTCTCCTTGCGCTTTAAAGATATCGAACTCAGTCATCTTTGCACTTGGGGGCGCAATAGTCAACCAACTAAAATTCCTTGCAACAAGAATTATGCCTCTATAGAATTAGCCTACCTAAATATGGGCACTGACCTATTCGTACTTGGTTTCTCAATCTAAATAACCACTGACTAAAATCACAAAAAAAACACAAACAAATTATTATAACCGTTCCTTGAGCTACTCCAGCTTCTTAAGTTTAAAAAAAAGGGGGATAGCAATCGTTAAAACAAAAGGGAACTACTATATTCTATTATTATAACGAATAACACTATGCTTTACTCGACTGAGACCAGTGTTTGCAAAGATATAGCGTTAAACCTTACACACCTGATACCAAATTTAAATGGTATATATATATATGTCGTAGAATGACTCCCGACGATACCATATATATCTATTCGTTGAGGGAACTTCCTTAATTATCTTTAGAGTGCGTTACTGTCTGGCGGCCGATATTATGTATCTTCGATATGCTTAAGAAGTGGAACTGAGCTCAAGGATAATAATATTGCTATCATTAATAAAATAGAGTTTTATTAATAATAACTATAAACAATACACAAAACGGAAAATATTGACATAAACAGAATGGAAAGGGTCGTGGAGACTCGAGCTAATCCAAGGATTTAAGGGATTAAAAAAAGGTAAAACAAATATAGAGTTAAAGAGATGGGATGGTTCGATAAACAATTTAAAGCACAGGATAGAATTGACAAAAGGGATCAATACTCAAAGGTGAAGTTTGGCTTACGTAACTTTGGCACTAGTGGTGCAGTGGAAGGTGGCGCAAGGAGTTTCGGTCCGCTGGCGAGTTCCAGCCGAAGGGGGGGGATAAAAGAATCCTGACGAGGCGTCTTGGGAAGGAAAACCGTTTCTCGACGAACGGCTTGAAGAACAATGGCTGTTCTAGGTTGTTCTCTTCTGAACAAAAGGGGGGGATGAGAACCGTCTCTTGTCTACGGGCTCAAGAACAATGGCTGTTCTAATGTTGTTCTCCTTTGAACAACAGGGGGGGTGAGAACCGTTTCTTGGCGAAGGGCTCAAAACGAACAATGGCTGTTCTAATGCTGTTCTCCTTGAACAACAGGGGGGGATGAGAACCGTTTCTTGGCGAAGGGCTCAAAACGAACAATGGCTGTTCTAATGCTGTTCTCCTTGAACAACAGGGGGGGGGAAGCCTTGGGGACTTGGCGTCGGAAAGGCTCGAACCTTTGGCACTCAAGGAATATTGTCCTCCTTCTGGACAAGTGATGGTGAATCTCGAGGTCGAGGTCCCTTGGCGCACAAAGGGAGAGAGGGTCGTGGTGATGTTTCGCAACGAAAATCTGGATCTCCAATCTGATCTTAGTGGTAAAGTTTCCATATAAATAGCCAGGACATCTCCTTGGCGTGGGGGAAAATGGAGTGGAAGCTTGGAGGGAACGCACAGCCGGGCCGGGGAACAATGCCTTATCTGTTCATAAGCCTAACTCGATCTGGCGAGGTCGGCGTATGGGGGCGAACGGGGGGACGATAACCTCCTTGTTTAAACATTGGCATCCCGTAGCTGAGATAAGACTCCAAGCCTCGAATCGAAGATGCACGTGGGCAGCATCGTGGTTTTAAATAATACGGGTTAGGAGTTGAAATTAAACGCAGCTTCAACACATTCTATCACAGGGAGATTTTCTTGGCCTTCACACATATTCACTTACTTGCGAAAGAATCCGTAGAGTGCCAGATAATTGAAGAGAAACGTGGAGAATGCGATAAAACAAGGATAAAGGGAGAATACACAGGGAGAAAGAAGGGTTTATGAATGAAGATGAGGCTAATATTCAACCCCACAAACCACAAATATGTTGTGTATGCGGTATATTATGAAGCTCCATGAACAAGCTTAAACAACGCCAGTTGTGTTTAGAAGTATGAAATTAATGAATAAGAGTTACGGGGTGCAGGGGGGAGGAAATTGATATTAAATAATAAAGAATAGCAAAAGATAGATGAAATGGGAAAAATAATAATAATAAAAATCAGCAGTGGTAATAGTTGTGGCAGCAAAAATAACCAGGCAGATTCACTTCTACAACAAATCTTACAAACCCAATTTTAAGAACCTAACCTCCCTTTAGGGAGATGAAGTGACTGCCATAGATAAAATGTGGTCTTTGAAGCGGTAATTTACCTCTCCAGCGGAAAATAAATGAGTTACTGATTTAAATAACGAGGGATTTGCGTCAGTGTCTATCCATGCGAATATAAACCAAGGGAATTTTTTTGTTCACAAAAAAGAGAATTGGAAAATCCTTAAAGTTCAGTCATCGAGGTTACAGAAAAACTAAAAAAAACCCTGTTTTTTTCACTCAAATAATGCTAACAAGTGTCTTATTTGACGGTTTTAATTTTATTTTTTATATGAAGAAAATTTGTTTACTTTGCAATGGAAGGAGAAAAAGAGGGAAGTTAACTTTAAAGAGAAGAAGGAGCAGGGGAGGTAGAATAGTCGATGAAAAGTGGAAAGAAGAGGTGGGGAGGAAAACTGTTGCAGAAGCTTATCAGCTATTTTACCACAATCCTCATTAATCCTAAATATGAAGTACCCAAAATATTTGAACGGATTTAAGGGTATAGCGGTTGCAATACAAACGAACGAATGTGAATAAAAAAAACAAGAGGGACCAATGTGGGAGACCGCAGGATATAGTGTAGTAGAAGAGGAAAAGGTTAGGAAGAAAACTTTACAGAGAATAGGAAAAGTTGAAAGTGAGGTGGTTAGACACCGACGCGTGGTGCTATTGTCCGTGTAGGTACTGGTATTGGATACGACTTGGGCGGCGGGAGAATGGTGGTGTTTATGGAAACGCGCTGTTCATGTTTCTGCTTCCTTGTATGTGGATAGGTATTGGCTGAGTGTGGTCGAGAGCTTCGGGGTATGTTAATGCAATCGCAACATATTGTCTTTCCTCTACATATATGTATTTATGTAGGATCTCTTATGAGTTTTCCAACTGTCATGTTAAACGGATGTAGGTGTATGTATTGAGTGGTAGTAGTAGTTCTTGTTTTCATGTCATGTGGCCATGCTAGTGTTTAAACTTGGTTTAAACTTGGTTCTTAAATCAAGTTAACTTAGATTTTGGTGTGACCACCGAGTAACGAGCTCGAGGGGGAGCTTTTCTCCTTCATTACTTGATTCCTCATGGGCGAGGACTGTACTCTGTACTCGGGGAGGGTCTTCTTCAAGGGCGAGGATCGAGGAGGGTTTTTTTTCTGGCAAGAATAAGCTGAACTTGAATAAGTTAACTTAAAGATCGGTTTGGTAACCAGGAACTAGCTCGAGGATGAGCTTCTTCTTAGTTCCAGTCTTCCTCAAGGGCGAGTATAATGGAGGGTTTTTTTTCTGACGAGAATAAGTTAAACTTGGTTCCTCAACCAAGTTAACTTATGAGTTTGGTGTGGCCACCGAGTAACGGGCTCGAGGGAGAGCCTTTTCCTTCTTTTTTTCTTAATTCCTCAAGGACGAGGAATACCCCTGGTGTTTAAGATGCACCAGGATATGAGGAGTCTCTCTGACGAGAGTAAGTTGAACTTGAACAAGTTAACTTAACGTTCAGTTTGATAACCAGGGACTAGCTCGAGGATGAGCTGCTTCTTAGCCCCTTAAGGTAGGTAGCCCTGCCTCTCTTGCAGGGTACTTCTTGGTCTGGTGAGCCAAGTAATCTACCTGTTCAGTCTCGGTAGCTCGATCTTAATCCGTGAAATTCGTCACCTGGAGACTGAGGTATTCTACCAATCCAGTCTCGGTAGCCCGATCTTAATCCGGGGACCTTGTCTCCTGGAGACTGATGTATTTTACCAATCCAGTCTCGGTAGCCAGATCTTAATCCGTGAACTTCATCACTTGGAGACCGACGTATTCTACCAATCCAGTCTCGGTAGCTCGATCTTAATCCGGGGACTTCGTCACCTGGAGACTGACGTATCTTACCACGATATTCCTCTAGTGTTTCTTATTTATACCTCGTCACCCCACTGGGGGAGGGGTAAGAGGAGGAAGGCTTGAGGACGGGCCCAGGAGGGTTCTTATTCCAAACGGTTTTTCTCACCAAGTCTTACATCGGCTTCTCGTTAGCCTTCGAGCTTGGGAGAAACACGTCTCCAATTTCTTACTTGAGGTGACATTGAATCTCACTCTCGTAGGAGAGATCTTGCATTTTAACCTTTAGGCCTTTCATAGCGACTAGTGGCGCGGCGCTGTGGTAACGCGTTTGATCCGACGGTGCCTGGGCCGGATGTATTTGCGGTAATCGCCTCGTATCTCCACTGCGAGAGAACGGGGGAGTAACGATTCTCCTACTGTAATACTACAGTTAAAAAATATACAAAGCTATAAAATTAGAACGAGCGCTTAAAAATACTGCCAGTTACTGCATAAAAGAAATGAGGAGAGCTCGTGCTGATTATTTATGAGCAATATGCTTTAAAAAGAAGACCACTGCTCTCCTGAATTTAATCCTTCGGTCAAAATAAGTAACTAGTAAAGTCCATAACAGTAGATTCCGTCAACATTATAATCTATATATCTTCTGACGTTAAAATAATAAACAGCTTAGTCACATTTTTCCAAACTATGTCATTTTCGTAAGCAGTTCCTTATTTGTACAACTAATTAAATCATTGCTTTCTTTCCATTGAATCGAGAAAATTTATTCCCGTTTTAAAAGGAAACAAAAGACGAATATAATAATTTTGGTTGAAAAATTACAAAATCTGTGTAAAAGATGGGAAGTAATAGTGTCAGAGAAAAAGAAAGAGAGAGAGAGAGAGAGAGAGAGAGAGAGAGAGAGAGAGAGAGAGAGAGAGAAGACGTAGGACGGGAATGCTACGCATCAATTATAGTATATTAGCTAATTTAGTTACAGCAGTCGGGAAAAATTCGAGTAATAAATATGCTAATTAGATTGGCTTCTTTTAAAGACACTTAACTTCCGTTAAAATAAAACGTCCCATATAGCGAGTCTAATTGTAACAATGAGAGGTTCCGCGAGATGTCGTGAACTGTCTAAAATTCACTTCCGGCGGCTCTGTATAAATAGTAAAGCATTGGTCTGGGCAAAATTAGTATTTTACCAAGAAGGTAATGCTTGCAGACTCTTATTGCTGACTGAGTGTAGGCGGGAATTATGTTGTGATAAATGTTAAATATTGACTAAAACATTCATTGTTTTCCGAATATTTCCCGACTTAAATAAGACCCGGACATAACTATTGAAATACGACCCAGTGCCCTGATTGCCTCCTGCATTGTCCTTACGAGTGTCTTTTTTCTCTCTCCTTATAGCTTCTTTCTTTCGGCCCCCCATACCCCTAGAGCCCGAAGACAAGAAAAAAAAGAAAAAATTCTTGATGTAAGCTTCCTAGAGAGTGGAGATACTTCTACACTGCCACATTCGAGCCCAGCTTTCCCCCAGCAAAATACTCTTTTCATCCCTACCTTCGAGGCTGACAGTGGTTACTGGAAGACAGGTTGTATCTTGCGTCAGACCTTTGAACAGCAAAATCTTTGCAGATCGACCAGAATTGGAGTCCCTTGTCGGTCGCGTGCGGCCGCCTGTGTATACTCACGGGTCCCACCTGGAGCCAACATTCTAAACCTATTTGTCCAGTTATTCTTTTGTATTTATCTTTCATGTCCATTATTTTATTTTTGTTTGTACAGTAGTAAAGATTATTTGGTTTCGCTCAGTTTGATATCCAAGACCCCCTAGATAGTTGATTTAATTTTGCCAAGTGTAGCTATTGTCATTAGTAGACAAGTCACTCTTACGAGATTTATTGTAACCCATAGTTTAAATTGCATCATTTGAGGTAAGGCCCAATTGCAGAGCTGCCCTGCATGCTAGCTGCTATCCTTTCCGGGATACGGAAAGGAAACGGAGGTTAGGAGATGTAAACTGACCTACGACAAATAGTTATAATCTAATTTCTTCTATATATTTACTTTAAAATAAATTTAATCGATGATTTAATAGTGAGATATGGAGGCATTTGGCAACTATTGAAAGGATGTTTTCCAGACACCACCATGTCCGCTAATTAAATATCGAAACTAAGCCCTTAAATGACTTTTATCTTATAAAAATCAATTAATACAATGGCTTTGTTTTATTTCTGTAAAAAATATATCTTTAATTAAAAACTTACAATAAACTAAACTCCCAAACCTCTATATAATGTATTAAACGCTCTAAATATGAACTCACTTTTTCGAAGAAGTATGAAAGAAAGCTCTTATTAATTACTTATGTATAACTAAATAACAATTGTAAGATTCTGTAATAATGTAAAGCATTGTAAAAAAAGTTCATGCAACTAGAATGTACAAATTTAATCTTATTTTGAACTCATATCGAATGTATAAAAATTAATTCCATTTGTAATCGGTTAAATACCGTCGTGTATGTAAACGCTTTAGATAAAAGGGAAATTGGAAAGTGGCTCAGGATGAAAAATAATACATATGAAGAGACACGCATAGAAAGAGAGATACATCTAAAGACTTTCCAAATTCCAGACGAATAGGAATACTAAATCCAGCACCGAACATTTCTTTACTCTCAAAAAAATGGGTAACTCTATTTTTTGAAGTCAGTGCCTCACGTAAAAGGCACTTCCAAAAGAATCGAACCTGTAGCCACTAAGCCGAACTAATGAACCTATCTAGCTACACAGGAGTGGCACCAAAACTCGCTGAAAAATCACCCTTGGTGACCAAACCATTCACAACAGGATAACAACCCTATTTCTCCACCCGTTGCTTAGTTTTCACCCACCAACAGTTCTGCTTTTCTCCACTAGTTCATATGTGTCCTTTAAACCACAGCTCCCTTTCCGTGCACCTCGTGCCTCTGTTTTCAACCTTTCAGCACACGGTGTTCCAACACGAACCGATGTGTTCATCCAGTCAGCACTGTGTTCCAACTCCTGAGTAATGTATTCATTCACAGACGTGGATAAATCGAGAGAGATAAGATGTAGAAATTATATGAAACTGACACATGTGGATGTCATAGCAGCACGACGGTGACAGTTTAGCCCATACAGATCACCTAGTAATGGCGGTTTCTTGATACGAGTTCTCCTGGAAGTCAAAGAACACATGGCACTTAACATTCTTATCAGTCATCTTCAATGCGTCTCTAGACAGTAGAGATGTTCCGCTGTACTGCCGAATGGCTTATGTTATTGCGATATATTAAAACGAACCGAAGCAGTGTGGGTTACTACCGGGCAATAAGCTTAACTTCAAAAGTGGGAAAAGTATAGAGAAAATAATTGGAAATAGAACTTCGACGTAAATAGTCACAATCAAATGCAACCTCCATAACTTAGGTGCCGTAGGAAATGGTCGTACTTAACTATCTTGCTAGTTATTCAAGGACATGATGGGGGGAGTAGGACCGTTCTTGAGTTGTGGACGTACTTTATCTGGACTTTCATAAGGTGTTCAATAGTGCCTCATCGTAAGATATTTTCTAAGCTGCCAGCGATAGAATGGCAACTAGTTGTCTGGGAAGCGGCAGAGTCTTGTGATAAACGGCAAGGCCTTTCACTGGTCGTCGGTATCGAGTGGGGTTCCTTAGATGTCCTTGTTATTCATCATCTCCATCACCAATATATACGATGGATCATTTAGCCAAATAACTAAGTTTTCAGACAAATAAAAATTGGTTCAGTGTGTATCCTCAACGAAATTTGAAGAGAGGTTTAGGGATGACCGACGCCTGAAATGGGAGGTTTGAGACACGTGATTGATGGTTTTAACCTTATATAAATGTAAACCAATGCACCTTTAGTATGGAAATCTCCAGTCGGCATCCCTAGTAAGGCCGGGTTACCAACTTGGAGAAAGATTTAGATGTACTGATTAGCAGCAACTGAAAGTTATCCAGATAGTGCGTAAATGCTTAGAAAAAGGCTCATCGATATTTACTTTTCAATAAGAGGCAGTTCAGTTTTCGAAACAGAAAATTGGTCCGCTCCCTTGTATAACTCTTTAATGAGAGCTCACTTGGAGAATGTGGTTCAATTTCGGTCTTATAACCTTGCAAAATATATCAAACGCCTGGACAAAGGTGCAAGCCAGAGTCACAAAACTAATCCCGTCGATTATGCATAGAGACTAAAAGACGCGCCTGCAAAAGATTGATCTATTTTTAATAGAGACTCGGAGACTACCTGGTCAATTGATAGAGGTGTTCAAAATATTTCGAATTTGCCAGAATATAGATGACCTGAAGTTATTTACCTTTAGCGAAAAAATGGACTAGAAACCACGACCGGAGGCATAACCTCCGCAGTTCATACAAACTATGAGACATGATAGAGCTACCTGATAAGGTAGTTAGTATTTCTACCGTTGAACAATTAAGGGAGGATTTGAACGAATGTTTTTAGTGAAAAATAAATTGCATAAGATAGGGAACTATTTTTTTAAAGTATAAATTTACTATCCAAATTCCTGGTTGTGTCCTTTTCTTCAGCACTTTCAGTCTCGCAAAGGAGAGTGAGTGAAGTGAGTAAGGAGAGCCTTCATCTGTACTATGCTTTTTCTTAAGCCTTATATCAGGCTTTCCCTAAATAATATCTGTTCTTTATGGAATACAAGGTCTTTAAGGTACTCCCATTCCTTGCGAATCCATCGGGTTTTATGTGTTCTACGGCCTGTTGCTTATTTGTTCTTCCCTTAGCACTCTGTGTTCCTCTACCGAATCTCTTCCTTCCTTCCACACTAACAATCTCCATTCCTCCACCAGCAGCTCTTTCTTCCTCCCCCAGCACTTTCAGTTCATCCACCCGTAGCTGTGCTTCGCCACTCGGTGTTTTGTGTTCCTGAATCTCACTTTCTGTTTGCCTCTTCCTCATACTCCGCCTTCTGTTTTAGGCTAATTATAACAATAAGAAACTTCGGAGGAAATTACCAGAATAGGTTATTCTTGTTCCTCCCTTGTCATCTATATTCTCTCCCATTTCGTTCTTAATTGTTTACATCGCAAGTTAATCAATAATTATATCATTTTTCTTGATTTATAGCACTCCAATCAAATTCTCATTAAAGATGTAGATAAATACAATTAGAATGGATTGTTTGCTTTTCTTTACACGTTCGAGTTTGTTTTCGTAAGATGTTTACATCAGAAGCCTATTTTAGAAAGAAAATCTAATTTAAGTGATAATAAATTGGGACAAAGGAAAAGGAAAGCATTAATACGAGTATATGTAAAATATTATTTATTAATTCAATATTGAGAGAAATAAAATGCTTAATAATTATATGAATCGGGAAAAGAGGCATGCTGAGTATAAACAGATTACTCTTATATTTTAAAAATCCCAAGTATAATTTTGTCCTAATTTATGCGGCATTTTTTTCATGTATAAAATTTTACCATTATTTTCGGGGGTTAATTTTGGGATTATGCCCTCCCTCGAATTTTTTGATAATTTATACACACACACACACACACACACACACATATATATATATATATATATATATATATATATATATATATATATATATATATATATATATATATATATATATATATATATATAAAGGGTGTTCCATTAAGACGGATCGAGGTTAGCAGTAAATAAAACAGTGTTATTTGTGAAAATTTATTGATTTCACTATTGGGTCATGTTTTCAAAGAGATAAACAAACTACCAGATCAATTGCCAGAAATTTGTATATACGAGTAGAGATATAAACGTTGTCATTTAAGTCGATTTTTCCACTTAAATGAGTATGCTGCCAAAATATGGCCACCCTTTTTACATAATGATATTGACATATTGGAGAGCGTTGAATCGGCGGCCACGTAGCCAGGTGATTGAGGTGTTTAAAATTATCTAAGGGTTTGGAAATAATAATTTTGAATTCCTCCTCGAATGAGCGCCTGAATTAAATAACAAAACAAATAGTTTTAAATTTAAACTAAAATGCTTCCATTCAACAAGTAAGGTAAATTTCCTCAGTTATAAGATAATCTTAAAAGATAATACTCTCGATGCAATTATAGTTAAAAGTCTTTATACACAAAGATTTTTACGAATATATTAGATAAGCGCCTCTAAAACCTCTAAAATGTAGTACATACCCAGAAACAATGCCATAAGTTTTGATAAGGTGAATGAAAATAAATAAACGATTACAAATATAATTATCAACCGCATGTTGCATGATGGAGGAATTTTAGCTGCACGCAAATTTACTAATTTTTCTTGCATGTTGCTTGATGCATGATTATATCGGCCATATGTTTACAGATTTAAAAATGTCCTAAAAATTCTGCCGCATCATGCAATAGTTACTATTAGTTACGAAATCTTTTGGTTATTATTTCGTTAACCGTAATCACTTACAAAGCAAATTTATTTAATTACTTTTACTATGTCGACGACATTTTTGCGAATCCACACACACAGCCATATATATATATATATATATATATATATATATATATATATATATATATATATATATATATATATATATATATATATAGGGTGTCCCAGAAAAAAGTTAACCGTAATTTGAATTAATATAACTCAAAAACTATTGAAGATTTTTTGGTCTTGCAAAAAGTATTTTATTTAACAACTATTTATATATCGATTCTAGAAATTTCATTAAATTTCCTTTTATGATGTTGATACACTAATGGGTTTAGTGGAGGCTATCGAAAATATGTTTGTGCAAGGAAGTAAAATAATGAAACGAAGCCTAGGAAGGCTAGGCCACCGTGCACTTTCAAGAGAACCTAGGGAGCCTAGGTGGCCTAGGTCACTGTGCAATTCTTCAAGCAAAGACTAGGCCATTTTACAGTGGTTTTTCAGCCACGCTGTGGTATGGTCTCGTCATTATTGCTTACTAAGCAAATGAAAGCGTTTCTGTGTAAAAGTTTACTTCCATAGAACCTTTTCAATCATGTGGTTAACAAAAGATCAACGCATATTTGTAGTCACAAACTTTATTAAGACTGGCAGTATAAAACAAGTACAAGATTCATTTGAACAACGTTTTCCAGGTAGGCACCCACCAAGCAAGCCCACAATTCGGAGAAATGTTCGCAAATACCAACATGAAGGAATATGCCTAAATCTAAATAAAGGTCGTTTGGGTCATATGAGAACCATAAGAACAACAGAAAATATCGAAAATGTTCAGATGACACTTCTTTAAAATCCACATGTATCAGTCACCAAGAATGGGTTACAATTGTCAAAGTCATCAATTAACGGCATTATTAAACATGACTTAAAATGGCATCCCTATAAGATGCATGCAAGACACCAGCTTCTTGAAACTGATTTTCCTCGTCGTAGACAATTTGTCGAATGACTTTTCCATAAACCTGCTCGTTTCTTAGAAAACACTGTGATTGGTGACGAGGCAGCCTTTTTTCATGAATGGAAAGGTAAATAGCCATAACATTCGGCAATATTCGCCGCTGGACCAGCTCCCAGCATTTAAATTTGACACACGGTATTTGTCAGCAGAAAGTGTCTCTACACCCACATTGTCGCGCTAAATCATGCAATTGAATGGCCCCCAAGATTCCTCGACTTAACACGGTGCGATTATTTCTTATAAGGATATCTAAAGAATAAAGTGTATTCTACTCCACCACAAAGCATTAACCAGAATCACACATGAAGTCAATAGACTTAAGGAAAATCACAAGTTAATCAAAAAAGTTGTTTAATCAATGCGATCAAAGGCGCAACTGTGCTTGGAAAGAAAGGGAGGTCATGTGAAAGGAAACGATGCTTAGAAAATTAAAAAACGAATTTGTATTACCCATATGAAGAGGCGTTTTTGTTAAAAATGGATTTAAATATATTTGTTGAACTTAAACTTCGAAGTTTCATTATTTTACTTCCTTGCGCAAACATAATTTTGATAGCCTCCACTAAACCCATTAGTGTATCAATATCATAAAAGAGAATTTATGAAATTTCTAGAATGGACAGATAACTAGTTGGTAAATTTATTTTGTTTTGCAGGACTCAAAAATCTCTAATATGTTTTGAATTATACTAATTCAAATTACGGTTAACTTTTTTCTGGGACACCTTGTATATTCTAATTACAGTTTAAATTAAATTTTCATGTTTGTGTTTCTGCATTTATTAGGATTTCGTTGCATTGTAGAAATATTTTAAACCGAGATTTTTTGTCACCTTTTCTTCCATTTCACTGTTTATTATTTCAAAGCTTTGCGTGATGACTTGTTTTGGGTGTGAAATGTATTTTGCCGACCTCGTAAAAAAAGGTTCCTAGCGACCTATTATTGCCTATATTTTTTTTTTATTATTCTAGTTTCAGCCTCATTTCAATAATCGAAGCTCCGTTGTTATATACTCTCATTTTTTCGCTTGACATTTGTCAAAATTTTATATTTATGCTTTTAAAACATTTAAACAAAGCCGCCATTATTTGGTACAGCTAGCCTATATCGATATAACGTCATAAACATCCGCAAACAGAGGTAATCCCACCAATGCAAGACATACATATTCACCAGTATGCTGAACAGCATTAAATTGAGGTAAACGTTAATATAGATGAGCTACAGAATGCTAGGGTTAGGAAGTCATATAAATAGAGTTTATATTTAAATATTTTATTAAAATGAATCGTGCTCCCCTGTAATATAATTCCAAATTTCGCGAGATTATACAAAACAAAACAGCCCTGAGAAGATTTCGACCTTGCGAACACCAAATTTTAGGTATGGTTATTTCTCGTAGTATTTTAGGTTATTAGTCCAAATATGATCAAATTTTGCAGTCGGAAGCCGAAATGCAGTAAATACCAGTCTCAATCCGAATTCGACGGATTCGGATTCAAGCTCTGCTTCAGTCGCATTTCTCTTTCAAATTGCCCTCCAAGATAACATATTTGGACGCATAGCACAAAACAGCACAAGAAGTAATATATGTACTGAAAAAGTTATTACTGTTAAGTAAATAGCTACAAATCTTTTTATACTACGTATTAAAGAATGTATGGTTAGCTTAAACTCTCCTACAGTAGTCGTACATGTAAATAAAGGTACGTCATTTCCTTCATTCCTTTTTATTTTATAATTCTTGCATGATTAAATGTGTGGATCTAATTCTGCATTTTTCTTTCTTTTCTTATTACATATTATTATTATTATTAAATATATCATTGATAATTGTGAAAACACTAGATAAACCCCATTCCTAGACACCTATACGTTCATTAACAAACAAAAGCAATATGGCCTACTTTTTGGGTTACCGTTCAACCATGAATTTCGGAATCTTGAAGGCTTCCGCAATCGCTTTGTCACAGTTTTATTTAATTTTGATTCGGTGTTTCACCCTTATTTTAAATTAAAGCTGTGGAGGTCTTTTTTAAAAGGTGCAGAGCGGGAACAAATATGACCTCAAGGATGAGACTTTCGTCTTGCAAAGGCGACCAATAAGTCGCATTTAAATATGTTTTTTCGAGGATGCGAGTTCGTATATTTGGACACGTGGGTTCAGATTAGCATTCTTGTTTCTATAAGGAGTAAGGATTCACGATGTATGATACTTTGCGTGCTATTTCCGGATATCCTCCCGTCTTCTATTTATTTACCTTGGCTAGGGGGGGGTTTTGTTCTGCTCATCTTTTCAACTTTGTTTTTTGTTGAAGGGGGGGATGGGTTCTTGTCATTGCCAAAATAAAGGACCTTTCTCTTTTGTGTTATAGGTAAAAACCGTGGGAATATGATGCGGTGTAGCCATGATTAAGATATTCTTTGTTTAAAGGATAGCAGGATGATGGAGGGATACTCCGTAAGATAAAGTAAATAGTTGGTTGAAGAATATTTCGCGAAATAAAATAATCAGCTGATTGAAGAATACTCTGCAGGATAAAGTAATTAACTAGGTGAAGAATACTCCGCAAGACATAGTAATTAGCTGGTTGGGGAATACTCCGCGAGATAAAGTATTTAGCTGATTGAAGAATACTCTAAGAGATAAAGTAATTAGCCGGTTGATGAATCCTTTGCGAGATAAAATAATCATCTGATTACTTAATACTTCGAAAGAAAGAGTAATTAGCTTATTGAAGAATACTCCGCGAGATAACGTAAGTATCTGAATGTAAAATCCTTGAGAGATAAAGTAATTAGCTGATTGAAGAATACTTCGTAAGATAAAGTAATTAGCTGATTGAAGAATACTCCGCGAGATAAAATATTTGGCTGATTGAAGAATACTCTGCAAGATAAGATAATTAGCTGGTTGATGAATACTTCACGAGATAAAGTAAATAGCTGATTAAAGAATACTCTGCGAGATAAATAATTAACTAATTAAAGAACACTCCGCTAGATAAAGTAATTATGTGATTGAAGAATACTGGGCGAGATAAAGTAATTTGCTGGTGGAAGAATATTCTGAAGGATAAAGTAATTAACTGGTTGAAGAATACCTCACAAGTTAAAGTAATTAGCTGGTTAAAAAATAATCTACGAGATGAAGTAATTACCTGATTGAAGAATACTTTGCAAGATAAAGTAATTAGCTGATTGAATAATAATAAGCCAGGTAAAGTGGTTTGCTCGTCGAAGAATACTTTGCAAGATAAAGTAATTATTTAGGTGAAAAATACTCCGCAAGATAAAGTAATTAGATAGTAGAGGAATACTCCAAGAGATAAAGTAATTATCTGATTGAAGACTACTCTACCTGATAAAGAAATTAACTAGTTTAAGAATACCCCGCAAGATAAAGTAATGATCTGATTGAAGAACATTCTGTAGGTTAAAGTAATTAACCAGGTGAAAAATATTCCGCAAAATAAAGTAATTAGCTGGTTGAAGAATACTCCGCAAAATAAAGTAATTTTCTGATTGAAGAATACTGCGCGAGATAAAGTAATTAGATGATTAAAGAATAATCTACAGTATAAAGTAATTAACTGGTTGAAGAATACTTTCAAGATAAAGTAATTAGCTGGTTGAAAAATACTCCATTAGATAAAGATTGAAGAACACTTCGCGATATAAATTAATTAGCTAATTTAAGAATACTCGCGTGATAAAGTAGTTAGCTGATTGAAGAAAACTCCGCGAGATAAAGTAATTAGCTTACTTAAAATTACTCTGCGAAGTAAAGTAATTTGCTAGTCGAAGAATACTCTGCACGACAAAGTAATTAACTAGGTCAATAATACTCTGCAAGATAAAGTAATTAGCTGGTTGAAGAATACTCCACGAGATAAAGTAATTAGCTGGTTTAAGAATACTCCGCGAGATAAAGTAATTAGCTGATTGAAGAATACTCCACGAGATAAAGTAATTAGCTGGTTAAAGAATACTCTGCAGGATAAAGTAATTAACTGGTTGAAGAATACTTTGCGAGAGAAAGTAATTAGCTGATTGTAATCTCATCACTTGGTTTATTAAGTAAGGTAAAATTTTATATCTAAGTGTAAGTGAATGAAGAATGAAAGAATTAACGGTGTGAAATGCAAGTAAGGTTGAGTAGCGTAGGAGACTGTCGTCAATTATAAATTATGTTGGCGTAGTGTAATTCCTGTTCAGGATTTAGGTTCCCTGATTGGTAATGGTAATTCCATTTTTATTCCTATATACATGTACAGTAACGTCCATAAAGATCATGACGCCTGTATTTCTATATACTTTATTTTTTTTGCCAGAGAATATGTAAGGTTTCCGAAATTGGTGTACAATAATCTACATGTATAAACTAAGTATGGGTAAAAATTATGCAAATATAGATGAATAAAACGAAAGTTATTAGGAGATAAGAAATTTGATTAAAAAAAGTTTCCAAAATGATCTGAACACTGGCTTCTTGTAGAGTGAACCGGCATTGTTTGCCTGCGACTAACTTCAGTTCAAACTCATAATAATTAGGTCATTCTCTTTCCAGCGGTCGTACAGGTAACATGTCTAATAAATCTATCATGCCTCTCTATCTGTGTCAACGAGGTGATCGTAATGGTTCGCCACCAAGAAAACTCTTCCAATTGAAGGCATTGTAGAGTCTGTCAAGCACTCCAAAAGTGTAGTCCATAATATTCTGCCACTCTCTGCCAAAATAGCTTTAATTAAGGCTGGTAAATAAACCAATAGGCTGAAAAATACCTCAAAAAGGGAAGACAGAACAATTATCCAAATTGTGAAGAAGGACCGTTTTAAGACGGATACATCAGTTTCCCCTGGAATTAGTGAGAATGTAGCCATCAATCTATCCAGGCTGACTGTCAAGTCGGCTAGAGGAAGACAATTTTCATGTTCGCAAACCTGCGGTCAAGCCATTGATCAGTCCAAAGAACAAGAAGGATCGTCTTTCATACGACACTGAGCAGGTTAAATGGGCGGAGACCAATGGAACCAAGTCTACTTTAGTGACGAATCTAAGTTTAATTTGTTCTTACCCAATGGCAGTGTGCTCTTTCGTCTCAGAGAAGACGATGGATTGACCGTCAATTTCACCAGAAATAGTGTGAAGTTTGGTAAAGGAGGTGTCATGGTCTGGAGCGTGATTTTGGTAGAAGGCACTAGGCCACTTATGGGCTCATAGGGCACAGTGAATGCACAAATGTACAAGTAATTGCCGCCATAGCATGCTTTGTTCCATCTAGAGGATCGGAAGCCAAAACCTGCAATTTTCATTCAGGATAACGCCCCTTATTACACAGCAAAGTAATTGAAGATCTTCCAGGTTGAGAATCACATCAGGGTTATGAACTACCATGTGCAGAGTTGGGGCCTGAATCCATTGAAAATGTTTGGAAGACCCTCAGAGAGAGGTTTAAATCAAGGAATCCGAAAACAGTTCAAGAATGGCACAAGATGACAGTGCAAGTGTGTCAGCAGTTGTTTCGTGGCTGTGGCAAGATATGTAAAAGCAACATCTAGATTCTAGAATAAGGCCCTTGAACAAAATACCATTAATTACAATTTGTTTAAATGTTTTCCAATAAAAATTTAATCGTTATATTCCTAAAGAAATTTATTTCCGCTGTCGTTCTCATCCTTTTGGACACAAATTATTCTAGTACATTGCTTAACTGCTGTTAACTTTGATTTTGTTATTCAAATTTGCATAACTTTTACCCATACGTATGTTATCATATGCCAATTTTGGAAACCTTGGATTATATTCCGTAAAGTTTTGGAAGATGTTGTGTTAGTACATTACAGTATATCTTTGAATATTACCTTGGGCTTTAAAGGATCAAATATTTTGATCTCATTCTTTAAATGTCTTAATGGTAACCACATAAAAAAAGCTATATGCAGCCACATTTCCCGTTTCCCAACTGGATTTGTAACCAAAGTTTTTCGTAAGCCAACCTTTGGTCGTCAAGGTCTAAACTTTTTCAGTTTTTGTGACTTTTCTTTCAAAATAAGTGGCATCAAAACACTAATATTCCGGGCTTTTAATATTTGTTCATCCTACTCCGGTTTCATCAAGAAGTCGTATTTCTGACTAACTATTTCAAACCAAACGGCTTTCCTATGTCTCTGACTGAAAAAATTACGGCCCAATTTTAAACAATATTTACCATCCCAAATTTAAATTCCCTACTGTTTGCAAAGATATCCGTTCCATAATCTTTCCGGATCTGGGTTTTTTAAATATAAAATTCTCAAAAGAAATTACATCTCTATTAAATAAATTCTTTTTCCATACCAATTTTAAGTTAATTTTCATAAATAGACACCACATAGGATTATACTTCAATTGTAAGGACAGAATCCCGCCTGAAGCGAAGTGCTCCATTGTGTATGAGTTTACTTGCCCCAATTGTAAACTGGGGAGATACATAGGTAGTACGGTGCGCTCGCTGAGGGCGAGGTTCTGTTCACATTTGGGTTTTAGCCACCGGACAGGAAAGGTTCTCTCTACGAAAGAATTCTCACCTGTTGGGCTTCAATCTATTAATTGTAAAACTGAAATCACAACGGACAATTTTAAAATCTTAAAAACCACCCCTGATCCCATATCATTAAGGATTCTTGAATCAATGTATATGAAATACCTTTCTCCTTCCTTAAATTCCGATTCCTCTTCTCACCCACTACTTCTACTCTAAACAAAAATATTACCAACCTCCTAACCTTCTCTTTCTTCTTACTCTCCTCGCCCCCTTTCTCCCCAGTTATCCTCTAACGGCTGATTGTTTAAGGTTGGTTTATCCTGATGTGTTTCCTGTGTTTCCCCAATCGTTAATTTTTAACTCGCAACATAATAATCCAAAATATCAATTAGCTGTAAATTTATCGCTAACCCCCCCCCCTTAATAAACATTATATACTTTCCATAAATTCGTCATTTTGATTATCTGTTTGGCTCTTAACTTAAATTGTTTTCCACGAATTGTATTTCCCGTACCCGAAGATGAGTGAAAAGTTCACCAGAAACGTTGTCTCAAGAAAATGAAATGAATTTCCCTTTATACATCCTTTCGTTCATCCTTCAAATTATATATATATATATATATATATATATATATATATATATATATATATATATATATATATATATATATATATATATATAACTACCACTATCTAACGTTAGTATATACTTTTTTTCTTCTTTTTTTACCATGCCTTTTTTTAATTATTTCATTTCTACGGTACACAGTTAGCTAGATGTTTATCTTATGACATGCATGTTCGGAGAAAGAAAAAGAGAGGGAGGCGGGATGATAGTTGAGATAAATGGAAGAGAGAAGTGGGATTACGGAGGGGAGAGAGAGGTAGAGTGTGTGCGTGTGTGTGTGTGAAAACGAGTCTAGGGTAGGTATAGTGTTACGATGAATTGTAAGGGCATCATACTCCCTTTCACAAAATGAATGAGGGGTTTGATTTCGTTGTCGCTTGTCTCCTCTTTGCTCTCCTTACGACGAACAGATAAACATAAATGCCAGAAAAATGGACATGAACAACGTCGTCCACTAAAGAGGTTGAGTTGTGTTGTAGTGTTCAATTACAAGGTGAAGTAGAGCAAACAAGGAACCTCACAAATTGAACACCCCGTTGTCCCTATGAAATCCAGTTTAGAGGTAGTCCATCCATTTATGGTAGGTGAAATGAATGGTATAATTCGGCTTGGGGATATCAGCTGCTGTAGGTTATGTTTTAGAATTCAATATGAGTCCAATTGAAAGTTCCAGATGTCTGTTGGTTATCCACTTATAAAATGGGTTAACGGTAATCGGCTTATTACTTGGCACAGGTAAGAAAATTAGAAGAAAATAGCGGTTTTGTAGGTTTTAATTTTGGTCTTATAGCCACTTCAGTTCTAGCAAATGAAATCGCTGAGTTCCTGGTTCGTTGTGTGCTCACATCCTTGTAATTGGCTATCGGTATTAAAAGACAGTGTTTCTTGTATTTTTCTCTCTACCAGAGTGTCTGTGTATGTTTATTGCAAGCTTTATTATTCTAATGATATATTAGGGGCGTGGCTCCACTTCTCCAATCGGAGAGCTGTGCGGAGCTTCTTTGATCAGAGGCAATGTGCGTGTATTTAGTGTAGGCGCGTGTACACCAAGAGAATGTTTGAATTTGGAAATCTGATTTCTCTCTACCAGGACGATATTTGTAGTAACATAAAATTTCTTTTTTTCGTGGGTCCATGTCAAAGCTACTGGGTCAGACTTCCCTATCTATCAAACCCATTATTTGTATGCACAGCTGTTTCAATTATCTTTGTTATCGCCGCGCGGACAAAACGGTCGGTTAGCATCTGTTTTTTAGTGTGTGAATGTTTGTGTGTTTACCGTGGGACCACAGGTCTCTCGTGTTTTTTTGCATTATTAACAAATATATTGTTTACTTTGCATTTATACATTAATTATTGACTAGCGCTATAGCATTATTTACAAATATACAGCTTGCTTTGCATTAATTGATTAGTAACAAATGGCATATTATTTTAGTGTTTGGTTTGTGTTCCCATTTCAAGATTTCATAGGGCCAACGAAGTGCTCAATTTGTGTTTGTGAGGTTCCTTATTGGCTCTAATTCACCTTGTAATTGAGCGCTACAATGTAAGTAACCAAGCCCACGAAACCACACTGACAGAACACAAGCTTTCTGTTTTCGCAATAATGCAAATGTAGTATTTGTAATAATCCATGATTGTTTTAAATGGGATGAAGAATAAAATTATAAAATTAGACCAATTTGAAAGAAATCGAAGCAATAGGTCTAATTGCAAGGTAATTTTTTATGAAATCAATTGACCGAAAAATAACCGGCCTAAAGTTTATTTGCTGGAATTGTCAGACTATATAAAGTGGCGTTTGAAGCGGATTGTCCCCCATAAAATTTGCGGAAAACGAGAAAATCTTTATCACTAATTTATTTGACGCCCGAATTGCAAGCTGAAGTAGGCTCAACGAGGAACCTCACAAATGAGCACCCTGTTGGACCTATGAAATATTAAAATTGGGCACACATATTAATTACTGAAATAATATGTCATGTAGTAGCAATGAACAAATGTAAAATAAAGCGAAACACTTATATATAATGTTAAATCACAATGTACATGTATTAAGAAAAACATGAGTGTAAGAAGGCAAGCGAATAGATGGAGTTTCCCACCCGAGCACACAAACACACACACACGAGGAAACAGCTACGAACCGAAAGTTCTCGATACAAGATAACGAGGCAGCCGGAATGGAATCGGGTTTGACCAGCTAAAGTTGACCCGGACCTGCAAAATGAAAAAAATCAAACCTCGCTACTCGTATCACCTTGCTATCAATGTTAGCCCGAAAGCGGTCAAATGTGTCTACATTGAAACACACTCACCCTTTGAATCCGCTTAGCAGTCTCAACAAAGAACAAACAAACGTACTTTAACCTGTGAGGCTCCTTCTCGCACTCAGATTAAGGATAGCTAAGTCACACCTCCCTAATGAAGATTCGTATAAATAAGATAGGCAGATAATTCCCCCAAAAGAAAAAGAATATTCAATATTATTAGTAGGATACATTCATCCCTCTGGATTCCGGATTTCACATTAATCTTATTGGCGTCAGGAGTCTGTTCCTCGTCTTTAAATCCAACTGTCCTTAACCCCAATTATCTAACCTAGAGGAAAACTCGTAACGAAGCCTCGTAAGACTCGACTATTAGCTTGTTCCAATTAAAGTAGACCTAAACCAAGAATAAAGCCTACAAAACTTATTTTCCTTTCGAGTCCTTCCTTTAACCCAGTCATAGTCAAGTTTCATTTTCGGACTCAGCCTATAAACGAGACCTCGTAAGAACTTTGAGAGTCAGAACAAACTCGACGGTGAGACCTCAAACCCTTCGCCCGACAGCCCACCCGAGCACACAAACACACACACACGAGGAAACAGCTACGAACCGAAAGTTCTCGATACAAGATAACGAGGCAGCCGGAATGGAATCGGGTTTGACCAGCTAAAGTTGACCCGGACCTGCAAAATGAAAAAAATCAAACCTCGCTACTCGTATCACCTTGCTATCAATGTTAGCCCGAAAGCGGTCAAATGTGTCTACATTGAAACACACTCACCCTTTGAATCCGCTTAGCAGTCTCAACAAAGAACAAACAAACGTACTTTAACCTGTGAGGCTCCTTCTCGCACTCAGATTAAGGATAGCTAAGTCACACCTCCCTAATGAAGATTCGTATAAATAAGATAGGCAGATAATTCCCCCAAAAGAAAGAGAATATTCAATATTATTAGTAGGATACATTCATCCCTCTGGATTCCGGATTTCACATTAATCTTATTGGCGTCAGGAGTCTGTTCCTCGTCTTTAAATCCAACTGTCCTTAACCCCAATTATCTAACCTAGAGGAAAACTCGTAACGAAGCCTCGTAAGACTCGACTATTAGCTTGTTCCAATTAAAGTAGACCTAAACCAAGAATAAAGCCTACAAAACTTATTTTCCTTTCGAGTCCTTCCTTTAACCCAGTCATAGTCAAGTTTCATTTTCGGACTCAGCCTATAAACGAGACCTCGTAAGAACTTTGAGAGTCAGAACAAACTCGACGGTGAGACCTCAAACCCTTCGCCCGACAGCCCTATAAATTGGTAACCCTGCCTCACGGATAAAAATCTGCCATAAACTGATTACCCTAGTATCACCATTAAGACCCCTCTAGACCCACCTCTAGTCAAGGATTAGCAATAAATTCATACGTTTTGCCATATATTTTTAACAAAATAAATTGTATACAGCTGGCTATTACTCGCAAGATTAATGGTAAATTACATAAAACAAAAACGTTTTTCAAAATTAACAGTGAGCAAACGAACGGCAAGACACGTGAAGCGTTGAGTAAATCTTTCGCTTGACTGCGATTTAGTGTAGACGACGAATTGTGAACAAAGAAAATCACAATTGTTTTTTACATTGTGATATCTTAAAGGAAGTTGGTTGCCCTGGTAACGAGTAAAATTCCTGACGAGATAACGAAGCCAAAGAAGTAATTAATCTTCGTTTAGCGAGATCAAAAGGGTGGCTACCCTTAGGCTACAAGGGTTTCCGAACTTATTCAAATTTAATAATATATGATTTATCCTGCCTTTAGATCCGCGGTTTGACTTCTCCCTCCGATAAATGGTGCCGAATTGTCGAATTTTTGTGCAGAGAGCATTTTGCCCTGCCCCTCTCGACCAAATACCACCTTAAACTAAGGCAAGTCACATCTTCATTAATTTATTTTTCTTTCTGTACCCAATTTTTTATAACAAAACAAGCTGGCAATTGCACGGTAGAATGAATGATGAATTGCAGGTAATTAAAAGTGGATTACTTGTAATAAAAGTGAATTACTGGTAATTAAATCTGAATTACTGATAATTAAAAGTGAATAACTGTCAATGAGAGAATTATTGAAATTAAAAGTGAATTATTGGTAATTAAAAATTAATTTATTGTAATCAAAAGTAAAATATTAGTAATGAAAGTGAATTATTGGTAATTAAAAGTGAATTACTGGTAATAAAAAGTGAAATACTATAATTAAAAGCGAATTGCTTATAAATAGAAGTGAATCAGTGGTTATTAAAGGAGAATTACTGTTAATTACAAGTGAATTACCGTAATTAAAGTGAATTAATGGTAATTAAGTGAAATATTGGTAGTTAAAAGTTAATCAGTTGTAATTAAAAGTTAATCACTGGTAATTAAAAGTGAATTGCTGGTAATTAAAAGTGAATTACTGGTAATTAAAAGCGAATTAATAGTAATTAGAGGTGAATCTCTCATAATAAAAAGTGAATTATTGGTAAATCAAGGTGAATTACTGCTAATTAAAGTGAATTACTTGTAATTAAGTGAATTATTGGTAGTAAAAGTGAGGCAGTTGCAATTGAAAGTGAATCACTGGTAGTTAAAAGTGAATCGCTTATAATAAAAAGTGAATTGCTGGTAATTATAAGTGAATTATTGATAATTAAAAGTGAATTATTGGTGATTAGAAGTAAATTACTGGTAATTAAAAGTGAATTGCTGGTAATAGGAAGTAAATTGCTGGTAATTAAAAATTAATTACTGGTGATTAAAAGTGAATTGCTTGGAATTAATATTTAATTACTGGCGATTTAAAGTGGTTTACAGGTAGTTAAAAGTCAATTGCTGTTCATTAAAAGTGAAATGCTGGTAATCAAAAGGGAATTACTGGTAATTAAAAATAGTTTGGTGAAAACAGACCGTTGATATTTTGCCCTGGTGATTTTGGCATCTCTTGGATTTTTCTTTTGCTATGTTCTTCTCACTCGTTTGTATCTTTATGCCTTAACAATTCTTGGTTTTTGATAAACTCTTATATATATATATATATATATATATATATATATATATATATATACATATTCTATTATTTATTTATATTTGTATATTTTTATTTACTTTATGTATACACATACTCGTATATATATATATATATATATATATATATATATATACTCTTTTTTTACATTTATATTTATTCTAACTTTTATACATTCATACAAATTTTGACATATATATTTGTTTTAACTTTAAACTTTTATACAAATTTTAACATATATATTTGATCTAACATTAAACTTTCATACAAATTTTAACATATTTTTTTTAACTTTTATAATTTCATACAAATTCATACATACACAATCTGTTTTTGATAAACGAAGAAAAACGAAGAAAAGCCGGCCCTCAACAGTCAAGCCATGAGCTGGAATCAAACATTAAAGTTGTTCTAAAAATTCCACTCACCGGATTGGCTCGTTTCCTTTGAAGTTACGTTTAAGCAAGGCGGAATAAATATGCCCTAGAAACCGTTTTCTTCTCATTCAGCATGATTCTGACTCAACCATACTTCATCGGTAAAGGAGGAAAGAATACCTAAATTCGTTCCGAAGATATCGAATAAGATCGAAAACTCAGCATTTTAGTTTGTTTTTTTTACCAAACCCATTCATTATAAAGAGATATTAATATAGGACAAGTTATCTATCATCTACAAGATGGACTAAAAAAGACAGTTAGAAGAATAGAAAGTTGCCAAAGGAAATTGATCAAGGCGAAATATACCATGGTCTTCAACAAAATTTGCATTTAAGAAAGACTGCTATCCACCTACACTAAAATATATATGTAGGGAAATCGATATCTCACCCTCAAAACAGACGCTTTGTTCGATAACCGCAAAGTCCTGACATTTTGGCGGCGTAACTCTCTTACTTACCCCTCCTCCCTCACTCCCCTCGCCTCGAGGATCACCAGAAAGGTCTCCCACAACCACACAATGCACGTATCATCGAGTTTCGGATCCGGCGACCCTTACATTGGTTAAACCGGCAGTACTTCCCATAAGAGTTGGTATTTAATTTCACTTCATTGACGAAATTAAAGGAGAGTCGACCAAAAGCCAGAAGGTGCCTTTAAGGCTAAGTGAAAGATGCTCGGAGAAGAACCGTTAGAGGAGGAGTCTTAATTCCGAAGACCTCATCCCCCCCTCCTTCCCCTACCCCCAGTGGGGTGGCGAAGTATATATGCGGATAATTTTAGAAGGACGTAGGAGATCGAGTCAGTCATCAAGGCAACGAAGTCCGGCTAGAGGCCCGGCGACCATCGAAAATTAGCATCTTGTCTCAGGAAGATCGAGTTTGCGATCGAGGCAACGAAGTCCAGCTCAGTGCCCGGCAACCATACGAAAGTAACACAGAAGAAGCTCATGCTGAGCCAGTTCCCGGTGGTCACTCCGAAATTTAAGTTAGCTTCTTATTGAAAAGCAAGCTCAATTATCTCTCGTCAGAAAAAAACCCTATCCTGGTTTACAAAAAAACCCAAAGATATGCCTCGCCCTTGAGGAATGCCCCGAAGTGAACTTCCTCAAACACTCCCCATTCGTCAAAGGATTCACTCGTTTGCTCATCACTCGTCAGTGCGAGTTATTCCAAGATTAACCAGAAGATTGGAAGAAGCATACTTTCCCTGTCCTGTTGGTGAAATCATCTTACCAAGACAACGTACTTAACGCTATCCGCCACCCGTACCGAATTCATCTGTGGTTCTTTAATCCTATTCTCGCGCCAGACAAACATCTGGAAGGTCTGTGAATACGTCCACGCGTCTGCCCGCAAACAACATTCTTGCGTCTACCTAAAAATTGAGGCTAAGGTCAGTCTCTAACCAGATTCCCTTGTGGTTGTTTTAAAAGGTAAATAAATTTCATTATTTTTTTTGAAGGTCAATTAGCGTTCAATATTAAAGTGAGTTTGGGGTCAACCATTCCTCTATATTCATTTGTGTAATTTAGTAAGTCTCACTTAAACTCGTTTAATTCCTAACTGTGTAGTTTGTTTTGTTAGATTTCATTCTTTGTTCATGTTGTAATTAAAGGTCTAGTTTCTTAGAAGTATTTAATTCAATCCTCGAAAGGCTGAGCATGACACTAGAAACTTTCAAAGATTAAAATAACGTAATAATAATAATTTAATACTACACTCTTAGAGAAAATTTAATCAAGGAGTTTTGAAGTATGTAACAAACCTATACGTACGTACACCACCACTCGGTCCTTGCAATACCACGACAATATATATATATATATATATATATATATATATATATATATATATATATATATATATATATATATATATATATATATATTTCATCATTTACAATGGAGAGGCTCAAAAGTTCCTCGGAACACTAATATACTCATCTATACATTGAATTAAAGACTTACAAATATTTTGAGCCGTCACAAATCAGTTTCAACGCTTACCCAAGGAAATATTTTCCATTATTTGAAGATATCATTCAATTCAATCTAACTGATGTGATGATCCCAATGTTGTCATCCTCCAAATGCGCCTCTTTTTCCTGGAAAATATTTTTTCAACACCTTACAAGAAGGCAAAGCCAGATAATACTTCTCACCCTAATTTTGAAAATGGATTTTTAAAAATAGGAAAATATATAGAAAGTACAAAAAAAATGTGTGGCAGCGTGTAGCAACGGTACCATAAAGAGTTTGATCAGATTAGATACCAATCTTTTAACCATCAATTACCAGCTGATGATCTTGGATTAAAGAAGACGACGAGACAGTCCCGTTTGATGCCAGCCCTTGTGCACCTCTCTTTCTTTTGTAGCACTTATGCTTTAGTTCTTTATAACGTAAAATATTAAAGAGTAAAGGTGGAAAATCAGAAAAATTCGTCTTCAAAAACGAGTTCCTACGAATATCTGCCTTAACATTAACGCCGCGTTATCTCAATAATCGTTTCCCCAATGAAAGGTCAGCCTTTTTTCTATTAATACTGAGTATATAATAGAAATCCATTTCTCATTTCCACTTGATGACCTTTATACGACAAAGTCTTATCTCGTTAATCTTGTGCCACGACACTTTTGTTTTTAAATCCACCTAAATTATTATCTCCAGCTTTTAGTTTCTCTCAAATGGAACATTGGGAAGTAGCACCGAATGTATTTGTGAGACATGCTAATTACCAGATGCAAGCACCGTTAATTCGTTAAGAGTTTTTTGTTTCCTCTTTTTTTGTTGTTTATAATTTCTGTAATTTTTATATTTTAGAATTTTAGCAGTGTTAAGGTTATTTTAGAGCAGCAAAAACGTTTTCTGTATTGTTTTATAATAATAATTAATGTTAACGCTTTAGCGTTGACTTCCCTTAGATTTGTAACGAATTAAATAATTAATGACTAACTGTGCTCACCTTTGGTAAGTATTTTTTATTTAATTATGCAATATTCATTTCATTTATTTAGTTTGTTCCGCGGCCAATTTTTGTTTTTCAATCTTGAACCTTGGGTTCTGTTTCAATTGGTTATTCATTCATTTATTGCCACATCAGAGCAATTCCACGTTTCTCTTTATTATTTTTTCGCTCTAGCTTGCTTTTCACAGCCGATAGAAGGTGATCTATTAGGGATAGGGAAGGCCTATAACCTCTGCAAGAGGATTTAGTGGAAAAGTAAAATGTTCATTGGATAAAATTGGTTGCGGTCCTTGTGTTTTCTACATGACCTTTTCTCACTTCGATTCCTGGCATTGAAACACGAAAGCTGCGTTCGGATCTGGATTTATTTGTTTTATTTTAATAGGAAGTGTAAGAAAGCTCCTACATCTTAACCACACCTGTTAGATACTCACTGTCAGAGAGATAAATTTTCTATTGAGTAGTGCAAACGCGAAACGGATCGGATTAATAAGTACAAAGATATTAACAATTTGATAAAGAAATTAAAATGCCCCATTTAGGCTCGTTGAGCAAGATCCCGCAAAGAGCCCACAATGGCCTTCACTTTGATACCTTCTCTTTGAGGTCTTCTTTGCTCATAGTTTTTAAGATCACAGAATCTGAGGAAGGCTCAAGTCGTACACAGAATCTTGAGCCGACAATTAAGCGCACGAGGTAAATATTTATAATTTAACTTTTCTAAAAATAACTTGCTGTCTCACAATATTAGGTTAGGTTAATTAACGCTGCCGTTCAATTGTTGTCATGCGCAATTATCGGGAGGCACTGTGCAGAATATTGAATGCATGTGGGGGGGGGGATATTTATTCTATTAACATCGTTTGCTGCACTCAAATTTTATGTATAATTATTTCAAGTTCTTTTACATAGCAAAAGGCAATGGACTACATTTATATGCGAGGCAATTGATTTGTATTCAGTTGGATGGAATTCAATACATTTAAAAAAGGTTCCCACTCAAAACAAAATTCCTTATGATACATTCCATAATAATCTTCGTAATAACAAATAACTTATAAAATATTATAATACGGAATGAATTATATTACAAGAATTAAATTTTTAATCTAAAATGTAAGTTCATAGATAGGATTTCATTCTCAAATTTAAATTTAAAATATCTGATCTTCAAATACGTTCGGGCGTTATTTGATATTCATTTGTTTAGCATTCATAAAGGGATTGGATCCTTTTAATGAAAAAAGTTCTTAATCATTTTCTTCTTTATAAAAACTACATAAATTTAACTCGATCATGGTAAAAAAGAGTATAGAAATAATGCCTTCACAAAAGTGGGTTTGATAAGAGCGGAAATGTTTCAATTAGTTGCGAAAAGAAGTCCAAACGGTGCGAAGGATTCAAAACCTGAGTCTCCTTCCATGCATCCGCTGTGAAAAGTTACAGCTCAAGTAAAAGAGGCAAAACCGGCGTTCAAAGAACCTTTCAGCATGAAAGAAGAAATATATGCGTCCACTGGATTGATTGGAGATTCCTCCTGTTTTTTGTGAACGAGGTAACTACGGTAAAGGGGGAACAATCCTCATTTTTCGCCACCTTTCTTACTGAATTCATTAACCTTCTGGCAAAAATGAAGTTAATCATCACATTACTCAAAGGAGTGTGAAGGTTTTCAACTAAAAATGAGTCATCGGAAGATGCATATCCTACAGAGCGCCCTGAGAACCATTAATGATGAAGAATTTAAGTTTTATATTGAATTAAATCAAGTAAAACCGAGTCAAATGACGATGAAATGAAGTTTTGTACAAAACTTAAATTAATTCCAAAAGAGTAAAGTGTAGCAAGAATTAGGAGCTACCGAAAATGCTTTGGTTTAAGACCAAGAAACAAAATTAACAGTTTGTTTTGAACATAAACAACAATACACAAATTTACACAGATTTTGCACCATTTCTTTTCGCATTTGCTTTCTTTTATCGTCTTAGATAAATCATAGAGCAAAGTAATTAGGTTTATGCATCGTTTTCAAGCTTTTGACATCAAGTTCAACACCACCACAGCACAGCTATTTTATGATATGAAATAACTCAGATATGGAATAATTTACCCTTGTAAGTCGTTTAAGGTACTTCATGTTTACGAATAGAATCGATAAATGTTACATTATATAAACTTACTTAAAAAGTACGAGTGCACATAACGGATACTGGTTTTATATTCTGTTTTCCTTTTCCGCCTTTTATTCAGTTCGATTTTCTCGTTTCTTACAATTTGAATGGCTTTGATGGACGCATAGAGTGATGGTTAGATCATAATTCTGTCATTTTCTAAATTTCATCAAGGCCCACCATCAGTGGCGGATCCAGGATAAAAGTTCGGTGGGGGATAACCTTAATATTCCATCTGAGTAGCCTGAGAAAAGGCCATTGATGATTAATAAGGGTCATGATAGACAGTATAGATAATAATTGACAGCATTTCAGAAAGAAGTGAGTATTACTAACTCTCACAGATCCGATTTTCTTCTCACGCATCAAAAAATTATGAATTATAAATTTTGGACGTCCGCTAAGGTGAAAAACTAGATTTAATAATTATTTTTGAGAATTACCTGTATTTTAGACGTGTATCACATAAAATACAATCAATCGCAACGGGTTTAAAAAAAAGTTTTATATATATTATATATTATTACATAACGCTTTCTGAATAGCAGATACAAGTATGGCTACATATATATGTGATCCCATACATCGCCAAATCTTGAGATATCTTATAAACAATAGGCACAAAGACGCATATGATCCCAGATACATATCCAAATCTTAAAATATCTAGTAAACATATAAGCAGACAGACATGCATGTGACCCCATAGCTCGCCAAAACTTGAGATACCTTCTAAACAAATTGGCAGAAAGACGCATGTGACCCCATATACTCAGGCAAATCTTGAGATATCTTGTACACAAATAGACAGACAGACATACAGGTGATCCCATACCCCGCGAAATCTACAGATCTCTTGTAAACATACAGGTAGACAGACAGGCATGTGATCCCATGCCTCACCAAATCTTGAGACCACTTATACAGAATAGGCAGACAGACATGCAGGTGATCCCATACCTCGCCAAGTTATGAGATCTCTGGTACACAAATAAGTAGATAAACATACATGTGATCCTATAGATCACGAAATCTTGAGATACCTTACACACAAATTGGAAGAAAGACGAATGTGATCCCCTATAGCTTGACAAATCTCGAGATATCTTGTACACAAAGAGACAGACCGACATACAGTTGATCCCATACCTCGCCAAATTTTGAGATCTCTTGTACACATATAGGCAGAGGTAGGTGCATGTGATCTCATACATCGCCAAATCTTGAGACCACTTGTAAACAATAGGCAGACAGACATGCATGTGAACCCATACCTCGCGAAATCTTGAGATGTCTTGTACAAAAATAAGCAGAAAAACATGGATGTGTTCTCATAACTCGCCAAATCTAGAGATATCTTCTACACAAATTGGCAGAAAGACGCATGTGATCAAATATTCTTTGCCAAATATTTAGACATCTTGTACACAATAGACGGACACACATACATGTGTTCCCATGCCTCTCCAAATCTTGAGAGATCCTATACACAAATTGGAAGAAAGCGGCATATAATGCCATATACCTCGCCAAATCTTGAGATCTCTTGTACACGTAAAAATAGAGATATATGCCTTTGATTCCATACCTTGCCATATCTTGAGATATCATCTACACAAATTGACAGTAAGACGCATATGATCCCATATCTCCCGCCAAATTTTGATATATCTTCTAAACAAATTGGCCGAAAAACGCAAGTGATCAGATGTACCTGGCTAAATCTTGAGATATCTTGTAAACAAAGAGACAGACTAACATTCATGTGATCCCATACCTCACCAAATCTAGAGATATCTTCTACATAATTGGGCGGAAAGACGCATGTATTCTCGTACACCTAGCCAAATCTTCAGATATCTTGTATACAAATAGAGAGACACACATACATTTGATCTAATACTGGGCCAAATCTTGAGATATCTTATACACAAATTGGCAAAAAGAAGCAGATGATTCCATATATCTCACCAATTCTTGAGATCTCTTGTACACATAAAAACAGAGAGACATACCTTTGATTCCATACCTCGCAAAATCTTGGGATCTCTTGTAAAAATATAGGCAGACATACATGCATGTGATCCCAAACCTCGCTAAATCTTGAAATATCTTTTACATAAATTAAGAGAAAGACTAATGTGGTCGATCCTGTATACCTCGCCAAATCTTGATATAACTTGTAAACATATAGGCAGACAGACATGCATGTGATCCCATACCTCGCAAAAACTTGAGATATCTTCTATACAAACTACAAAACGACGCATGTGATCCAACACCTCGCCAAGTCTTAAGTTATCTTTTAAAAAAATAGACAGAATGACGTGCATGTGATCCCATAGCTCGCCAAATCTTGAGATAACTTCTACACAAATTGGAAGATAGACGCATGAAATTCCATGTCCGTTGCCAACCTTAAGATATCTTGTAGACAAATAAAGAGACACACCACCATGTGATCCCATAAATCGCAAAACCTGAGATATTTTTAAAGCAATTTGGCAGGAAGACGCATGTGATCTCATATTCATCCCCAAATCTTGAGATATCGTGTAAACATATATGCAGAGAGTCATGCATGTGATCCAATACTCGACAAATCTTGAGATATCTTTTGGACAAATTGTACACAAATAGACAGACACACATAAATATGATTCCATACCTCGCCAAATCTTAATATATCTTCTACAAAAATTGGCAGAAAGACGAATCTGTTCCCATTTTCCTCACCAAATCTTGAGATATCTTGTACACAAATAGACATGCACACATAGATGTAATCCCATACATTGACCACACTTGAGATATCTTCTACACAAATTCGCAAAAAGACGCATATAATCCTATATACCTCACCAAATCTTGAGATCTCTTGTACATATATAGGCACAAAGACATGCATGTGATTCCATAGCTCGACATATCTTCAAGATATCTTCTACACAAATTGGCTGATAGATGCATGTAATCCCATATACTACGCCAAATATTGAGATATGTTTGACACAAATTGGCAGAAACACAAATGTGATCACATGTACCTCAGTAAATTGTGAGATATCTTGTAGACAAATAAACAGTCAAACTTACATGTGATCCCATATCTCGCGAAATCTTCTGATATTTTCTAAACAAATTTGAGATATTTTCTACACAATTTGTCAGAAAGACGCATGTGCTCTCATATTCCTCGCCAAATCTTGAGATATTGTTTAAAACTCTATCTAGACAGCCATGCATGTGATCCACTACTCGCCAAATCTTGAGATACCTTCTACAGAAATTTGCAGATGAACGCATGTGATCCCGTATATCTCTTCAAATCTTGATCTATCTTCTAGAAAAATTGGTAGAAAGACGTATGTTATCCCAAGAATCTTGCCAAATCTTGAGATATCTTTTAAACGAATAGACAAACTCACATACATTTGATCCCATACCTCGCCAAAATCTTGAGATATCTTATTCACCACAAATGAGCAGAAAGACGCACGTGATCTCATATCGTTGGCCAGATCCTGATAAATCTTTAATACATATAAGCAGGGAGACAAGTAGGTAATCATATGCCTCCTCAAATCTTGAGATATCTTCTAACCAAATTTGAAGAGGGAAGCAGGTGATCCAACCCCTCGCCAAGTCTTGAGATATCTTGTAAACAAATAGACAAACACACATAGATATGATCCCATACCTCGCAAAACCTTTAGATATATTCTACACAAATTGGCTGAAAGACGCATATGTTCCCATATTCCTCACGGAATCATGAGATATGTTGTACAAACATAGACAGGCACACATATATGTTATCCCATACCTTGCCAAATTTTGAGATATCTTCTACACAAATTGGAAGAAAGAGGCATATGATCCTATATACCTCGCCATACCTTGAGATCTTTTGTACACATATGGGCACAAAGACATGCATGTGATCCCATAGCTCGCCATATTAGAGATATCTTATACACAAATTGAGTGAAAAATGCATAAGATCCCATATACCACGCCAAATCTTGAGATATCTTCTACACAGATAAGCAGAAAGACGCATTTGATCCCATGTTCATCGGTAAATCTTGACATATCTTTTAGACAAATAGACAAAAAAACATACATGTGATCCCATACATCGCTAAATCTGGAAATATCTTTTACATAAATTATCAAAAAGACGCATGCGATCCCATATATCTCTCCAATTCTTGAGCTATCTTCTAGTCAAATTAGCACTAAAGCGCATGAGCTCCTATGTATTTCTTCAAATCTTGAAGTATCTTGTATACGAATAGACTAACACACATCCATGTGATACCATACCTCGCCAAATCTTGAGATATCTTATACACAAACTGCCAGAAAGCCGCTTGTGATCGCATATATCTCGCCAAATGTTGAGATATCTTGTAGACCACTAGAAAGACACAGATACATATGATCCCATATCTCTCCAAATCTTGAGATATCTTCAACAAAAAATGGCAGCAAGACGCATCTGATCTCCCGATTTTGTCAAATATTCTGATATCTTTTACAAAATAGACATATACCCATACATATGATCCTATAACTCGCCAAATCTTGGGGTATATTCTACACAAATTGGCAAAAGACGCATGTGATCCAATATACGTCACCAGCTCTAAAGATCTCTGGTTCATATATAGGCAGACAGACATGCATGTGACCTAATTCTTACCCAAATATCGAGATCTCTTTTACAAAAATCGGCAGACAGACACGCATCTTATCCCATACATCGCCAAATCTTGAGATAACTTCTACAAAAATTTGCAGAAGACGTATGTGATCTCATGTATCTCGCTAACTTTAAGATATCTTGTAAACAAATAGACACACACACACATGTGTTCCCATAACTTGCCAAACTTGAGATATTTTCTACACAATTTGGCAGGAAGACGCATGTGATGTCATATTCCTGCCCAAATCTTGTGATATCGTGTAAACATATAGGCAGAAAGAGATGCATGTTATCCAATACTCGACAAATTTTGAGATATTTTCTAGAGAAATTGGCAGAAGGACGTATGTGTTTTCATGTACCTCGCCAAATCATCAGCTATCTTGTAAACAAATAGACAGACACATATAAATATGTTCCCTTACCTATTGAGGTCTTGAGATATCTTCTAAACGAATTAGCACAAAGACGCATGTGATCGATCCAATATACCTCGCCAACTCTTGAAATATCTTGTACAAATAAAGGCAGACAGTCATGCATGTGAATCAATACCTCACCAAATTTTGAGATATCTGGTACAAAAAATGTCAGAAAGATGCATGTGATCCAAAACCTCGCTAAATCTTGATATATCTTGTACACAAATAGACAGACACACAAACATATGATCTCATACTTCGCCAAATCTTGAGATATCTTCTACATTAAGTAGTCAAAAGTCGCATGTGATCCCATATACCTAAGTAAATCTTGAGATATCTTGTACAGAAATAGACAGGACCACACACATATGATCTGACACCTTGACAAATCTTGAAATATCTCCTTCACAAATTGGCAGAAAGACGCATGTGCTCCCATATATCTCGCCAAATCTTATGATCTCGGGTACATATATAGGCAGACAGATATGCATGTGATCACATACCTAGCCAGATATTCAGATCTCTTGTTAACAATAGGCAGACAGAAACTCACATGATCCCATACATCGCCAAACCTGAGATAACTTCTACACAAGTTGGCAGAAAGACGAATGTGATCCCATGAACCGCGCCAATCTTAAAATATCTTGTAGAGATAGAGAGAGACACAGACACATATGATCCCATGCCTCGCCAAACTTGAGATATTTTCTACAAAAATTGGCAGAAAGATGCATGTGATCTCATATTCCTTGCCAATTCTTGAAATATCGTGTAGACATATAGGCAGACAGACATGCATTTGATTTAATACTCTCCAAATCTTGACATATATTTTACACAAATTGGCAGAAAGATGCATGTGTCCCCACCTACCTCGACAAATCTTCAGATATCTTTTACACAAAGAGACAGACACACATACATATGATCCCATACCTCGTCAAATCCTGAGATATATTCTAGACAAATTGGTAGAAAGACGTATGTGATAAATCCCATATACGTCGCCAAATCTTGAAATATTTTGTACACATATAGGTAGACAGACATGCATGTGATCCCATAAATTGCCAAATCTTGAGATATCTTCTCTATAAATTCGCTGAAAGATGCATGAGATCTAATACCTCGCCAACTCTTGAGATATCTTGTACACAAATAGACGGACACATCAACATATTTTCCCATACCTCCCCAAATCTTGAGATATCTTCTACATTAAGTAGTAGAAAGCCCCATGTGATCCCATATACCTTGCCAAATCTTGAGATATCTTGTACATAAATAGACAAGCACACATACATGTGTCCCCATACTTTTCCAAATCTTGAGATATTTTCTTTAAAAATTGGCAGAAAAGCGCATATGCTCCCATATACCTCGCTTAATCTTGAGATCTCCTGTGCACAGATAGGCAGAAAGACATGCATGTGATTCCATACCTCAGCATATCTTGAGATATCTTCTACATAAATTGGCAGAAAGACAAATATGCTCCCATATCCCTGGCCAAATCTTGAGATACCTTCAACAAAAATTGTCAAAAGGACGCATGTGATCCCGTTCAACGCGCCAAATCTCCAGATATCTTTTACACAAATACACAGACACACATACATGTGATCCCATGCCTCACCAAATCTTGAGTTATCTGTTACAGAAATTGGCCGAATGACGCGTCTAGTCCCATTTACTTGGACAAATCTTGAAATATCTTGTACATAAATAGACAGCCACCATAGATGTGATCCCATACCTCGCCAAATTTTGAGATCTCTTGTACACTCATAGACAGACAGATATGCATGTGATATCATACATTGCCAAATCTTGAGATCTCTTGTACACATATAGGTAGACATACATGTAATTGATCCCATACATCGCCAAATCTTGAGATAACTTATACACATATAGGCAGACAGACATGCATGTGGTCCCATACATGGCCAAATCTTGAGATAACTTCTACACAAATTGGCAGAAAGACGCATGTGAACCCATGTATCTCGGTAACCTTAAAAAATCTTGTACACAAATAGACAGACAGACCACTATGTAATCCCATACCTCACCAAACTTGAGATATTTTCTTCACAAATTGGCAGAAAGATGCATGTGTTCTCATATTCATCGTAAAATCTTGAGATATCGTGCACACATATAGGCAGACAGACATACATTTGATCCATTACTCTCCAAACATTGAGATATCTTTTACACACATTGGCCGAAAGACGCATCTGTTTTTATGTACCTCGCCAAATCTTCGGATATATTGTACACAAAGAGACAGGAACACATACATATGATCCCATACCTCGTCAACTCTTGAGATATGTTCTATACAAACTGGCAGAAAGAGGCATGTGATCGCACACCTCGCCATATCTTGAGATCGCTTGTACACAAATAGGTAGACAGACATGCATGTGATCCCATACCTCGCTAAATCTTGAGATCTCTTATAGAAAAATATGCAGTCAGTCATGCATGTTCTCCGATACTTCGCCAAATCTTGAGATACGAGTATTTTCTACACAAATTGGCAGAAAGACGTATGTGATCCCATATATCTCTCCAAATCTTGAGATCTCTTATACATATATAGGCAGACAGACATGCATGTGATCCCATTCTTACCCAAATATCGAGATCTCTTTTACAAAAATAGGCAGAGAGGCACGCATCTTATCCCATACATCGCCAAATCTTGAGATAACTTCTACACAAATTGGCAGAAAGATGTATGTGATCTCATGTATTTCGCTAACCTTAAGATATATTGTATACATATAGGCAGACAGACATGCATGTTATCCAATACCTCACCAAATCTTGATATATTTTTTACTCAAATTGGCAGAAAGCCATATGTGATCCCATAACTTCTCCAAATCTTGAGATATCTTGTACACATATAGCCATACAGATATGCATGCGATTCCATAACTCGCCAAATCTTGAGATATCTTCTACACAAATAGACAGACAAACATACATCTAATCCCATACCTCGCCAAACTTGAGATATTTTCTACACAAATTAGCCGAAAGACGCATGTGATCTGATATTTCTCACCCAATCTTGAGATATCATGTACACATATCGGCAGACAGACATGCATGTGATCCAATACTCGCCAAACTTTGAGATATCTTCTACACAAATTGGCAGAAGGATTCATGTGTTCCCACATACCTCGCCAAATATTCAGATATCTTGTACATAAATAGACATATACAGATACATATGATACCATACCTCGTTAAATCTTGAGATATCTTCTATACAAATTGGCAGAAAGAAGCATTTGATCCCATACCCCGCCAAATCTTAAGATCTCTGTTACACATATAGGCAGACAGGCATGCATGTGATCCAATACCTCTCCAAATCTTGCGATATTTTTTCCTCAAATTGGCAGAAAGCCATATGTGATCCCATAGCCTCTCCAAATCTTGAGATATCTTGTACACATATAGCCATGCAGATATGCATGCGATCCCATAGCTCGCTAAATCTTGAGATATCTTGTGCACAAATAGACAGGTACATACATTTGATCCCATACCTTGCCAAATCTTGAGATATTTTCTACACAAATTGGCTATAGCTCGCCATATCTTGTGATATCTTCTACACAAATTGGCAGAAAGACGCATGTGGTCCCATATACCTCGTCAAATCTTGAGCTATCTTCTACACCAATTGGCAGAAACACGCATAAGTTCCCACATATCTGCCTAATATTTAGATATCTTTTACATAAATAGACAGACACACATACATGTTATCCCATACCTCTCCAAATCTTGAGATATCTTCTACACAAATTCGCAGAACAAATCTCTATCCCTAACGAACAAGGCACTCAACTAAAATTCCAAAGCTCAAGACATCAGCGGGAAAGAGAATACGAGCCCATATTTACGTGAAAAAATCAGGAAGTATTGCAAAAGGAGCATTACCTAACAAGGTCAACACACCTGAGTCGCGTGCTCTCAATTAGTATGAATTTACGACCTTAAAAACTGTCAATAAATCAAGAACTAACGTTGGAATGACCTTGGCAATTATATCATTCAAAAGAGAATGTAAAACAACATAATTGGTTTCAAATTTCGTGAGATCGGCTGAATAGTTACAATTACCGAAAACCTCATTGCAAAGTAAAATGGTTATCATCCGCCCGTTCTCCATACCGAGATAGTAGCTTATAGACTCGGGGCACGTGACTAAAAACAACTAAGAAATAATACAACCATACCCAAAGCGACAAATATTACCGGAAGATAATCGAATTTAGTCTACGGAAAGGAAAACCATTTTATGAGAACCTAAAATGACAACCGAATTATGAGAACTGAATTTAGATAACCGAAAATGAAACACGAACGAGGAATATTCACGATTAAGATCATCGAAACTGAAATCTAACAAGATAAACAAACAACCTAATAAGGAAACAGTATTAAACAGATAAAAATAATACACAATATAGAGAGCGAAAAAAATACGAAGACACGAATCCCATAACACATGCAATATTAACCATATGAAACAATTAAGTATAAGAGAATAGTCTGATCTCCCGATCACTATTAGCCCGAGAAACTTAGGGACTCAGCGTGAAAAAGGAAGAGTGAAAATGGAGTTTGGTGGTTCGGAATCCACATTAATCAGCAGGCTCACCCATGACTTTGGGCATGGGAAATATTCCATTTTTACCGATGACTACCAAGGTTGCTCATCCTCTCTCCTCACTAAACTTTACCTCTCTTATTTTCATTTTCATCTCTCTTATTAAAACCTTCTACGAGACCTTGCTCCGGACTTCCATACCAAACACTTCTCCCCTCGGTTCACTTGAGTTGAGGAGCAGAACTGTGGGAAGTTTCTCCAGCAGCAAGTAGGCAACAGTCCTCTCCCTCTTGTCCCCCCCACCAACCTTGGATTCGAGGCAGAGGAAAGGGGGGCCTGCGAGCCATTTCTCGCCTTAAAACAAAACAAATAGTTTCGCAACAGATTATTCTTTACTCTGTTCAGCATTGCCATGTTTGTAATTGCAACTTGCCATAAGCTGTTTTAAAGCCAGAAACAGTTTTTTCAACGACTCTCGAGGTTGATGTCGATGAATTGCAAAAACATGTCCCACATGGACGTCGTTTTTTTTATCTTTACATTCAAACTCTGTAAAATATCAATGGCAGAGTAGTAACTCTGTCAGCCTGCAATGGTACCTTAACCGTTTGTCGAAACGGAGTTCGAGCGCACGCTCAATTTTCCTCGTTATGTTGAGCTATGGTTGTCAGGAACTTACCGAAGATCTTTTAGCAGTTTTGCGATTTCTTGGCAGCTGAGTTTCTCTTAGGGTTTACGCTTAACTATTTACGACGCGGAACTTTCCTAAATCTGAAATGCGAAAAAAATGCATGAATACTAATGCATTATACAGTGACTATACAAAATAAAGACATTTCTACGGTAACTCTAATAACTATACAAAAAAACACAATTCGAACATGTATTTCTCATCGAACTTCTATCTTGCTTTCTATTAGACTTGACCACCAGAAATTCACTTTTGACCATCATCAGGATATTTATCATCTGAAAATTTGAATAGATTTCACTCCGTGTTATCACTGCCTTTACGAGAATATTGGCTAACTGCATTTTACAGTGCTTTAAAATGCTGCAAAACTTAATTTATTGTAAATGGTGGTAGCCCGTTGTCTTCATCACCAGCAACAAGAATTCGTAACTGCTTCTCACACATTTTTAAAAATATTTACCTTTCTTTTCCAATTTTCTAGCTTACGCATAAAATCTTTCAAGGAGTTTTAGGAGTTTTGCATTCCTTCCTTGCATCAGAAAATTTATCTTTTTCACTTGCCCTAAACTGTAAATCAAATAGGCACAGAGCACAATATATTTCTTATCATCTAGTTAGGTTAATTTAGTCTCGATGTTGAAATGAAGTCAGAGTGAACGTTGACCATATCAGTGCAAACACATCAGAAGTATGATAGACTGTCAGCCTGATGCATGCAAGCGCTTCTTGTTGCCTCTACCTAGTAAGGTGTCTATACAGTGGGCAGTCCTGTTCAGGTAGCTTTTCTTGTGAGTAGACAAGCAGTCTTCTGTGGTGGCCACCACTGAATATCGCCGATATCCTGAAAAAACCCCCGACATTTTTATTGTTTTTTTAAAGTTAAATTTAATTTGGGGACTATAATTAACTCAACTAAATATAATGTGATTCAAATTAGCTCAATTACCTGTACAGCTTTAAGTCACTCTGAGAATTAATGATTCGCCCACCCAGTGTCCTTCTAGATATTGGAGACCTTGTTGGGAATCCGTCTTTATAGGCCTCTCATACGGTTCAGACTATTCAACGTGGAGTGGTAGCATGTTGGCTACTAACAAGTGCAAACTCTTTTGATCCACAGGATCCTAGGTATGTCATTGTCAGTATCAGCGATGCCAAAGAACTCGTTAATCGTTTAATAGCGTGCTTTCTTGGCCTCGGGGGGTGAAAATAGATTCCATAATACCGAAGTCCTGCTGCCACGGCTGGAACCAGAAGAAGATCTCTGCTTGGCTTTTCCACGAGATGAAGCTGCATCGTAATTCTTCTCAAACTGCAAAAACTTCGCTGGGAGGATCCACTTGATTTGCAACTCGTGCTTGTTGAGCTTTGTCATGCACCCTTGATTGGCAGAGTCTTGTGCAGGCACATCTTATAGTTGAAAATCGACTTGTCTCGTCTCCTTGATTTTGGTAAAAAGTAGTCGTTCAGGTGGGACCAGGGCCTCTCAGTCTGTTCCTTGTGAAGTTCTGTAGCACTTGGCAATTTTAATCTCAATGACATCAACAGATTCACGTTTTTGAGATGTTATAATGACTTATAAAGTTCAAAATCCTACAAGTGTCTCTATTAATAATTTGAATATAAGAGAAACTTTAAAAAAGTTTATTAATGAAACATTTGATCGAAGGGACTTGAGTCAAGGGAAGTAAAAAGTAACAATCGCTAATTAATTATAGAAATGATTTTAAAATTTAACTTAAAAAGTTAAATCATTGATAAAAAGTTAACTTCGAAAATTAAAGTTAAGTGGATCAACAGTTTGGAGTCCAGTTTGCATACTTTGATAAACCATCCGGTTAGCTCTCCCTCGAAGGTAATTATATTCACAATCGCATCCTCTTCCATGCACATATTCGGCAGCTCGTGAAAGAACTCCCATCATCGCGGTCTAATCTCTTTGTCGTAGGCTCCCGTCGATATACTATATATATATATATATATATATATATATATATATATATATATATTCGTTGAGGGGAATATTCTATATTTCGAGTGCGTGGTAATCAGATGCCGAGAATGGTTCAAAAGGGGGCCTGGAGAGGGCTTATTTATCTTCAATATACTTAAGAAGTGGAACGGAGCCCAAGGATAAATAATATTGCAAACATTAATAAAATAGAGTTTTATTAATTAATTTATAAAAAAAACACACGGAAAATATTTACATGACCGGGGATTAAAATGGGAGAGAGACAGGAAACGAAAAAGGTCAGGGGAATATTAGAATAAGCGGAGGATTAAGATTTGGAGGGATTTAAAACGACAAAACAAACAAGAAGGGGGAATGGTTGGCTAAAATCGTTTAAAGCACAGAGTTGCGTTGACACAAAGTTAAATGGTTAGATATAATGCGTAGCTTACGTAATTATCAGGTTGTCGTGGCAGAGGAAGGGGATGGTAAGGAATCTTACGTCCAACTGGCGATTTCTTTTCCAGGAGAAGGGGTTCTTCGGAGGGACGGGGGAGGGTGTCCTTAACGAGCTGGAAGGACTGATTTCGAGGAGTGAGAGCGAAGTGGGGCTCGGAAGTACGAGCGATCGTTCAGACAGGATATCGGAGATGTTCTAGATGAACAATGGAGGTTATTGGTGCAACCAAGTGTTCTCTTGAAGAACGTTAAAAAGGGGGGAATTAAATTACCACTGACGTGATTTCTTAGGAACGAGAACCGTTTTTTGACAAACGGGCTTGAAGAACAATGGCTGTTCTAAAGTTTTTCTCTTCCGAACAACAGGGGGGGGGAACCGTTTCTTGACGAACGGGCTTAAAGAACAATGGCTGTTCTAAAGTTGTTCTATTTCTAAACAACAGGGGGGCCCTGTTGACTTGGCGTCTCGATGAGCACGAACCTTGGCACTCAAGGGATATTGTTCTTTTCTGGACAATAAGGGGGTTCTCGGGGTAGAGTTCCTAGGTGCATAAGGGAGACCGGATCGGCGTAATGCCTCGCGAAGATAATCGGGATCTGCTTCATACGCGAAATGCTATCGCATAAATAGCCGGAGCTAGCCCCTCGGTGTAGGGGACAATGGATGGGGGGGGGGGAGTTCAATGGAATGTCCCGGTGGCGCTTGGGAAAATTTCTTATCTTCCCATAAGCCTAATTCAATCTGGCGAGATCGACGCATGGAGGCAAACGGGGGATTGAACCTCCTTGATTAAACTTGGGAATGGTGGGAGATAACGCGCCTTCTACTCTATGTATATTGCAGGATGCACGTGGGAAGCATGCGTTTTGACATGTGATCGGGGCTGAAGCATGGCAGCCGCAGACCGTTCTATTACACTCTTGATTGGCTAAAAGTCCCTCATTCCCCATTTTGATTCTTTAAAGTAAATTTGAATCTTCCCTCAAAAAGTCATTACACTAATGAGTATGTAAAATAATGTAGGAAATTTAGATACAGGAATGCATAGTACCGCTTCATGCATTTCTCCTTACCCTTCTACTCTCCATACTGGTTTGGAGAGGCATGCAAGGGTTATCGCAAGCCGACCTCTCCGCAATTTCCCCCCTCACCCGCTGTAATCGGCTATATTTCGATCGATAGAGAACGGGGGTACAGGCGGAAAACGGGAGAGGTTTAAGAGGGGGTAGGCAGTGAAAGAGTGAATTGTGAAAAAAAATTAAAAGGTGTTGGAGTTTAAATGTTGTCTTAGTTGGTCTGTCCAAATAGCTAGGGGGAAGTGCGGGCTAGGGTTACATTCACAGATTTCTCTGGGTGATTCAATTGTATGGCGGCAACCAAACAAACAAATGGGAAATAATCACATATATAAACGAGAGAAAATGATAGAAAGAAACGAGACCCGATCGCCTTTCACCAACGAACATATATGATTTAAAGAACGAATGAGTTAAACCGTTGTCTACGATCTTTATCCGATTCATTAGAGGTCTGGGAAAGTTCAAAAGGCGAGCAAACTGACCTTACATCTACCACCCCATTAGGGATCAACAGATAGACCCCCAAAAGTTAAAAAAGATCCACCCGGGTAATGAAATAGACATAAAGGTCAGTATGACAATCGCTGGTGAGCCCGAGGGGATCAGTGACCGGATCTGCTTTGATAAAAACATTGTTTAGGTGGAACCTTCGTCGCCCTGGGGAAGAGGAACTTGTTCCACGTCAGAGGTATGTGGATATAGATAGCCATCAGACAGTGTGTGTGCTGTAATTGGTTTTATGTGTGATGAGAAGTGTGTAAGATCTACCCATCTGGACACAGGGGTGAGCACAAAGCGTCCACCAATCGGTAGCCTGATCTCTACTTGCGCTGACGTTTGTGTCCGCTCTTGCCGGGATCGAACCCGGTACCGCGAAGTTAGCGAGTCAACGCCGTATCCATTCGGCTAGCGAGATCTAATTTCAAAAAAATATGTAGTTAGCGGTAAGGGTTTGTCGTGCTGTTGCTTTTGTACAGTAAAACTGCTTCTGTTGCATTTACTTGTGCGTCTATTTTACGGATTTGCATGATGCAGCAATCCAGTGATAATTCTCCCCCTCATTAACGTTCCAATGGCCTCAGTATTTCTTTTCCATTTCCATAATGTCATTATGGGAACATTCTCATTTGTGGCTCACTTACTGCAACTCAATTTTATCGTAAAATGTGTAAGTGTGCATTAAAATAATGATCATCTCAAAGCTTTGAATTACTCTCTTCAGCAATAAGTGGATATTCAGTCTTTATTATTTCCAAGAAACTCTGTACCCGCAGTTTTAAAAGCATTTCAAACTTCCTTTCTACTTCATGCATCTTTTTTTTTATCTTTGCGTTTATATTCAATTTTTCTTTAGGTTGTTTCATATTGGGTTTCGTCTTTTTCCATGAACACTAACAAGAACTTTGATGTTAACTCTTCCAAATAAATCAAGTAATTTAGATTGCATCTTTAGTTTAGTGTTCAAGAACACGTAAATCATACGCTAGGGATAAACTAGGCAATTATTTTTGATTAAAAAGGGAAAATTCTCAGTGAAAAAACAATATTACTATCAATGTAATTAATTTCATTCAAACTTTGCTTTTAAGATTTATGATAAATCTCATAACTAATCATTGTTCTAACATTAGTTTAAATATACAGAGGTATGTATAAAGATTTTAAAAAGCTAATATATTTATGTGTGTGTTTGATTAAAGGCCAGGTTGAATTAGCTTTAAATAGCTTGACTTTACTCTTTTCAATTTAATGGATGAAATTCTTAATTGCGGGTGGAAAATGGAAAATTGATTGTGGAAAATACTTTTTTATCTAAAAAATATTCCTATGAAATGATTATTTTTGCTTGGTAGTGAGATTTTTTTCTTTCTTAAAGCATCTTCAGACAAGAGTTTTGGAATTCACTTAGACAGATTCCTCGTTGGGCTTGCTATCGATTTGCCTCCTTTACCAGGCGTATAACAACAACAAGGAGTAACAACAAGAGAAAGAAGGTACCCTAGGAGACCTTACGGTCCATTCAAAGAGGGTACCATTGGACTTGCAATCGAGCGGGCACAAGGCTGCTCAATTGTTTTGCGTCCCTAAACGGCCACTTTTCAAGACTTTGTCTAGTCTTGACTTGAACTGGTCAACAGATTCACTGTTGACAACTTCCACTTACCGCATATACTGTAGGTGAAAAAATTTCCACACAGATTGCGGTTGTAACGCTTCAGTTCAAGTTTGAAGCCGTGATTGCGCGTTCTGTTCTCACTGATTGTAAAAATATCCCGGTAGTCAACATTGTCGAACCCTCGAAGTATTTTGAAAACTTCGATGAGCTGACCACGCAGTCTACGGGTTTCCAGCGAGAACAGATCTAATTCCCTTAGTCTATCCTCATAACTTTTATGTCGGATAGAGGGAATCAGCTTGGTTGCCCTGGCTTGTACGCGTTCCAATCTCGCGATGTCCCTTCGCAATGAAGGACTCCAAAATTGTACGGCATACTCCAGGTGCGGTCGGACAAGTGAGTTGTACAGGCACAGTACAATCTCCTGGTTCCGATAACCAAACTGGCGCTTAATATAGCCTAGCATCCTTTGGGCCTTTTTCTCCGCCACAATGCACTGTTTCGAGAACTTGAGGTCACTAGTGATTGTTACACCCAAGTCCTTCTCAGTGTCGGTGGATTCCATAGCAGTGCCCTTAAGGATATACTGAGATTAGGGGGTTTCTGTGGCCGATATGCATCACTTTGCATTTCCCCACGTTAAAAGGCCTTTGCCACGTGTCCGACCACTCCCCAATCTTCAGGCGGGCAGTATTTTCATCCTTTGCAACGTTCATACCAAGCTTGGTATCATCGGCATATTTGGAAATCTTGGCAACCATGTCACCGTCCATGTCGTTGAAGTAGATGATGAATATTGTGGTCCCAGGACAGAACCTTGAGGCACCCCGCTAGTAACGGGCACCCACTCAGAAGACTGTCCATTTACCACCACCCGTTGCCGTCTGCCACTTAGCCAGTTCCCGATCCAGCCGGCTACCTTTCCGTCTATGCTAAGCGCTCGCACTTTACGGAGAAGGCGGCGGTGTGGTACCTTATCAAAGGCTTTCTGAAAGTCTAGGTAGACCACATCCACCGCCTTGTCCCGATCGTGCTCACTGAAAACGAAGTGGAAGAATTCCACAAGGTTCGTCAGGCATGACCGTTGCCTTCGGAAGCCGTGCTGGGAACTCCTCAGTAGCAGGTTTGACTCTAAATACGACGTCACTTTGTCCACCATGATGCTTTCCATGAGTTTACCGACTATCGAAGTCAGACTGATAGGTCGGTAGTTCGACGGTTGGTTACGGTCTCCTTTCTTGAAGATAGGAGTCACCTCCGCCTCACGCCAGTCTCTAGGAACGCATCCGGTCCGGATTGACATGTTAAAGATAGCGCACAGATGTCGTGATACTTCATCGCACACTTCCTTCAACACTTTAGGTAGAAACCCGTCCGGTCCAGGGGACTTAAACGACGATCTAAATTCTGGGATGAATGCTGTTTCTGGATTATAATTCTGTTAACAAAAGTCGTGAAAGTGTATGGGTTGGGAAGATAGGTAGAAGTAATATGTAATAAGTAGATATGAATAATAATGATGGTGGGGGTGAGGAAGAAAGTGAATATGAAAATGATCTGAATGATCTTTTGTTATCTTAACGGAATATTGGGTTAATATTATGCAGTCTCTTTCTCTTGCTTCAGTCAAATCATTGTTTTTAACGAAATTGATGAATTTCTTCGTCAAGTAAGGTTCTCTGGTGTATCCCATTTTCATGTAGTATTTCGTCAATTCTTTTTTGTCATATCTTTGTTGCACGCTTATGAATGTCTGGTTTATTGGTTTCAAATTTGTTTTTTGGTGTAGTTCAACAGACGTTATTCTGTCATTTCTGGTCTTCTTGCTATATATCTGGTAGCCTAGTTTTTAATCATCTGAGCTTCTATGATTTGTGTCATTCTTAATATTTGTTTTATGGATTATGGGGTATCTCATTGTGGGGCGGACGAGGGATATGTACACTTTTCTTTAGTTTTATCTAGATAGATTTCTGAATCTGTATAGGGTGGTCATGATAGTTGTAAGTTGGAGTCCTACATAGGTCTCTCTCTTCCATGGTGCTCTTTTCTCTGGTTTAATAGTATCATCTTATTTTTTTGTTCGTTTTATTGTTTATTCTCTTAATCGTTTATGTATTATATTCCTCTGGCTTACCTCGGGGCTGTCTTTGGGTTGTTTTGGTCACTGGTGTTTATCTGTGTGACATCATCCGCTAGTTGTAGGATGTACATCGCATTCTCATATGTCAGTTGAAGTAAGTCGCTGGTGCAAATGGTATCGAGGATTAGGCTAAAACAACCACCTTGGGAAACGCCCACTTCCAAGTTAAATGCTTCACCCATGTAGTCATTTATATTCATTTTAGACTTTCTTTCTGCTCCATGTTTAAGTCTGTAATCTTTAATTTCATGTCAAGCACCCATACCATGTTAAAAATTTGGGAAATATCACGTAGTATCCCGTCAAATTTGTCGCCTTCTTACTATTTTATATGGTGATATTTTCAATAATTATCGCCCGCGTCGTTTCCGTTCCGCGCTGCTCCTGAATCTGTTTTTGAGTATTGAATAGATTACGACCGGTGTTTAAAATGTTTGCACAAAAATATAATCAAATTTAAACTAAGATAAATATAAAGTTTATTTTTCAATATAAGCTCCATTGAGGTCAAAACAATTTTGCCTGCGATAATAACACCCATTCAAATCATTTCTATAAAACTGAAGACAAGAATGAAACCAAATTAAAAGAGCCCTTTTAACATCATCAACAGGAGAAAAACGAGCGCCTTTCATGATCATTTAAGGTCTGTCTTACGAGAAGAATTTATCATCTATTATGATGTTTTCTTTCTTATTATACTCTGCTCCATTATTATAACGTATTTTTGCCATGTATTAGTTTTTCTTGCTTTCTCCTTAAAGTTTCATTTACGGTTAATTTGGTTTATTTTTACTTTACACAACTCAATGTTTCTTATCTAAACGATATGACTTTTTAATAATTTTAATTTCACTTCCATAAGTCTTATTTTATCCGAAATTTTTAAGTATTACATAATTTATTAAATTTAGACGTAAGTAATTGAGTTTTCATTTTACCATGAAGCCTCTCTCTTCCTCTTCAATATAAACACTCACTTTTATTAATCGATTTAATCCTTTTAGTCTTAGTTTTTTTTTGTCATCAGTTCTAAAATGTCAACTATGATTCTTTAGTTATTTTTAATCGATTCTCAATCTTAGCTTCTTTATTCTTCCATTGGACACATTTGCTATTAATTCCTCTTTTCTAAGCTAAGTGGATTTTTTTTCAGTCCCCGGTTAAACTTTGTTTAAATTTTTTGTAGTAAGTTGATTTTTTAATCTTTTGTTTCTTTAACAATTTTGCATCTATAACATTAACACGTTTGTTTAATCTAGTTTAAATACACATTTTTACCTAATTAATATTTATTTTCCTAATATTTTCGTCGCATCCATATGGTTAAACTGTCGAGCTTCCATCGTGAATCTATCTGCAATTGAGCCTCTTTTATAAATTATTGACATTTTTTATTTTCGTGACCTGACATCACTCTGTTGATTCCACATTATTGACATTTGTCTGTTGCGTCTTGCTTTTTTAATCTTGCTTTTTTTTAATCTTTTGTTTCTTTAACAATTTTGCATCTATAACATTAACACGTTTGTTTAATCTAGTTTAAATACACATTTTTACCTAATTAATATTTATTTTCCTAATATTTTCGTCGCATCCATATGGTTAAACTGTCGAGCTTCCATCGTGAATCTATCTGCAATTGAGCCTCTTTTATAAATTATTGACATTTTTTATTTTCGTGACCTGACATCACTCTGTTGATTCCACATTATTGACATTTGTCTGTTGCGTCTTGCTTTCATTTATTAACTCAGCATTCTATGCAAAATTGATTTAACTTTATTCTATAATCTCTTAGGCGATTCTCTATCATATCGTTTCTTACGACTCATTTTATCATTAAAAGTGTAAAATGCTTGTATATTTATTTTGTAAGGTTTCTTCATTAATTTCTCCCGTCTTTGTCAACAAAAAGCTTAAATTGTTGATTTCTTGCTTTTGTTTTTAAAAATGCATACCTCTCAGTATGTAAAAGATATCTGCTTTATTTTAACCTAGTTTTAATATGACCAGTAAGTTAAAAAGCTCCTAACTCTACTTAGTTCCCATCTAACCTACAGTACATCTCTACAGCATCTACAGGATCTACACCTCTACAGTTCTATTCTAAAATTATTGACAAAAGTTTAAGAAGACTCTGTCTTGCATATAAAATATCCCATTCGAAATTTTACATTATTTAACTATAGTTAAATACTATTATTTTATATATTTATCTTAATATTATTTTATATTTAAATAATCTTTAACATGTTTCACTCTCATTTTTTTTATATATTCGTGATGGTAGGAATATATATATCAAATAGTATTTTTAGAATGTGAAAATTTGCTTTTCGATATAAAAGAAAATGTTTAAGTACCGTTTCATATGGTAGAATGTAACTTCCATTTGCAGAAAAAAATTAATATTTTATAAAATATATTTTTACACAAATAAATGTACATTACCGCATGATAAAATGTCCTTTTGGATAATATAAATTGTACTTAAAATATGTTAAATTGTACCTATCAATATTAAAAATATCAAGATAAAAAAATAGTTAATTTTGAATAATAGTGGTGTACGCGTTTTATGCTCCTAAAATTAGCCTATAATATTTCATCTTATTATTTTAATGATGTCCTAGGAACACTATTTCGATGGCGGAGAGGGTATTTTACTCTTTATATGAAGTCACAAAAAGATAATATTTCAACCCGATTCTGCAACTCAAGAATTCTTTCATGACGCCATCTTGAAATGCCATAACACGGCCTAATTTACGCTGGCGCCTTTGTTTTTAACATTAATTTTTATTTTCCGAATAACATTGTAGAAGGTTTGAGGTAGTAGGAAATTTAAGCGTGTTTAATAACACGATTTGGTGGGATTTTGTGGCGTTCAGTTATAGAATTGCCAAAACTAAACATACTTAAATAAAATGACACCCCTAACCTATATAACTCGTTGCTCAGGACGTAAAAACATTAAGTGTTTTTAATCTTAATATTAGTTCATTTTCATTTTCCGAGCAAGAATGTAGAAGGTTATGGGGTATTACGGAATTTAAGCATGTATAGTATAATTTTAAGTTCAAAAAGGAATTTAATAAGCTTTGATTTATACTCAAACAAAACGAGCGAGCGTAAATTTAGCCGTCTTATGGCATTTCAAGATGGCGTCATGGAAGAAATCTTGAGTTACAGAATCGGGTTGAAATATTGACTTTTGTGACCCAATTTAGTATGATAGACCTTCTCCGCCATCGAAATATTACTCCTAGGACACTATTACAATGACATGAAGAAGTATTACAAGGTTTAGTTGCCTATAACGCGTGCGCCACTCTAATTAAAATTACCAAAAATAATTATAATAATATATTTGTAATAATTTAGACATTTATTTTAAACTTAACTATGAATTTATTGATATTTCTTTAGTTGAATTCTCATTAATATATCATATGTAATATATAAAGGAAAAATAAACTTTAGGGAGAGGAATAGTCGTAGGGTTCTGGTGCTCTAACAAAATGTCCAAGCAAGTTGCTGAGCTTATTTTTATAACTTGTCGATCTTTTTGATTCATTTCGATCGATTGAAATTTCACAAAAATATTGAATAAAATGGAAAATTCACACCTATGCCAGCAGAAAATAGTTCCTTGCATATTTAAACGCTTGATTTAAAAAAAAAGAAAATACAGAGAGAATAGGAGGGGAATTGTAGAATACTTCTCTTTTTAATTTACAGCCTACGACTTCTGTTCATTCCTTGGATAGTCAGGGCCGGTTTAAGGAGCTGCGGGGCCCATAGCACAAGGAACAGCGGGGCCCCCACTCGTATGCATATATATATATATATATATATATATATATATATATATATATATATATATATATATATATGCGAAAGCCCTGTGGTGGTTGTTATCACCCGCAGAACTTGCATTTGCTCCTTTTTCTTTGTATGTGACTTGGGGATGAGCCTTTAAATTGTGAGCGGGTAAGAAGATGTGGTATAAAAATTCCTTGGAGGTTCCTAGCTTAGAGAGATACTGGGTTTGATGGGGTAAAGCTTTAAGCGAGGTAGAGTCGCTGCGCCCGGTAGCTCAGCGGTAGACCATCTGACCCGCAATCCGCAGACCCGGGTTCGAGTCCCGGCCAGGAGTTTCAAGCTTTTTTTCCCTGGCATTATCTCTGTCTTTTCGGTAAAGGATTACCTTCATTGTGCCGCCCTCTGCTCTCTTTGATTCTAGTCTTCTTCTAATGTCCCTTTCTCTTACCTCTAAAAAACTCGTGTTTCTTGTCTCATTGCTCATTCGCGTCGAATTTCTCTTTCTTGTACTATATATATATATATATATATATATATATATATATATCTCAAAGTAGCACGAGAAAATGATGAAAATGAATGCATTAAACAACATTGAAGGAGAAAACGGAATAATTTTTCCTTGCACTAATATTTTTATTACCTTTTTTCGAAAAATCCGTACTTTTAACTGTGATCAGAGCGGTGTTCAGTGTGCCTGGTTCGAATCGCTTCCCTGCACGGATTTTTCGAAAAAAGGTAATAAAAATATTACTGCAAGGAAAAATTATTCCGTTTTCTCTTTCAATGTGGTTTAATGCATTCATATATATATATATATATATATATATATATATATATATATATATATATATATATATATATTGATAAGGGCTTCTCCTATTGAGCTGTAATTTAGTTTTAAGGATGAAGGATAGGACGTAAAATGGGAAGTTCATTTAGTTTACTTGAGTGTACAACGTTACGGGTAAATGTTTCACCTATCTTCAAGTACTGGAAAAAATTTAAAAAATTCATGAAAGACTAATATTTTGCGTAATAATTTAAACTTTCAAAAAATAAATAAAAGCTTTGGGTTGTAGAAGATAGGTCGGACTTTTAATAGGGGTGAGGGGTGGGGAATGTAGAGTTGTACAGTGTCGTGGTATTGCAAGGACCGAGTGGTGGTGTACGTACGTATAGGTTTTTTACGTTCTTCAAAAACTCCTTGATTAAGTTTTCTCTAAGAGTGCTATATTAAATTAGTATTACGTTATTTTAATCTTTGAGGGTTTCTAGCGGCATGCTCAGTTTTTGGAGGATTGAATTAAATACTTCTAAGAAAATAGACCTTTAATTAAAACATGAACAAAAAATGAAATCTAACAAAACAAACTACACAGTCATGAATTAAACGAATTTAGGGAAGACTTACTAAATTACACAAATGAATATACAGTAATGGTTGACCTAAAGCTCAATTAATATTGAACGTTAATTGACCCTCAAAAAAAGATAATGAATTTATTTACCTTTAAAAACAACCACAAGGGAATCTGGTTGGAGACTGACCTTGGCCTCAATTTTTGGGGAGACGCAAGAATGTTGTTTGCTGCCAGGCGCGTGGACGTATTCATAGCCACTTCAGCTGTTTGTCTGGCGCGGGGATAGGTTTAAAGCCACAGATGAATTCGGCGCAGGCGACGGATGGCGTTAAGCATATTGTGTTGATAAGATGATTTCACCAACAGGACAGAGAAAGTATGCTTCTTCCAATCTTCTGGTTAATCTTGGAATAATTCCCACTAACAAGGAATGATCAAATGAGCGAATCTTTTGACGAATAGGGAGTGTTTGAGGAAGTTCACTTTGGAGTATTCATTAATGGCGAGGACTATCTCTGGGTTTTGTTGTAAACCAAGATAGGGGGTTTCTCTGACGAGAGATAGTTAAGCTTGTTTGTCAATTCAAGCTAACTTAAATTTTGGTGTGACCACCAGGAACTGGCTCAGCATGAGCTTCTTCTGTGGTCCTGTCGTAGGGTTGCCGGGCACTTTAGCCGGACTTCATAGTCTGATCGCAAACTCAATCTTCCTCGTTCTTCTAAAATTATTCGCATATATATTTCGCCACCCCACTGGGGGTAGGGGAAAGAGGGAAGGGGGGGTGAGGCATTCGGAATTAAGCCTCCTCCTCTAACGGTGCTTCTCCGAGCGTTTTTCACTTAGCCCTTAACGCACCTTCTGGATTTTGCTCGATGCTCCTCTAATTTCGTCTATGAAGTGAAATTAAATACCAACTCTTAGGGGAAATATTGCCGGTTTAACCAATGTTAGGCTCGCCGGACCCGAAACTAAGATGATTCATGCATTATGTGGTTGTGGGAGACCTTTCTGGTGGTCTTCGAGGCGAGGGGAGAGAGGGGGGGTTTAAGTAATCGGGTTATGCCGCCAAATGCCAGGACGTTGCGGTTACCGACCAGTGCCTCAGTTTTGAGGGTGGGATATCGATTTCCCTACATACAGGTTAAAGAAGTGTTGTTCCAAAGTTAGATAATTCAATGCATAATGAAATTTAACAATAATAAATGTAGATAACACTGGAAGGCATTTTAAGGAAAAACAATAACCTTTTGCGAACAGTTGTTAAACGAAGACTGGCGCATAAAGGGTGAGGGGTGTAGGAAAAATAAAAAACTAGGGGCGATGTTTATTTTAGAGAAGAATTATTGGGTGGGAAGAGAAGTCAGAACTTAAGGTGGTGAGAACTTTTTTTTATACACTTTGATTCTTGAATACGTAAGGATAATGGGTCAAAGATGGTCTTTAGGATTTTTTGAAATCTTCAATGGATATATCAGATTTACATTGGATATAATGTAGCTGAACAGGTGAAAACTCATTCTTTGGTAGAAAATTTCCGGTCCTGTGGTCAATTTCCATATGGGAACAGAATCTCGCCGTCAGCGAGCGCACCGTACTTCCTATGTAATTCCCCAAATTGCATCCAGGGCAAGTAAATTTGTAAATGACGGAGCGCTTGGCTTCTGGCAGGATTCTGTCTTTACAATTAAAATAATGTCCAAGGAGATGATTATTTTTAAAAATGATCTTAAATTTGGTATGATTGATAATTTTTTTTAATATTGTTGTTATTTCTTTAGAGAATTTTTGTTAAAGAAACCCATATCCTGTAAAACTATATAACGGGTGTATTTGGATACAGTAAGAATTTGTAATTTAGGATGGTAGAGGTTGTTTAAAATTTTTGACGTAATTTTCTATACCAGCGACACAGGAAAGCCGTTTCCTTTGAAGTAAGTATCAGTCTTTTATGAATTTTTGTCAATTTTTTCCAGTACCAGAAGATGGTTGAACCATTTACCCGAAACATTGTACAATCAAGTAAACCAAATCAACTTCTCGTTTTTCCTCATATCCTTCCTCCTGCAAACTATATATATATATATATATATATATATATATATATATATATATATATATATATATATATATATATATATATATATATATATATATATATATATATATATATATATATATATATATATATATATATATATATATATATATATATATATATATATATATATATATATATATGTATATATAAAGGACGCTCGAGCTTTGTCAGGCGATAGTGGCCATGTTGTTAAAGCGACATCTGGCAACCTCGCTGTGAACTGTTCAGTAGTACTAGGCAAGTCACGATGGAAGGTTATATCGTTGAACAGCGTGTACAAGTCATCAAATGTTATTATCAAAATCAGTGCTCCGTTCGACAAACGTTCCTCGCATTACGTGATTTCTATCCTCGCCACAATCGTCCTCCCGAGTCTACTGTTCGACGCTTGGTGGCCAAATTCGAGGCAAAAGGGTCGATCAACAATCAGCCAACACCCGTAAGGCGCCGAAACGCAAGGTCTGCTGAAAACATCCCTGCCGTAAATGAGAGTGTACGGGAAAATCCGAAGCAGTCAATTCTCGTGGTTCACAAGAACTTGGCCTTTCTGCGACTTTAATTTGGCAAATTATGCGTAGAGACTTGGGTCTGCACTCGTACAAAATCCAACTTACCCAGGAACTTAAGGTGAACGACCATAGATAACGCCGTATGTTCGCTAATTGGGCTCTAGAGCAGTTGCAAGTTGCCTCAAATTTCCCCCCAAAAATCATCTTCAGCGACGAGACCCATTTTTGGATGAATGGATTTGTGAACAAGCAGAATTTTTGGATTTGGGACGAAAACAATCCAAATGAGATACACCAGCACCAATTGCATCCCAACAAAGTGACTGTTTGGGGCGGATTTTCGTTTAACGGAATCATCGGTCCGTATTTTTTGGAGAACAAAGATGGGATTGCCATAACCGTCAACGGCGAGACCTACGGATCGATGATAAACAACTTCTTGTGGCCTCAACTGGATTATGTGCCTGATATGGATACTGATGACATGTGGTTCCAACAGGACGGCGCTACGTGCAACACTGCGCACGCCACGATAGACATTTTGCACCAGCGATTTCAACTGGCCACCGAGATCATTCGTTTTAACGCCATTAGACTACTTTCTCTGGGGCTACCTTAAATCGCAGGTCTATGCGAATAATCCCACCAAGCGAAGCCGTGGCGGACATTTGAACGACGTCATATTCCACACTTACTGCCATAAAATGTACTTTCAAATTTAAAATAAATTGAGCGCATATATCACACACAACTTGTTTTATTTACATTTAAAAATTGAGCGACCTTATTGAAAGACCATATATATATATATATATATATATATATATATATATATATATATATATATGTTTAAATCTTTCAGGAGCGCGAAAGAATGATGAAAATGAATCCAACAAACCGCAAGAAAGAGAAAACGGGAAAGTTTTGTTCGGAAATAATATTTCCTAATTCGCAAAAATTCCGCACAGAGGTTGGATTTGAACCATGCGCACTGAAGCAGCGAGCATCCGCTTTGATCCCACCCCTGTACGGAATTTTGCGAATTAGGAAATAATGTTTCCGAAGAAAAAATTTCCCGTTTTCTGTTTCTTGAGGTTTGTTGGATATTTATATATATATATATATATATATATATATATATATATATATATATATATATATATATATATTGTATCTCACCCCCACCCCTATCTTCCTTTGAAGAGAGGGAAAAAATTATCAGAGGAATCCAAAAGAACTGCTACTATGGCTGGGAGGACTCAACTGAAAAGGAGGGTTTTATTTTGTACACTTTTTATTCCTATTTAAAGAACAACACCATGTACTAACTACTATAACATAATGCCACACTTATTATACTATGATCTATTGAACTTTTCTATATTTTTATTATATATAGTAATATCATTTATAATAATAATATAAAAAAATCAGGAAAATGGATAATTATTTTGTCTCGGCTTTCTGTGCCTAAGGGCAAAAACTTAATTATTACTAATTTTTTACATACCGGCGGGGTCTCCTGAAGCGCGAGGCCCGTAGTACGTCCTACATGTGCTACTAGCACTGTGGATAGTTCCAACTCTCTCATTTAATGGTTTAAATTTAGATTGAGTGAACAAGTCGGGCCCTTAACTATTAATTATCATTATCTGAACCATAATTATTAGCTAAATCTTCCAATGTTTTTGTTAGCAGTGGTACTGGAACTTCCCATCCATAAGCAACAGTTCAAAAAGCTTATGTAAGATATTACCGTAGATGTCTTCTGGTAGAAGGCCTTTTCACTTAGGCCTGTGTCACTAGTTCAATTTTTTGTTTACTCATAGACTAGTTTGGTAGTGGTCTATGTGGCGATTTATTTTGGCTTTATAATGAAATTTCTGTTCTTTTTCTTCCCACGCCTCATCTAATTTTCTCGAAAATAATTGGCAAACAGAATCCTAATGCTTTATTATTGCAATTAAAACAAAGTTTTTGTGCTCGGATGGTTTGTCTTGATCAACTAGTTTCGTTAAAAATATGCTTAGTACTCTAGCCAAACGAGATGTTTTACGTTCATTTGATGTTTCCTGATCACAAATTCCAAGGATATGAGCAGAAGCTGTTGAAACTATTGCCATATCCACGACTAGCTATTCATTTTTCACAAGTTAATTAATACAACACCAAGGAGAAAATATGAGTACTAATTATAAAACACACAAACAATCTCATATAATACACAGGAGGAACCTATCCGGCTTTGGCAACGACAGTTTGGTCTAAAAAAAAATGAAAAAAAAAAATCAAGTACATATTTCCTAATAATTTACTTCTGGTCTATTTTTTTACATCACATTCCTCAAAATTCTTATTTTTCTTGATCAAAATTTGCCCTAATAATTTCATTTTGCTTCACTCGTTTGTAGGGCCTAGTAGCTATTTTCTCCTGATAAAGATTAAAATTAAAAATCTCTTTTAGAAATAACTTCGATAAAACTTTTGAATATACAAAAAAAAAATACCAGCAGCCTTGCCTGAATTTTAATCATTTTTCTGAACTTCACTATTTGTAATTCTTTTTTTTTTAAAATCTCAAACATTCAAGACTCATATTTATTTCTATACTTCACCATTTTGTTTTTTCAAACTTTAAAGGAACTCTTAGAATGAACTTGGATAAAACCTTAAAATATACCATAGTCACAACCGAACTAAGAGAAAAAATAATACTGGTATCTATTATTATTCAACCCCTCCAAAAAATCCCGTTCTCGGACGAGGGTAGCTTGTCTTCATGTGGCTTATCAGCCCGATTCTAGCGTTACAGACTTAATCACAGTCTCGACATGCACTAACAGGTGGACGGGGTTGTAGCGGACAATCTCGACGGGCTAATCTTGCAGCTATGCGGACTTCCAGGTGTTGATTTCGGTTTGCTTCAAACGTTTCAACTCCGCTCTTCAGCTTTCGTATCCATGCATTTCTGTCTAGAGTTTCTGCTGCACATGTTTTGTAATCTATTTGACATACTTTTAAGTTATCCTTGAAAGAGACTCCATATCTTTTCCTTCTATCTCCCACGCTTTAGATGAATCGCAGTGGGTTTTCATGAAGTATAATTAAGTATAATTTTGAAACTAATCACATTACATTATATTTTAGGAATGCAATTAGTTTTAACACAAATTTGGTTTCCAGCATGTCAAAACGAAGTAAGGCAATCCTGAAGAACAAAGGACGTTTTCTTCATTGTAAATATTGACTACGCCCATCAATTTACTGTATTTTTTAATAAAATGTGTTTGGGCTCTAATTTTTTTTATATTTCACCTTAAATTATGATACAAACGTATTAAAACAAAATGCATCGTTTGATTAATTCTATTATTTTTTTATATGAAAAATAATGTAATCACATAACTTTTGGCCATGACTATATATAATGGATTACATGGTAAAATCTTAAATTCACAGATGTCACGTAGCTGAAAAACAGAACTTTCTTTATATGTCGGATGTTGAACTTAGAACAGGACCTAGATAAAACTTTCTACATGGCAGATAGATTTTAACATACTTAAATGCAAGGTCCTGCATTTAGAAATTTAAAAGCAAAATGCCAAAGAGTAACTACTTTGAACTCCAACAAAGGACTTCACTTAAGGGCGCACGTCATAACGACCCCTTGCTCTACATCTGCATGCTGTACCCCCCTCCCCCCCAGTCTACTCTGTCCCGAGCCAGTAGTTCACACTCGTTCAAAGGGGGATGTTATTAATGAAGAAATTGCAAGAGAGGATAAAGAATACAAAAACCATGCAATGAATTAAAAAAACATACCAAAAATGCAGTGAATTAAATAATTGCATTATACAGATGATTTAATTGTTCGCAAAATGGGAACTTTTGTGGCCTGCCCCAATTGGAAAGCAAAAAGAAACTTTCGAGTCAAAGTATTCTGCATTGTAAAATATTATTTGTGAGCGGAAACAAATAACATACTCTGTCTAGACTTAGAAAACTGATGGATTAGGATTTTTAAAATTATTATTTCCCTTTTAAGTTAGAGACAAATAAAACTTTATCAAGTTTAATTACTTACGTTATATGCGATATGGCGGAGTCGAGAATTGCAAAAATTCAGTTGTGGCGAACGAAAATAGACGAGACAGGTAAATAAAAAGGAATTTCTCCTGTCCTTATATGTGCACACCGCTCTCAAAGCAGAGGATTTTAAGTCTTATCGGCTTAGAGTTTGGCAGACGGGATAGAGTTGGGGAACATATCGTTGCGTGAAGTCTACAAAGGTGAGTCTACATCAGTGGTCGGGGAACAGGGGTAAATTACCCAAAATGGGGTAATGGATATGCTATGCATGTGGATGCGCTAAGTGAGGGAAACGAATATGAAAGTTGGAGAAAAAGAATGCGACGAAGAGCTTTTCTTCTATTTTTTGGTAAAATCTGGCAACATTTCTCCTAATTAAGTGGCATTTTGCCATGTTTTAAACATGCCTCTTTCAGAGTAGTTGATGAATTAGTAGAGCTGATCAAGTAATATAATAATTATTTACATAAGGTGAGTTATGATATAATCTATAATATTTACGTTTCCGTATATACTTTTGTGATTAAAATTCAACAAAAAGTTAAATATATAAATATAAGATTAGTTTAGGCTTTAGGATATTTGAGTTTATTTTAGGATATTTTAGGATATTTTAGTTTATTTTAGTTTATTTAGAAAAAATGGGGGGTAATGGATATGCTATGCATGTGGATGCGCTAAGTGAGGGAAACGAATATGAAAGTTGGAGAAAAAGAATGCATCGAAGAGCTTTTCTTCTATTTTTTGGTAAAATCTGGCAACATTTCTCCTAATTAAGTGGCATTTTGCCATGTTTTGAACATGCCTCTTTCAGAGTAGTTGATGAATTAGTAGAGCTGATCAAGTGATATAATAATTATTTACATAAGGTGAGTTATGATATAATCTATAATATTTACGTTTCCGAAAAATACTTTTGTGATTAAAATTCAACAAAAAGTTAAATATATAAATATAAGATTAGTTTAGGCTTTAGGATATTTTAGTTTATTTGTAAGGGGCCTAATTATCCCATTAGATGTGTTGTTGCCAGTTTCTCACTTTTTTAGGGGTAACTATTATATTTTTCATTTATTTATTTATTTTTATTTTAATGAATTATTTTATATTAAAAGTAAGTTTTTTAACGAGTTTAACTCTATTTAAGAAGATTTCATGCAGCCACTACAGATGTAAAAATGCTCACTCTTTTTAAGTCTTATTGTTTGAATTTTTATGGTTGTGAGTTGTGGTTTGATTTTATGTTATGTTATTTTAAAGTTTTAATTTAAACTCTTAAATTCGTCACTAAATATTTTTTTATTTTTCAAAGATAGAAGTCAAAAGACCTTAAAAAAGTGATAGATTTGTCTTTCATTTTCAGATGGCATCAGCAAGGAAAACGACATATCAGGCAGAGTTCCTTAATTATGGCTTCACAAAAATAAAGGGCAAAGGACAAATGAAACCTCAATGTATCGTCTGTATGAAAGTACTGACTGCCGAGTATTTCAAAAAGAATCAACTGAAGAAACACTTGAACAAGGTTCATTCACATCTGTCTTGCAAACCACGAGAATACTTTGAGAATATGGAAAAAAAAACAGTCAAAAGACAGATATTGGAAAATAACAAGAGTGCAACGTTTGGCCAACGTTCAGCAGTAATAGCTAGTTTTGAACTGGAATAGTTGGTTGCTCGAAACAACAAACCACATACTATTGGTGAAGACTTAGTCAAAACGGCAGCTGTGAAAATGGCAGAAATAATGTGTGGGCAGAAAGTAGCTAAACTCTCTGGCGATCTAAACTCTCGATGAAACTCACCTCGAGTTCGCTCAAATGGGAAAGGAACAAAACTCTCTCCATATGCTAAGAGCAGTAATAAGACGCAAAACCTCTACGCGAAAAAAATTTAACCTTGTCATGTTTCTCCACGATGCAGATTTACCGTCGATTTTCCATCCAGACAAAACTAGATTTTTAATCGCGGGCGACTCTATATCTCACTGTCAATCGGTCCCCGTTTCAAATTTCGTTAGACTCGGCCGGATAGTTATGATATTATAGCCAAATTATTCTCCAGATTACTTTAGGAGGGCTTTGGCAATTATATCATTCGAAAGAGAATGTAAAACAACATAAGGCTTTCAAATTTCGTTAGAACTGGCCGAATAGTTATGATGTTATTGTCAAAGAAATAATTCCAGGACTAACCTTGAAAGGCCCTTAGTAATTATATAATTCGAAAGAGAATGTAAAACACCAGAGGGGTATCAAATTTCGTTAGAATCGGCCAAATAGTTACAATGTTATTACCAAAATAACAAAAGCCAAACGGGGATCGACTGACATAGTGAGATATAGAGTCGCCCGCGATTAAAAATCTAGTTTTGTCTGCATGGAAAATTGCCGGTAAATCTGCGTCGTGGAGAAACATGACAAGGTTGAATTTTTTTTTTCGCGCGAAGGTTTTGCGTCTTATTGCCTCTCTAAGAGCTCCTTCCGAAGGCTTTGAGGAAGACTGGTTTGCCAAAAATAGCCTTTTAACCACATATATATATATATATATATATATATATATATATATATATATATATATATATATATATATATATATATATATATATAAAGGGTGTTCCAATAACTTGGATCTATTTTAAATAGGAGTTAAGTTTAAGCATCTAATGTTTTTTTCTTTTTCTTTCAGATTTAACAACTTTGGCAATTTCAACCATGGAGAGATCAACAATCGAACAACGTGTTAAAGTTATCGAAGTCTATTACGAAAATGGACGTTCAAACAGAAAAGCATTTCGGGCACTTCGCGATTATTTTAGTCAATATAATCGACCAACCGAGTGTGCAATTGGGAAAATTGTTCGTACATTCAAACAAATGGGGTCGGTGGCAGATAAGAAAAAGCCATTGCGTGTTCGTTTACGCCGTTCAGCTGAAAACATTGCTGCCGTGCGCGAGAATGTGGCCAAAGATTCACACACCTCTATTCGTCATCGCGCGCAGGAATTGAACCTCTCTACAACAACGTCACATCGAATTTTGACAAAGATTTGTCTCTACACGCTACAAAATTCAATTGATACAAGAACTGAAGACTGCTGACCATTTGAAGCGCCATACATTTGTCAATTGGGTGCACGAGCAAAGCCAAGCCGATGATGATTTTTCGCAAAAAAATCATCTTTAGTGATGAAGCCCATTTTCATCTTGGTGGATTCGTTAATAAGAAGAATTGTCGCATTTGGGCTGATGAAAATTCCAGAAAGATTGTTAAAAAGTCACTGCATCCACAAAAGATCACTGTTTGGTGTGCATTTTTTGCTAGCGGAATCATTGGGCCGTATTTCTTCGAAAATGATGCCAGGAATTCTGTTACGGTGACAGGCGAGCAATACCGTGCTATGATAACCAACTTTTTTATGGCCTGAATTGAATTCTATGGATGTCGAAGATTTCTGCTTTCAACAGGACGGCACCACATACCATACAGCCAATGCAAAAATGGCTTTATTGAATGAGAAGTTTCCTCCCAGGTCGCATCATTTCTCGAAACAGTGAGGTCAATTGGCCACCACGATCTTGTGACTTGACGCCTTTAGATTTATTCCTTTGGGGTCATCTCAAAAGTAAGGTCTATGCCAACAATCCAACAACAATTCAAATGAGACAAGAAAACGGATTTTTTTTAAAGTCAAGAGAGAGGGACATTAGAAGAATCCAGAATCAAAGGGAGCAGAGGGCAGCACAGTAAAGGCGATCCTTTACCGAGAAGACAGAAATAACGCCAGGGAAAAAAAGTTTTGAATCCCTGGCGTTATTTCTGTCTTCTCGGTAAAGGATCGTCTTCACTGTGCCGCCCTCTGCTCCCTATGATTCTCGATTCTTCTAATGTCCCTCTCTCTTGACTTTAAAAACACTCCGTTTTCTTGTCTCATTTGCTCATTCGCGTCCAATTCTTATTTTCTCTTGTACTATATGTATTTATAGTCATCTACACCAGGCTTCTGCATCTTTCTTTCTGTCTTTAAATTTTATTTGAAATACAGAAAATAAAAATAGCATAGCCCTGTGGTGGTTGTATTATCACCCTCAGATCCTGTAGTTGCTTTCTTTGTATGTGACATAGACAGTGAGCCTTTAAATTGTGAGCGGTAAGAGTATGTGGTATAAAAATTCCTTGGAAGTTCCTAGCTTAGAGAGATACTGGGTTTGATAGGGTAACGTTTTGGGCGAAATATAGTTACTGTGCCTGGTAGCTTAGCGGTAAAGCATCTGACCGGCAATCAGCAGACCCGGATTCGAGTCCCGGCCAGGAATTCAAAACTTTTTTTCCCCTGGCGTTATTTCTGTCTTCTCGGTAAAGGATTGCCTTCATTGTGCCGGTCCAGGGGAGAGTATTTCGGCTACCCGAAATAAGGAGGGCTTCGACAGGGGTTGATGAAAGAAGTCGGGAAAATCATCGAGGCGATCGTTCAGTGGAATTACCTCCTGGCTGAGGCTAATTCCAAATACACAAAATAGTCCAGCTGTCACGTTGCTTTGTTGCTAGCACTTGACTTGGAACCATGGGGAAATCTTCTGGGTTCTGGTGAGACTTCTCAACTCTGTGTCTCTTCCGGGGAATCGAGTGTTATTTATGTCCGAGGCTCTCCCCGGAGTTGGGGGTTAGCGGGAAACAGCTCTACTCTCGAAGGGCCTCGACTCTTCTTGCAGAGCTATTTTAGTCCGCATAAAGGTGAAGCGTGGGGGACTCGATTCGAGGCTACCGCTTGTGGAAGGGGGGGGGGGAGAAGGCTTAGTACTTTAGGCCTAGCCGGGCCTTCTGCTGCACATGGGAGTTCCTTTCTGCTAAAGATCTTTCACGAGGGGATTCCCTCACACATCTCCCAACCTAAAGTTGATGCTTTACAGAGCAGTTGCGTAGGAAAGGATAATCCCAACCAGTCAAACTAGAATTATCAAAGGTCTAGGGAAATTTTGACCTGCTACGACAGGTGTATACACACAAAAAACCGTAAATCTAAGCTCAGCGGGGAATTTACGGGCATAAACCTTAAACAGGTCGATTATAGAGAATTTAACTAATACAATTTTAAACAAAAGAAAAATCACAGCAGAACATTGGCGACATTTCAGAGAAACTAAGAAAAAGGAAACAACTGAATGGAGGCATAAATATGGGACAAAAAAAACTTAACAATTTAGTGGACCCCTCAAAATTTAGCAATTTAGTGGACCCCCCCCCAAAAATCATGATTAGGAACATTGATGATATAATATATATATATATATATATATATATATACAATTCACGTGGAAAACCTTCGCTCCCGCCAGAGTATGGATGAGGTAATCCACGGGTCCTCTAGCCTCGAGGACAGGGTAGGGTCCCTTTCACTGGCTAAGGATTTTGTTGCTTCCCGTGGGAAGTAGCACCAGCACCTTCGCGCCAGGCTTGAATTTTTGTTCTCGTGTCTTAAGGTCCAATTAGGTCTCAAACCTCTCAATAAGTCCTTTTTCACTGGATACGAGACTTGTTTGTTGCCTCGGGTGGACTCGCGCTCGAGGGCTTTAGTTTTCTCCCAAAGGGGGAGTGGGAGTTGCGCACTCTTTCTGGGCGCGAGAAAACTTATCACTCCAGAGGGCTTGGAACTCCGGGTCGATAGGGGTTTTCCGGGGAACAGGTGCACGGGATTCCAGGGCTGCCTGTGTACGGGTAATCACGGGCTGGGTCACGGGATGGTCGTGAATTCCGGGGTTCTGACCGAATAAAACGGAGCAGAATTGGATTGGGGCCGCTACCACTTCGGCCCAACCGGGCATATAGTCACACTCGATGTGACAACGAATTACGGGGAAACGACTGGCCCGGCCAAGGTAGTCGTGGACCACCGCAAATTTCTTGTGGTCGGGCCCAACAGGGGGGAGTAGGTCCTCAGACACTATAATTCAGGTGCACCCGGTGTCACGGACGAGGGTGGATACTCGGCGACCATTTACAGTTCCGTTCTCGAACTTCAATCCACCAGGGTTGTTCTCATTAAAGAGAAAATTTACATAATGGACTGGGTCTTTGGCGGGCGAGGGAGGTTCGAGAGTCTTCTGAGGGGACGGAGGAGGATCAGGGGCGGCCCAGATTTGGTCTACTTGGTGGGACTGAAAGTTTGCGAATCGGGACTTTTGAGGACAGTTCGTGCGGTAATGGCCGGGCACTCCGCAGATGTAGCAGACGATCGGGTTATTTTGGTACGGCACAACCGGAGGAGAAGAAACTAGGGGCTTAACGTCTCGGTGTTCCGATGGATGGAAGTTTCTTGGCTTCGAGGGACTAGGAACTTTGGTAAATCTTGGAACTAAATTAGGGGGGGTCTTAGGGCCATAAAATTTAGTTTTGAAGAGTGATTGGGGAGACTTTTAAAATCCTTATGGTATAAATCGTGACTACCCGCGTAGACATCGGCCTCTTTCAAGCACTCCTTGAAAGTGGCGCAACGTTTATCCTTAATGAAGGTGCGAATTTCGGGTGCCACTGCAGCTAAAAGCTGATCCCTAAGGAAGAAGTCCAGAAGGGAAACGGAGACCTGAGGAATTTTGCACGTATCCAGCCAACACTGAAGGTTTCTTTGGAGGATGTACCCGTGTTGTCGAAATGTTTGGCCAGGGCGGATCCTTTTCTGGCGGAATCGGGAGCGGTAGAAACCGCTATTCATATGAACCGCTGCTAACAATTCGGACTTTAACGTGGAATAGTCTAAAGTTGCTTCCGGGGAAAGGGATACGAAGATATCCCTTAACTTGGCATTTAGGAGGGGAAGTAAGCGAGCGACGCCATCATTTTCGAGATCCTATCTATTGATCTGAAAGATTCTCTCAAAATGGGCCAAAAATGACCCAAAGTCCTCTCCATCATTGAAAGCGGGAGGGTGGACTGAAGGAGTTTGGGGAATTTCAGCCCGGGAACCGATGGACTGAGAATCCATTTGATTTCGGCTCATTTCCAGCTCATGATGCCTAATTTGTTAACGTTCTTCCATCTCCATTTTGTTCTTCTCCATCTCCATCTTCAGTTTGTTCTACTCCATCTCCATCTTCAGTTTGTTTACCTCCATCTCCATCTTCAGTTTATTCTTCTCCATCTGCAATTCCCTTCGCTCTGCCCGTTCGTTCCTCTCTTCTTCCTGTAAGGAATTTAGCAGGTCTTTGCCTGAAAGACCTAGCATTTCATCGTGACTCTTGAATTTTTCGGAGAATGACATTTTTACGCAGTTAACTGAGGGAACACTGATACGCGAACGAGATAAGACACTACCCACGCGAAACGAATACTTGAATATTCGTGAAGGCCTTGATCACACAAAAAAATTAAGATACAGCTACCTACCTCTGCTGTTGTTAAGCGGAAAAAAGATTAAAATGGTCCTACCAGAATTAGGACACCAAAGACCTTAACTCTTTTGGATTAATAACCAGGAAGGAGAGTCTCCAAAATTCAAACACCATACAAAAAATGAATTACCTGGGGTCCAACACAAAAAATAAAATAGAAGGGATGTACGTGAATAACAAGAGAACTTCTAATGTCGAAATTAAAATGACATGGGTTCGTAAAAAACCCACACCTGACACTAGATTTATATAATATGTATATTAATATATATATATATATATATATATATATATATATATATATATATATATATATATGTCGTGGTATGACATTACATTATATCAATACCATATTATATCTATGGGAGAGGACCAATAACTTGAAAGCAAACCGACAAAAGGGACGGAAAACCACGCGTTCAGACGGGCTGAGTAACGAGAGAGTACAACGAGGTCAGGTAAATTATGGACACTGGCAAAGTTCAAGGTCATTTAAAGAGACATTAACAAAAATAGAATTTTATTTACACAAAAACATTAATAAGAGAATTCAAGGGTAAAATTACCTCAGAGAATTAACGGGCAAAAATCACATCAATAAACGAAAGGCGAAAGATTAACTCAATTAGGTTACTGAAGGGAAGAGGGGGGTTGGCTTACGAATGTCTTCTGTGCGTGAGGTGAGACCGCTCGGACTTCAGAGCGGGAGGGTGGAGTGATGCCGGTTCTCTAAAAGGAAGGGGGGGGGGGTAACTTCCGGTCGGGAAAATCACTTGGGGCGATCGTTCAGTGGAATTATCTCCTGGCTGGAGTTAATTCAAAATACACAAAATAGTCCAGCTGTCACGTTGCTTTGTTGCTAGCACTTGACTTGGAACCATGGGGAAATCTTCTGGGTTCTGGCTAGACTTCTCAACTCTGTGTCTCTTCCGGGAAGTCAAGCGTTATTTATGTCCGAGGCTCTCCCCGGAGTTGGGGGTTAGCAGGAAACAGCTATACTCTCGAAGGGCCTCGAATCTTCTTGCAGAGCTATTTTAGCCCGCATAAAGGTGAAGCGTGGGGGACTCGATTCGAGGCTACCGCTTGTGGAAGGGGGGGGGGGGGAGGAAGCTTAGTACTTTAGGCCTAGCCGGGCCTTCTGCTGCACATGGGAGTTCCTTCCTGCTAAAGATCTTCCACGTGGGGATTCCCTCACAATATATATATATATATATATATATATATATATATATATATATATATATATATATATATATATATATATATATATGAGCAAACTAAGCGACGCTCCGCCCACGTACAACGAAGGGATACAAAACACAGAGCATGAAAAATAGAATTTCTATTTTTCACGCCACTCTGTTTTTTATCCTTTCCTTGAACTTAGACGGAACGTCGCTGCTTATGGCCTCGCTGCATAACTGAAAGAATACACATATGTGTATAAGAACTTTTATTCAAAATAATACACATGTGTGTATAAGAACTTTCATTTCTTTTGTATAAAATACTTCACCGTTAAAGATAGAACGTTGTATTTTTTTGTATATATATAAATATAATTTCTCAGAAACAGAGTTCTGAAGGACCTTCACGAAGCCGCCATTGATTTCCGCTAAGTAGTTGATTCAGCATTCTCCCGCCCCCTTTATAATCCACGGGCGGCTTCACCGTCAGATTCTCAGAATCCCTTTAGTTCAGCCGGAAATCATGTATCGGGTATATAAGGCAAGCCCAACCCGAAGAAGGACAGGGAGCTGTGCAGGAATCTCTCGACTGGCCACCCGTTCGCTCGAAATCCTCAAGAGAAATTCCTGATTAAATCCCGGTCAGATTTTAGTCGAGTAACACTCTGATTTTAGGGTAAGTTACCTTAAGTTTCGAGGGTAACTAAGACTCCCTGCTGAGAAGACCCCGTCTTCTCACACCTTACCTTTCCCGCGTTCGTCCCATCAATACTCTGTCCCTCGTACCATTAAACCTCCCCAACTTGTGCCAGAAGTATAAGATTAAATCGCACTTAAGCAAGTAAATTCGAATAGAAGCCTGCCTCTTTATATCCTCCCGCAAGCATCGCAACGGCATCCGGAGTAACGAACGTCAAAGGACAGGTAACGTCAAGTAGGTGACAGTGAAAGAAACGGTAATCAGGTACAGGTAGTTCAAAGGTGTCCTAATCACGAGCACGAGTCTGCAGCTGGACAAACCCAGGTCCATAGTAGCCCAGTGACGCAACTACGAGGAGTTGCGCCATAATACATAGTAACCTAGGGTACAACTACAACGAGGGTAGTGTGCCGTAACATTCTGGCGACCGTGACAGGACCTGTAATCCCCTAAAAATTACTTGAAGGAAAACTGAAGAAGGACCTGTAATTGAAAAAAATGCCTGAAGGAAAACTGAAGAAGGACCTGTAATCGAAAATATTGCCTGAAGGAAAACTGAAGAAACAGCAAGTACCGACGAAAAAAATCTACGGGTCTAACAAGCCTGAAGAAGACATCATTTGAAAGTAAGCCGGTTCAGACCCATGTTTTAGGTGTTAGAGTAGGATTGCATTTTAGACATAGGTTTCAAGCGTTGACCTCTGGATTTAAATAGGTAATTGGTACCGCCCACAAGTAACGCGGTATTATACTGCTAAATTGAAATAATCCCGTGAAAAATATATCGATTTATGGTATTTCATTGGTAAAATATTGGGAAATTTATCAGTTGGTCATCCCAGATAGGCCAGTGTGTCCCCTTTACCCCTCTTCATCTGAACAATTCAAGTGAAATTAAGTAAACAATTGAATTTTGAGTAAAATTTTGGGCTCTGAGTAACTTTTAAGATATTCTTGAGTAACTCTGAGTATACTTGGGAATTTGAGTCAAGGTTAAGTACTTCAAGTAATCCTGAACGGATTTTGCTGTAAATTCTGAGTTACCCTTGTGAATCTAACTATGGCCAGTTACGAAAATCAAACCATAACCGCCCGCGTCTGCCAATACTAGCAATAACCAATCCACTTCTCAACCCGCTTTTATAAATTTAGATCGGTTGATCAGCCTGCCCAATACAGTCGTGCCATTTTAGGGTAAAGTCGACGGCAAGCCCTTTGAACCCCAAGCAACCCCTTGGTTAGGATCCCTGGAGCAGAACTTCCATCGTGAAAACATAACAGATAACATAGCAAAAATCCGAGAGGCTAAAAGATTAATTCATGCAACAGAGAGTAGTGCCATATACGTAGTTACCTACACCCCAGCCTTTGCCGATGCACAGACATGGCACCAATTTAGGACACACCTAAGCATTGCTTTCAAGGAAACAACAACTACGCAACGTTTCACAGCTTTAAATCCAGTATACCAGGCCACGTGGGACAACAAAGAGGATTTAACGTTGCTCATAGCAAAGGTACATAAATTGGTACAGGAAAGTTGCAAAAATATTGATGAAAGATTTCAGGTAAAATTCACACAAAATCAGCAAGACATTCTCGTAGCTACTGTCGTTTTTAATAATCTTCGAGCCCCGTTTAATAAAAAGTTTCAGGATGTGTATGACTTAACCAAAACGATACATGAAAATATTTACGCAGATAAGGCTAAATGTGGTGAAATAGTAAAGGAAACAAAAAGTGGAAAAGTAAATATTGTTCAAATGGCTCAAGAAGAATCTAGTGTATACATGGTTCGTGAAAATAAGAACATTATGGATAATTCCCAATGCCACAATTGCGGAAAGTTTGGCCATTGAAAGAAAGAATGTAGGTCTCCCCCATATTGCATTCAATGTAGGAAAAAAGGTCATAGTTTAGGAAACGGTCCCCGTTGCAGGAAAGTCCGCCCTAGTATCCCTTCCCAGCGATCTCCGTGGTATAATGGATCCCCTAGACAGAATTACCCAGGTAATGCCCCTCTGCAGTCTATATCAAACCCCAACTGGAATTATGACCCCCAAGATCCACAGGTAGAGGTAATATGCCTCAACAAACCACTCAACGCTCCCCCTGGGATAATGCTCTTCTTAGGCCAGACCCCCAGTTCAAGCCACCAGGAAATCCCCCGATGCCTAGGAACTTCCCGAAAAATAAAGTAATGCACCACTATAGAACCCCCCCCCCCAAGGAAAGTTAGTGAAATTAGTCGAAATTGAACCTGATGAATCTGTCGAGCATGTCCCCTTAATGTCCCAAAACTATTCTATCCCAGAAGTAGAGTCTGAACCCCCAAATTATTTTTTAGACCAAGGTCCTGGGAATTGGGCCAAAACTTAAAGAACGCATTACCAGACAAAATTATAGGCGATGTGTTGAATGATTTTATAGTAAATTTTCAAATTGATGGAGAACCCTTCACTGCAACTATTGATACGGGTTCAGCCGCCTCTTTTTCAGCGCAGTTGTTGGAAAAAACTTTTGGATAGATCGACTAAAACTTACAGTTTGAATGAAGAAGCCACCTACGTGGTGTGACAGGAAAAAAATTTGGCCTATTAGGAGAAATTCAGTTGTATGTTGAAATGGATGGAACAATCTATCCAGCCCTAACTAGGGTCACCACGAGAAACATAAATTGCTCCACGGATTTATTATTGGGTATTGACTTTGTAACGGAGAATAGATGGACTATTGATGCCTACGCAGAGCAGTTTAGAAGTAAACAGAGGATACACCCTTTGTATGGTTCTCTCGGCGCAGCGAACCACCTTCCAAATTCCCCGGCCCTAAGGAATCCCCAACCCTTCCGAGTTCCCCAAATTCGGTTCGGAAGCTCCTCTTCTAAGGGCTCCCGGAGCCAACTTAGTTTAGGAAAATGTGTAAACATAGTTAATGGTAAGACAGTGAGGTCGGTAGCCTCTGGTATTTCTGTTGGACCAGTGACCCAAACCTTCGGTCATCATGCTCTGAAACATGAGCATCAGGAACCAGGATTAGCTCTGAAACATGAGCATCGTGAAACAGGATTAACTCTGAAACATGAGCAACAGGCCAGAGGATTAGCTCTAAAACATGAGCATCAGGAAAGAGGATTAGCTTTGAAACATGAGCATTGGGAAACAGGATTAGCTCTGAAACATGAGCATCGGGAAACAGGATTAGCTTTGAAACATGAGCATCAGGCCACATGATTAGCTCCGAAAGATGAGCACCAGGCAATAGGATTAGCTCTGAAACATCAGCATCAAGCGATAAGATTAGCTCTGAAAGATGAGTCTAAGGCTAAGAAAGGACCGGTAGTCCTTGAACAGGAAACAGTCTATGTAGTATATCCCGCAGAGGATTCAACGATTAGGCCCCATCAAAGGGTAGTTTTCGAAGGTATAGTCAAGACATTGGACGATAAAAAGGTAGACACTAATGTTGACTTTTTGGTAGAGAAGAATATAGTAGACGATTACGTATTGATTGGGCAAAGTCTTAGTACTTCTAAGGAATCGAAAATATAGTTGAAGTGTATGAATGTAAGTGATACCGCGAGGATGCTGTTCGCCAAAAACCCAGTCAGTATAGCAACTCAAGAAATAGTTGTTGAAACTAAGACAATTAAAACAGTTGGTTCAGGGTTTGGTAAAACCATCTGGGTAGATTTGGATGAACTTGGGAAACAGTATAAAGAGTGCATTGCAAACACTGCAGATGAGGATTCACACTTGCGCGACTGCACTCTCCTCAATCGAACCCTAAATCTTCGGATTCTAGAACTAGGCTGTTTGTTTAAGGCGACTTATGCCTAAGTGGGCAGTCGCCAGATAGCCCCTTAAAAAAAAAAAAATCGGATTCCCCACTCCCAAGAAGTTGTTGTCAATAAGCACATTCAGAATAAGCTAGAACGCGATGTAATTCAACCCTCTATTAGTCCTTCGTTGGCCCCTTTAATTTTAGTTTCTAAGAAGGAAGGGAGCAGTCGATCATGTGTCGATTACCGTAGGCTTAACCCCGTAACTACTCCTGATAGGTTCCCCATCCCACACCTACAGGAAACCATACTGAACGTGGGAAGAGCAAAATTCTTTTCCTCGCTGGACCTTGCCAGTGGGTACTGGCAAATATCAGTGGAACCCCAGCCCCGCCGCTTCACGGCCTTCTCCACAAATCGAAGACACTACGAATTTAAAGTCTTCCCGTTTGGTGTCCGGAATGGGACCGCAAACTTTAGCCAGCTCACGCCTATCATCCTCTCGGACCTCTTTGGAATCGAGGTCCTAGTCTATATCGACGATATAGTAGTCTTTAGCGATGATGTCGAAGAACATTTTAAGAGACTAGATAAGGTATTCGCCAGGCTCAGGGAAGAAAACCTGAAGATAAAACTAGAAAAGTGCCAGCTCCTGCGAAGCGCGCATATCTACTTAGGATTCCTACTAACGTCTGATGGCATTAAACCTGATCCCTCCAAAATTTCCGCTCTTTAGACATACTCTCTCCCTCAAATAATTGACGATGTTAGAGCTTTTATTGAGTTTGTAGGATTATACCGCCAATTCATTCCGAATTTTTCGAATATTGCTAACCCCTTAACCAAATTTTTCAAAGCCAAAGCCGAGTTCATGTGGGAAACCGAACAAGAGACAGCCTTCCAAACTCTCATCGGGAAACTATTCAAAGAGCCCATGTTGCAATTTCCCGACTATGAAAAAACCATTCATTGTAGCAACAGATGCATCAGCCTAGGGGATCAGAGCCGTTCTTCTTCAAAATCATAATGGTGTCGAGCTCCCAATTTCTTACGCAAGCCGCCTACTTACAAACCGTGAAAAGAATTATTCGGTGACGGATCGGGAAGCTTTAAACAATAGTCTGGGAACTAAAGAAATTTTGAAATATCATCTACGGATACGAAATCACCGTCAGAACCGATCATCAGCCTCTAGCTTTCCTTTTCCGAGATAAGCTTTTGACAGGTAGGATGAGTCGTTGGGCTTTGCTCACCCAAGATTTTAATATTAAGATTGTGTATAAACCCGGAAGGAACGACATTATTCCCGATAGGCTATCAAGGTTGTGGCCACCCTCCATCAAAAGGGTCTCCACCATAATCGATGAAACCACTCTTCGGAAAGCTTAACAGGAAGACCCCGAATTAAAACCATTCTGGAAGCTCTCAGGAACCCGGCTGAGAAGGCAAAGTACCCTGAATATTTCCTCGAAGAAGGGATCTTTAAGCGCAGGATCAAGCATGACCATAGTACCATCGAACTTCCTGACGTCCTCGACTGGCCTCTAATTAGCCTCTGCCATGATTCCTTGTTGTCTGATCACATGGGCCCGGAACGAACGCAGAAAATGGCGTAAGAGCGCTTCTATTTCCCCTACATAAGAAAACATATTGAAGAATATATTCAAGAATGCTTATCGTGTGCCGCTCACGAAGGAATAACACCCTGTACCGCCCATATGCATAGTTATCCGGTGTATTCCTGACCTTGGCAAAGGACAGGCATGGATATTCTAGGCCCCTTCCCCCAAACCATCGCGGAAAACAAGTATATCTTGGTATTTACGGATCATTTTTCGAGATACAATGAGAGTGTCCAGAATCCTAGCCAAACTTTCGAGATTGTCGCTAAAGCATTTCTGGATCGGGTTATCACCAATCACACCACCCCTTTTATCTTGATCTCTGATAATGAACCGAATTTTACACCAGACCTTTTGCAGGAATTGTGTCGTTTGTGCCGCGTGGACAAAGTAAAAATAGTCCCCTACCACCCGTCGGCAAACGGCCTGGTCGAGTGGCAAGATAAAAAGATCCTGAAAGCTCTGCGTCACATGGTCAGTAGCTGTTCCAGAGACTGGTATACCAAACTGTGATCAACAATGGATATAACGCGTCCATCGGCGACACACCTCACTTTGTCCTTTATCACTACGATAAAAATATGCCTTTTGATTTACCATCCATTTCTCACCTAACGAACTATCCCCTCAACTACATGCCGAACGGGTGCAGCGCTCTTTCGAAATTGTCGAAGCCACCCGCAAGAGTTCCATATCATTTTCCCGCCCATTTTACCTGCTCGAGACCCAGAAGTCCCAGTGACGTCCAGAGCTCAGTCATTAACTCCCCCAGAAACCCCAGACTGGCAAAACATTCCTTTACCCAATTCCCCTATATCCTCTATCCCTCCTTCTTCTCCTCCCGCAGTACTCGCACTCCTTGTCTCCCCACCGTCACTGCCTTCTCCAGTAGACGATCCACGCAGGGATCCATCCTATCTTCCACACTGGCAGATTCCTCGGCTCCCCACGCCTGAGGCACCTAGCGAAAACCGCCCACCTCCGCTGCCACCTCGGCACGGATTACTCACGAGACTTCGATCTCGAGCGCGAGCGACACCACCATACCAGCCCAGGCAATAACCATGAGCACAAAAGTTCTTATGTTAATTTGTATTACAATAGTTGTGGAAACTTTAGACCACGACGAATTTCAATTATCAATAGGGACTGTAATTAACCGTATAGGTGAAGGGAAAATCTTAAGAGGGTATGCTGGAATAGAACTAAATCTATCGCCCCCTGTCAAAATTTATAATATTTTAAGGGAATTACAGCGAATCCTGACACGCCTCGGTAACCAAATCCAAGTCACAGTGTCACATTACAAAGCAGAAAACCCATTCATACCCGAGGACCTACACACAACGCATGTTCGCACCACCTAAAATCACATAGATTACATCCTTACACCCTCAACGCCCTCATAAATTCATCATGGGTTAGAACATCTCGTAAGAAGCGTGGCCTCATCAACATCAGAGGTAAACTTTTAAATGGGTTATTTGGAGTAGCCACCCAGAAACAATTGAATCGCGTGGAATTAAAATTGAACCTTTTGACAGCTAACCGACGAACGCACACTGCCGCGCTGAAACAAACTATTCTCACCTTACATCAACATAATCTCTTTTTACAAAATGTCACTAAGGAAGTAGAAAACATCCATACGCACTTAGAAATTCATGGTGGAAATTTCCAATACACTGAACAATTAAGTAATATTAAGACACAAACAACACTGATCCAACATTCATTTAACAATGTCAAATTTCTAAGACAACGGGTGTTAGATACTATACGCCTATCACGAGAGCACATCGCCCCCTCTGACCTTCTTGACAAAACCATTTAAGAAATCTAATCAAAACGTCTAAAACCCGTCTAATGCCAAACCCAAACTTTCCCTTGAATTCGTCTAACCTACCCCAATTCCTACATTTAACCTGGACACTTCCCGGCTCTTAGCAATATGCTATTCAATTAATAATCCCATTTTTTGAGAAATCAGCTTACAACCTATACCTCTTTAACCAGTTTCTGGCTCACTATGGTGATAATAGTCACAGTGGCCGAATAGTCTTTGTTACCTCACGCCCATATTTCTTCCACGCTTGTTGTGATAATTGTTTTAGCTAGCTTAGGTTTTTGCGTCCACATTATGATGTCCTTCGCCACCTCACAGCACCCAACGATGCAGAACAACATGAGTGAGGTCACTCTAAACCAAAGGGGAGAGCAATGTTATGCTGCTCATGGCCTCGTTGCATAGCTGAAAGAATACACATATGTGTATAAGAACTTTTATTCAAAAGAATACACATGTGTGTATAAGAACTTTGATATTTTTTGTATAAAATATTTCACCGTTATATATAGAACGTTGTATTTTTTTGTATATATATATATATATATATATATATATATATATATGAATATAATTTTTCAGAAACAGAGTTTTAAAGGACCGACACGGAGGCGCCATTGATTTCCGCTAAGTAGTTGATTCAGCATTCTAATTTCCGCGAAGTAGTTCAGCATCATCCCCCCCCTCCTTTATAATCCACGGGCGGTTTCACTGTCAAATTCTCAAAATTCCTTTAGTTCCGCCGAAAATCATGTATCGGGTGTAAAAGACAAGCCCAACACAAAGGAGGACAGGTAGCTGTGAAGGAGTCTCTCAACTGGCCACCCGTTCGCTCGAAATCCTCAAGATAAATCCTTGATAAAATCCCGGTCAGATTTTAGTCGTGTAACACTCTGTTTTTTGTGTAAGTTACCCTAAGTTTCGAGGGTAACTAAGACTCCCTGATGAGAAGACCCCATTTTCTCACACCTTACGTTTCCCGCGTTCGTCCCATCAAAACTCTGTCCCTCGTACCATTAAACCTTCCCAACTTGTGTCAGTAGTATAAGATTAAATCGCACTTAAGCAAGTAAATTCGAATAGAAGCCTGCCTCTTTATATCCTCCCGCAAGCATCGCAACGGCATCCGGAGCAACGAACGTCGAAGGAAAGGTAACGTCAAGTAGGTGACAGTGAAAGAAGCTGCAATCAGGTACAAGCTGTTCAAAGGTGTCCTAATCACGAGCACGAGTCTGCAGCTGGACAAACCCAGGTCCATAGTAACCCATTGACGCAACTACGAGGAGTTGCGCCATAATACATAACAACATAGGGTCACAATTACAACGAGGGTAGTGTACCGTAACATATATGTACATTTCAGTGGCGTGCGGTGTCTTTAGAAGATGAGGAAGCAATTTAAGATTTTCAAAAATAAATACGACCGAGCTTGGGTCCGACCAACCGGTCTTAAGTCAAAATGGACGTAAGTTGAACCTTAGAAAATTGCCGACATAGGAGTACCTACATAGTTCTGTAATGTAATGTACAATCATTATTTCTAAATAATGTACTATAGTATATATATTTTAATCGTCTATGTATCTTTATATTATGTATACTGTACATGGCAGTGAGCTGTATTGTAAATTTTACAGTTCATACAGTACCGGTATCATATGTTACTTTTTACTAAATATTTTACCACTGTATATTAACATCACAGTTATTGTATGCATGAACATAAAAATACAAAGTAACTTAAGCTAAGCTGTAAATCAAAATTATATAAATTCAAAAAATAGAAAAAGGGAAACAAGGAAATTTCAATAAAATATAATGAAGTAAAAATAATGATTCGGACACATTCATAGTGCACTAGTGCTTGGTTGGTGATCGTTCCTGCTTTCTTCCTCTGATGGAGAAGGGGTGGGAGGAGGTTTTGGAGCTCTCTTCTTGATAGACATATGAGATTTGTTTGAATTTTCTTTTCTTCGTAAATTTCTCTGTATGGACACATTGCTTCCTGCACCATTCTCTCAATCTTGACAAACCGTTCTATGCTAGTATTGTCGACACAGTGAAATGGGAGAGCTGAAGATCGTGAGAAATGCTGTTGACCGTTTTTCCACCCGCACACTGTTTAATTACTTTCATCTTCTGGTCGAGAGTAAGAAGAGCCTTTCTCGCCTTTTTGCCGCAAGCCCCAGAATTCCTCTTAGGGGCCATGGTGAAATTTACTGTTCAGGTATATACTGTACAGTACAGTAGAGCTAATACAGTATGATGCTGCTGATAGGACTGGGTAACTCAAAGTGATGCTGCCTGAGTGATGTGAGAGCTGTCCCGAGATGGCGCCTTACTGCGAGTAGCGGTCAACTGTTGTACGGCGGTATGCATCGGCCCGCCCAACCCTGTTGCCAGACGTACAGTCGTAAGTGCGATTGGTCGTATGTCGAGCAGGTCGTAAGTCGGATGGTGCTGTATGCTAATTGAAGTAAATATTTTGTTCATTAAAAATAGCTAAAGTTGTAAGCTACTCACTCTTTTTGAATGTCGCATTTTCCCACAACTTTATTTGCATCCATTTTGTTTAAAAGGTGGTTATTACTTAGAAAAAATGAATAAACAATACGCCACACTTATCTGAGCATTGACTTATAGCTACTAATCTTGAAGATTCGATGTGTGACTCCGGTAGGGCTGCCAGAATCCAGGAAATATTAACAAAATGCTTAAGATACAAGAGCGTAACCATACAGAGTTTAGGCTATATAGCTGCTTTCATACTCAGAACCAGTATTTAAATATAAACTAAAAATTGTTTAAGCTTTAGAGCATAATAATAGTTAAGGCATTGTGTCTTAGGCCTTTAATTGCTTTTTACTCGATTCTGGCAACCTTTGGATTGCCAAATGCAAGCAAATGACTGCAAAGCGAAATTTGCTTCCTTTTCCGTATACAAATAGGTTATTTTTTCTTAATTCTAACACGGCATTGAAATATCTAGATAAAAATCATGAAACTCTAATGACTGTATATTATTGCTAAGAAAAGCATAACATCTTTTAAACTATTCATTCGAAAGAACGAAAAAGCAGAAGTATAATTATTGAAATTAGGAGAAAACAAAAAGAAGAGTAGAAATATCGACGAAAAGGATGGATTTCTTCAATTGCAGTCGGGTCATCAGAGTTTAATGTGACTTCGATTGAAAGTGGACAGTAGCGTATACACTATACAAGTATACGCAAACATAAATGTGAGAATAAAATTGATTCTTCTGTCATATTAATTGTTGGGATGCACTTTCTTTTTCTTTTCTTCTTAAATGGGGGAAGCATTCCTTCCCTTGCTTACATTTTCTGCACTCCACTGATATATATATATATATATATATATATATATATATATATATATATATATATATATATATATGGAAAACTCACAAAGTATCGCGTGTGTAAGCAATAGATGCAACAAAACCCACAGGGAAAATTCATACGAGGATTCCAAGTACTTTCGAACTTTATTTCGAGTTCTTTATCAAGGAATAACAAAAGTATTGAAAATTGTAATATATATAAGTGATTTTCGATTATTATTATTATTATTATTATTATTATTATATATATATATATATATATATATATATATATATATATATATATATATTAGTGTAGTTGGGTAGCAGTCTTTCTTAAATGCAAATTTTGTTGAAGACAATTCTGTATTTCGCCTTAATTAATTTCTTTTGGCAACTTTCTCTTCTTCTAACTATCTTTTTTATTCCATCTTGTAGATGGTGGATCACTTGTCCTGTATTCACCTATCTCTTAACTGAATGTGTTTGGTAAAAACCAAACTAAATTGCTGAGCTTTCGATCTTATTCGATCATCTTCGGAGCGTTTTGATATGTTCTTGCCTCCTTTACCGATGTAATGAGTGGAGTGAGGATCTGGCAGAATGGAAGAAGATTCAAGATTTAAGATTGTATAGAGTCAGAATGTGGATAGAATGATATGACAGATAGAAAATATTGTGTATAGAGTATGTATTGATGAGATGATGATGAGTGTAGGATGAACTATGATGGTGATGAGGTGAGGATGATAATGATTTGTACCAAGTTGCTTGGCTAACGCTTTCCTTTTTGTTATTTTTTTGCTCTTTGATGTGACTTTAAGTGAAATAGGTATAAAAATTTAGCATTCGAGCCTTTGTTTTCTTTTTGCTCAATCGAGTATCTTTATTTTTTTGTATTTATTAGGTTTGTTGTTTTTTGTGCTTCTTTTGCGCCTTTTTTTCATTATTATTATTAATATATATATATATATATATATATATATATATATATATATATATATATATATATATATATATATATGTTTATTAAATTTTAAATTTTAAGTCGTAATCTTCTTTGTTAATATCAGTAATTCTTTGACTCATCGGTTTTCTCATTTTGTTTGTATAGTCGGTAGTCTTATTCGGTTTCTCATATTGATTGTATGCTCGGTAGTCTTCTTTGGTATTCTTATATTTTACCTATAGATCGTGTTGACGTTGTTTAAGGTTTTTTTTCAGGCTGCCGTTAAAACGTTGTTTGTAGTGCATTTGCTGGATTTCGTTTTCCGGTACTACTATTCGGTTAATTTCGTTTTGGGGAAATTATATTTTTTATATCTTCCCACAGTCTCGTTGTTCGTTTTTGTAGGGTTATATTAACGGGTTCTATTGTAGTTCTTCGATGGAGTTCCTCTGATGGTATGCGATCCTGTCATTTTGAGTTTGTGATGAATCTTGTGGCTTGATTTTGAATACATTGGACCCTTTTTAATTGTGAATTATTTAACGTATTTATCGGTACTATTAGGTAAAGGAGCTTGGGACGAACTAGGGCCATGTATAATTTCCTTTTGTATTTATTGCTTAGGTATTTGAATCTGTACAGCGCCGCCATCGTAATTTTCGTTAGGTTGATTTTCTGCGTTATGTGGCAGTTGTACCCTGTTGTTGTTAATTTTAGACCGAAGACACGTCCTTCCGTGGAGTAAGGATATGCTTCTCCATCGACTCTTACTGCAGCTGTTTTTCGTCTGTTTAAGGGTATTAATTTGTATTTATCTTTGTTTGTTTTCATTTTGTTTCTTTTTTCGTAGTCATTCAGGTTTTTTTTTTACTCCCCTCGGGTGACTTCTCTCTTCGTCGACGTATCTGTATGGTGCAGTGCGCTCTTGTTGCGCATCTAGGGTTTGTAGGATTTCTTCTTCATGCTCCATGTCGTATTCTTTGTTCTCCTCTGGTGTTATTGAGAATATTATTTTCCATTGAAAGTGGAAGTGCTCTTGGAGTTCTTCGTTATTTTGCACTTCCCTGTTCTGTATTTTTAGTTTTATATTTTCTTTTGGTTGTGACCCTCGTAGTTTTCTGTAGTCACTCCAGAATTTCCTCGGATCTGCTTCGACATCAATTTTACTTATGTTATTCCAAACTCTATTTGACTTTTCTTTAATATGAGTATCTATCTGCCTTCTGATTATGATTAGCCTTCTGTATCTCTCTATATTAGTACCCATTTCTGTAATTTCTTTTGTTAAGTTCCGAAATTCTTCCATCTTTTCCTTTATTTCATTGTTCCATCTGGGAGCAGGTAGGGTTCTGTATTCTATTATTAGGGGAAGAATTCTGTCTGCTTCAATGATAGTTTCGGCGGTTAGTTTTAATTGGTTTTCTATTTCTTGGTTGTTTAGGGATCTAGTTTTTAGTGTACTTAAGTATTCTTTGTAACCATTCCAGTTTGTTCTGCTGATGGCTCTTTTTTTGTGGAATTTTAATTTGGATGGGTGAAGTTGAAATGGTAGGATGGGGTTGCGGGGGCTGGTATTGTGTGGTGATTTAGGTTGAAATTTTGGTCCATAAGTACGATGTCAGGAGTTATCTAGGCTTGGGCTGTTAAGTGAGTTGGGAAGTCTGGCCATTCTCTGCTTAACAGGTTCCTTTGTTTCAATAATTGAAGGGTTTTTCCTGCTCTGTTTGTTTGGCTTGTGTAGCCTGCCTCTCTTCATCTTGCATTGAGGCCTCCTGTTAATATGGTTGAGGCCTGTCGACGAAAGAGTTTGCGGAAATTTGGAGTTGGAAAATACGAGCGTCTTGGGAGCTGATATACCCCAGCTATGACCAGATCTCCTGTGGTCATTTTTATTTTTATAGCCAGATACGATACTTCTAAGTTCTTTACCTCTGTAAAATGGATTCTAGTTTTGACGCAAATTGCTACACCATCTTATCTTGTTTGGGTGTAATTCGTGGTAATAAGTTTATAGTTTGGAATTCTTATAGTGTCGTCGATCTCTGTGTTTAGTCCATGTTCGGTTAGAATAATTATGTCTGCGTCTTCTTTTCTTATTATATTTGAATATGATATTCTTTTTCCTTGCCAGCCGTTTAAACTTAGTGTAAATATTTTAATTTTCCGTTGGTACGTATCCATGTTTATTTATTTGCTGTAGTCTCTTCCTGTCTTCGTTTTTTTCGGGCGGCCTAAGGAACGAGTGCTTCCATTTCGTTTCTTTCTTGAGTTTGCCGTTTGAGATGTTTTGACACGATTCAGCGGTGATATGTGTCATGCCTTGCTTTAAGGCATTGTGAACCTATGTCTCATTGGCGTCTGCCTCGTATTCCCACCTGTATTGTCCCTTAACTAGTCCATCCACGATTTCTTTTTGTTTGAGTTGTTTAGGTAACGGGTTGGCGTGGGAACTGTAAATTTTTATGTTTAAATATTTGGTATTCAGTTTTGGTTTTTGCTTTTGTTTTGAGCTTTCTGGGGGTCGTCTTCGAGGTTCCTTCGTCGGTGGATTCCTCTTCAGAATCAGTATCCATTCCGGCTTCGTCTTCTTCCGGGTTCGTATTTTTCGGGTGAGATTTTAGTGTAGAAGGAAAGCAGTCCCTGTTCCGATGCTTTTTTGGACATTTTTCTCGATCTAAATACCACTTTCAAGACGTGATTGTGCTCTTCTCCATTTTGGTTTTTAAATTTGATTATTTCTTCGCTCTTCGCCCAATCCTGTTGTTTTTCGACTTCTTCCTTGATTTGTTTTGGAGTGTGCCCACCGACCCAGGGATCGACTCGTCTGCAGATCACGGATCTTCTCGTTTGTACGCCCGGAGGTGTCCGAGGTGCGAGTCCGATCTTCTCCAATTTATTTGCTGCGTTTTCGTTCAGAAGGAGATCTATGTCCTTTTCTGTGTCGCACAGCGCCACATAACCGTTGTGCTGGTCTTTTAGTGCCAATTCGCGTGTTGTTTTCTCCTGGCCAGGAAGGATGCGAAGGGGGACCCTCTTCGCTCTTTCCCGGTCGTCTATTTTGGCTCATTAAAGCCTCCTTCTGTGTGATTTTTCTTTTTTCTTCTTTGCACCTATTGATTTGCCTGGGATAAAAGTATGTTAAAGTTTTGAAAATAAAAATGAAAAGGATTCCCCGCTCCCACAATCTTTAGCGTAGTCGCTATATCTGCCTGGATGGAGATGATGAATGAATAATAATGTGGACCCGAGGAGGTCCTTCAGAAGGATGACTCATGGCGGACTTGATGATGGGTGGTGATTGAATCAACTACCACCACCCGGGGTGTCGCCTCTTCTGGGGTTTAGTTATTGAGTCTGCTTTTAGCTCACATATAGAGACGGTTTTATGTCCCTCTATGATCACTGCCGATCCATCAGGGATAGAGAGAACTCTTTCTCAACGGTTGCAGCATCGCCTCTTGTCTGGAGTGCCTATGACGGAAGGTTCCACAGTGGGCTAGTCCACCTACCTGCTTTCCCAACCGCCTCGAATTATGCCTTGTCTCACGATGGGCATAGTTCGAACTAGGTTATGAATGGCAGTACACACGGCTACGCCTTAGAAGGCGAGAGCAAAGGGGGTGATGAGTTTAGGTAGGCATAAAATTTACTATGACCACCTGGTATTAAATCTCTTTTTTTATGTCCCCCTTAAGGGAAAATGTGGCGTTGGAGAGGAAGGTTTAATCTGTAAAGATCGATGTGCAAAATGCTCTTGTAATTCTCTGATCTTCTTTCTTCTCCAAAAGGTCATTCGTTGGAAAGCAGAAGTAGCGTAAGCTGTCTTTCGAGTGCGAATGCTCAATATCCGTACGTCCGAGCGCCTCAATTTCTCGGAGGAGTCTTTTGAAAAGTTTTTCCAAAGTTTTTCCTCCTTTGTCGAATTCAGAGTTAATTGCCAGGAGCGAGTATGCCAGGAGTTCTACGCAGTCGAATGAAAGAAAATCTTGAATCTTGAATCTTGAAAGAGAAAGATAGAATACGAGGGGGGGGGGGAGTTTGGAAGAGAGGGTGGAGGGTAATAGTGAGAAAAGGAAGGAAGTGGTAGTTAGATATGTATGTGTATGGTTGCCCGGTGAACGGGCCATCTCCATTTGTTATTTTGTTCATTTTTTCTTATTTTTTAATGTTTTCCCATTGCGGGATCTTTTAATTATTTTCTATTTGTTATTGTTATTCTAATTTGTCCCATTTAGGGATTTTTTTAATCATTTTTTCGCAATTTTTTCTCTCCTTTTAGTTGTACTTTGCTACAAGTTCCGTTATTCTGGTGCTAGGGAGGTATCTTATGTATACACCTACATCTGCCTCCGGGTCTAGAGCTGGTAGAGTCTCCATAGGGAGAATAGCCTCTAGCTTTGCCCAGATGTCTCGACCCTTTTTATAGAGGTGTGTGTTAAGTGGTTCAAGAGCTGTTTCTTCATGAAGGCTTCTCGATGTCCGATACTCATACCACTTAGCGTTAGTAATAAATAGGAGGCCTCGATTTTGCACTCTATGGAGTCTTATCATATTTTTCTTTGACGCCGTGTTGAGCGGAATAGAAGGGTATACCAGTCTCGATCTGACTAGCCTGGTGTACGACTTGTTTTTATTGGTTGTGCTGGGGTTTCTGAATTGAAGGAGTTTGTCGAGTTTAGTGTTAGCGTATCCAAACCTTGACCTAACGTGTCTGTTCAATCCAGTACTGGCAAATTTGTAGCCTAGGACTGACACGTGCGGTGAGGAGTTAATTTCAGAGTTTTCTAGAATGAGAGGGACGGAACGATGTCTCTCTATTGCGGTTGCTGAGAATTTTGATACGTTGGTCTGTATTTTCCAACGTTTCTCAAACCTGGAGAGTCTTTCAGCTTCTGCTATCGTGGCTCTGGACATCATCCTCGCAAAATTTGTTCTCCAAACCACAACTTGGGTAATATCGTCCGCATATTGGATGTGGAGAGTTCTCCCATCAGTTGGTTTGGGAACGTCTCTCGTAAAGATGGTGTAGAGAGCGGGGCTGAAGCATCCTTCCTGAGGGACGCCGAAAGGAGCTCGAAGGCTTTCCCTGTATACTTCTTGAAAGCAATGACAGCTTGCCTGTTGGTCAAGTAGCTACAGAGGACCTTTTATAAGTGAGGTTGAGTCTTAGTCGCGAAAGTTTGTACTTCAGGCCGTCGATCCAAACTTTGTCAAAGGCCTTCTTTACGTCTCTGCAAACGACGTCGATCCAGCACCCCTTAGCCCGCACTGCCGCTGCGTGTTGAAACATGTGGGCTATGGCTGTTTCTGTGCTTCGGTGTCTTCTGAATCCGTGTTGTTCCTCGTTCAACAGAGTGCTCTGACAGGTGTTTTGATAATCTGCTGTTGAGAATTTTCTCAAAAACCTCTTGAAATGGTCTCCAGAAGTGAGATAGGTATGAAATTCATGAGTTGGTTCGCTAGCTTCCCTGGTTTTGGGATGAAAATCATTTTCGAGGTTTTCAAGCCATCTGGGAAATATCCCATTGCTAGGGACGAGTTGAATAGGTTCAACAGCAGGGTCCGAAATCTTTCGGATGCCTCCTTCAGGTGCTTGATGGTGATTTGGCTAAGGCCTAGGGCTTTAGGCTTAAATGAAGCGATTGCTTCCCATAATTTTGCACTGGTAATAGGGTTTCCCTCCTGAGAGTTGTCATTTAGACGGTGGAGGTACGAAGATACATAAGGGTCGAGCCGGACCTCCCTCATCTCTTTGTACTCGAGAACCTGATCCTCGAAGCCTAGGTCATAGTTTTCCTCCTCTTCATCGGAGATTTTGAAAACGTTTTCCAGACTCCACGGAACAGCCTCTACTTCTCTCTGAGAGTGGTCGCCGTGGTACTATCGTGCGAAATTGTAGTTGGGCCATGAGAACGGGAGTTCCTTTTTATTCTGTTGACTGTTTCCCAGAAAGATTTATGATTCCTGTCAGTGTCTAAATTTTCAATTAGACGGTTCCACTTCCCTCTCAGTTCGTGCGCCAGCGTAGTGTTCAGCTGGCCCCTGAGATGTTGAACGAGTCGGAAATCCATGGGCCTGGTATAGCCCATGTCGAGGATGTGGCAATTTAACCACTTCGGTCACCTCTGTCCATTCTTGATTTCTCTCTATTTTTGTTTGATGTCTTCGGCTGATCTTTTGCCTACCCATGGGTCGACTCGTTGTATATGATAGCCTTCCTTGCCACTAGGGCTGGGGAAGGTTTGGGCTCTAGTCCTATGGCGTTTAGGTCTCTATTGCTGGTTACCTAGGTCAGTTTAACCAAGTCTGCCTGAGTTTGGCAAAGATAGGTGTACCCTCTGGTGACTTCGATTAGTCTTTTAAGACCAATCCCCAGTTTCCCGAAGATCGTTTCAAAAACCTTGAATTTGTCGGGTTTTTCATTCTCAATGAGCCTCAGTGGGACTCAAAAGTCCACAGACTCCCCCACTGCGTTCAGGGTTGGGTTCCGTATTATTGGAAGGGGCGGGATGCCCCACTTTGTCTCCGCCACATAGCTCTCTCCTTCCCCAAAGGCAAGATAAAACAGAAGGAATCTCCAATTAGTCTATCTCATCCTGTTTGGTGCCTGCCAGGATCGTCAAAAACAGGAGGTATGTCCAATCAGACCCTCGACCTTTTGATCAGGTTCCGAAGGGGAGGGCTGAGTGAGTCCTCGGTTCCCGGGGGTGACCTCCTCCTTCCCAGGCTAAGTGGAAACAGGAGAGTTGTCCAATCAGCCAATCGGAACCTGTTGATACCCCAGCCAGAAGCAGTAGAAACAGGAGGTATCTCCAATCTGTCCACCGCTCAGAAGCAGGGTTGGTGGCAGACGCAGCCACAAAGCCTTCCCAGACTAGTTCCGCAGCTATGGGCAAAAAGTAGAGTTTAGTCACGGTTATATATATATATATATATATATATATATATATATATATATATATATATATGTATAACTGAATCACGAAAATAAGGAACGTGAGGAATTTATGAATAACGTTACAGCCACGAGGAAAATGAAACAACGGAGAACCATTAGTCGAAAGGCCTCGCAGTTCTCCGTTGTTTCATTTTCCTCGTGGCTGTAACTTAATTCATATATATATATATATATATATATATATATATATATATATATATATATATATATATATATATATAGAGAGAGAGAGAGAGAGAGAGAGAGAGAGAGAGAGATAGATAAAGGGTGTTCCATTAAGACGGTTTGAAGTTAGCAGTAAATAAAACAGTGTTATTGGTGAAAATTTATTGATTTCACTATTGGATCATGTTAGTTGAGTCATGGCAATTATGTGTGAAAAATAATATCGCCTAAATGTCCACCAAGGCTTCGGCGCTACACCTCGAATCGATGGTCAAAGTTTTGATGACGTCTCTGCATAGTTGCTCCTCGATCTCACCAATATGCCTTATTATCTAATCCTTCAGCTTTTGAATTGTTGTTGGCTTGTTGGCATAGACCTTACTTTTGAGATGACCCCAAAGGAAGAAATCTAAAGGCGTCAAGTCACAAGATCGTGGTGGCCAATTGACCTCACTGTTTCTAGAAATGATGCGACCTGGGAGGAAACTTCTCATTCAATAAAGCAATTTTTGCATTGGCTGTGTGGCATGTGGCGCCGTCCTGTTGAAACCACAAATCTTCGACATCCATAGAATTCAATTCAGGCCATAAAAAGTTGGTTATCATGGCACGGTATCGCTCGCCTGTCACCGTAGCAGAATTCCCGGCATCATTTTCGAAAAAATACGGCCCAATGATTCCGCTAGCAAAAAATGCACACCAAACAGTGACCTTTTATGGATGCAATGGCTTTTCAACAATCTTTCTAGGATTTTCATCAGCCCAAATGCAACAATTCTGCTTATTAACGAATCCATCAAGATGAAAATGGGCTTCATCACTAAAGATGATTTTTTGCGGAAAATCATCATCGGCTTGTCTTTGCTCGTGCACCCAATTGGGTTAATTGAATTTTGTAAGCGTGTAGAGACAAATCTTTTGTCAAGATTCGATGTAACGTTGTTGTAGAGAGGTTCAATTCCTGCGTGCGATGACGAACAGAGGTGTCTGGATCTTCGGCCACATTCTCGCGCACTGCAGCAATGTTTTCAGCTGAACGGCGTAAACGAGCACGCAATGACGTTTTCATATCTGCCACCGACTTCGTTTGTTTGAATGTACCAACAATTTTCCCAATTGCACTCTCGGTTGGTCGATTATGTTGCCCCAAATAATCGCGAAGTGCCCGAAATGCGTTTCTGTTTGAACGTCCATTTTCGTAATAGGCTTCGATAACTTTAACACGTTGTTCGTTTTTTACTCTTTTAATGGTTGAAATTGCCAATGACTGAAGTTGTTAAATCTGAAAGAAAAAGAAAAAATCATTAGACGCTTAAACTTAACTCACATTTAATATCGATCCAAGTTATTAGAACACCCGTTATATATATATATATATATATATATATATATATATATATATATATATATATATAAATATATATATATATATATATATATATATATATATATATATATATATATATATATATATATATATATATATATATATATATGCATATATTGAAATCCCTGTAGCCTGGATGTGATATGTTGATGACATCCTTTGTCTTTGGCCTAATAATTTAAATATTAACACATTTCTTATTTCTTACTAAAATTAACACCTTAGTGCCCTCGATTAAATTACTTTAGAAGTTAAAAAAGATTGCACACCCCCTTTCCTAGATATTCTAATTCATCGGACAAAACATTGTTTCAATTATGATATATATATATATATATATATATATATATATAAACCACCCAGCCATAGACTTATTTATACACTTTTATTCTAACCACCATAATAACATAAAAGTGCTTTCTCTTTTATGTTTTTGCTTGCACTTAGAATTGTCTTACCAGAATACCTAGATAAAAAAGTCGATAGCATATATAAAAACGGGATAAATTTGTGCTACCCTTTTTACTTTCTCGGCAATTGTTATAATTCCTTCAGGCGTTCCTATTATCAAACTAATGTTAATATCCCTAGGTCTCAGGCCAAATATGCATTAGTTTTACCCTATAACCATATTTTCATTAAACTACCTCGTTTACTTAGGCCTCTGAACATAAATGTCAAAAATTCACCCTAACCTCCCCCAACCTGGCATTGTTTATTTGATAGGCTGCAACAAATGCCAAAAATGTTATTATGGACAAACAGGGAAAGAACTAGATGACCGGGTTAAGCAACATCAAGCCAATCTACGTAATCACAGTGAACAATCTGCGCTTTTTCTACATATGTACAATCTTAACCATAGCATTAACTGGAACAGTGCCAAACCAGTCATAAAATGCATTAATTATATTTCGAGAAATATATTAGAATGTATCTCCATTAACGAGTTCCCAAATTTCAATCTTACCCCAAGTTTGTGCACGCTAGATCCCATTATCACTACATACATAAAATCTCAAATAAAGTTGCTTCAGGATTTTCTACTCCTTAAGTAAGGTTCAGAGTTGTGTAGTCTAATCCCTCCTTCCACTATTTAAGGCAATGTATGCCAGCCTCCTGTTCATTCCTTGAAAAGGTCTTTAAGAATAAAGACAAAAGCGCTCGGAATCCTTTTTCACTTTTCCTTTGTCAGTGTATCTGCATAACTTTGACTCACGTGCACTTTGTGAGCTTTTTTCATATATATATATATATAGTACAAGAAGAATAAGAATTGGACGCAAATGAGCAAATTCGACAAGAAACCGGAGTTTTTTAAAGGCAAGAGAGAGGGACATTAGAAGAATCTATAATCAAAGGGAGCAGAGGGCGGCACAGTTTCTGCTACACCAGGTTTCTGCACCTTTCTTTCTGTCTTCAAATTTTATTTGAAAGAAAGAAAATAAAAATGGCATAGCCCTGTGGTGGTTGTATAATCACCCGCCGATCCTGTAGTTGCTCCTTCTTTATAGATATATATATATATATATATATATATATATATATATATATATATATATATATATATATATATATATATATATATATATATATATATATATATATATAAATAATTACTCAGGGCAGGCAGTTGGTGACCTTTATGTAGTAAACTATCATCAAAAGATTTGTCTCCTTTCTTCATAAGCTAGTTTAGAAAATGTCTTAAGATATTTACTATCCATTGCTGGAAAGAGGCAAAATGTAAATAAATGGAAATGAGCTAAAAATGAAAAAAGAACACAGAAAAAAATAGGCAAAATAAAGGTGCGCAAACTGACTACACGGAAGATGCCAAGCAAATGAGATGAAGGCAGATTTACTTCTGCCTTTATAGCTCGTAAAGAAACGTTGTTGAAGGGGTGTATGCATCACGTGGACTACACCACTACTATGAGTAACGAGATCGAAAGGCAGGGCCGAATTATGCCTATTGCCTAACAAATCTTCAAAAAGTTAAAATATTCTGCATTTTATGCATAATAATCAGAGCAACCTTCGTAATATTGTTGAATTAGGTGCATATTTTGACACAGAAGGAAAATGTAGCTACTGATAGATTTTATTCAGGGTAGGCACTGCCTACCTATATATATATATATATATATATATATATATATATATATATATATATATATAGAGAGAGAGAGAGAGAGAGAGAGAGAGAGAGAAATAAATAAAAATCTCTTAAGACTTAATATTTCATTGTTCTTGCCGTAAAACTGTAAAAACGAAAGATTGGGAGATTTGGCGATTAGAAACATCTCTAAATTGAATTAATTTGATTTCGATCTTTATTTAAATTTCGTATAGAGTCGCCCGTTGTTTTGCAATTTCATCACACTGTTGGAGGTTATTGCAGAATATTCCGCCCTCATCAAATGGCATAATTATTTAATTAAGGGGCAAATAATAGTCTAAATAACGATGAGCATTAGTGCCATCGAAGAATATAGTACCATTATGGGGCTCACGCTATTTTATACTATGTCATTTTTTTATTTAGGCATTTAGCTGACGTTTAATACCGTGATATTTAGGAAGATTCGCTGACTGTTTGTTGAGTAAGGTGATTCTTTTGGCTGTTTTATTAACTGGACAGATTTATCAACGATCTTAAACGCGACGTTCATAATATTTTCCCTATCTTTACTATTAATGTCTCTGGATCACGAAGTAGGATTAATGTACTATACTTACAATGTCTTTGTCTCTCAGTTAATAAGTGACTTTAACTCAGCGCTTCCTTAGACCGGAATTATGGAATTCCCTTCAGCTTAAACCTAAAATTCTAATTTCATTCTTTAAAAGACCTGTCACGTGCAAGCTTTCTGTATTTTCATACTATTATTTCGTAGTTATTTTATTTTCCTATAAACATGAAATATCTTTCATTAAAAAAACCCCTCTTTTATTCATTTTGATCTTTCAGATTAATATTATATAAGTGTTCTTCCTCGGTTATACAGAAATAGCGATCGAATATAAGCGAAATTGAATAAGAGATTGGAAATTACAGCGAAACTTAATAAAATGATAAATATATGCAAACACAAGGTAATTGCTTATTTAGGCCAATCATTGCCTTGTGAGCTTTTTGCAGGCAAGTTAATGTCATTGTCAGCATATATAAATTTGAGGGAAAATAGAAATCAGTCCAAGCACCAGCCCCCCTGCTGCACGAAATGGCTGCGAGTGGCGGAATGTGGCGTGAAATACATAGACCGCTGACTCACTAAAAATACTGATTTCGTTGTAAACCACGTCTTCTTCCGTCATTTTAGCTTCCAAGCATTATCCCTTTCTACTGATATCCAAGCGTTCTTTCTTCATCTCTTTTTAAACCTTGCATGTAAAATTTTCCGCCGGTTAGTATTGGCTTTATTTTTCTTGACAAGTATAGGATGCTTAGTGAATATCGTTTTAGATTGTCCATGTACGCGCTTTAACTAAACACATGTTTACTACGAGTTTGGGATGTTTCCCGACATCTTGACAGACAGTGGCGGATCCAGGCCAAAAATTGGGGAGGCGGGCTAATCTGAATTCGTCTCTCTGAGTAGTCTGAGAAAATGGCATTGATGATTATTAATAAGGGTTATCATAGACAGTATTGATAATAAATAACAGCATCTCATAAAGGAGTGAGCATAACTCTCTCAGATCCGATTTTTTTCCACACATCAGAAAATTATGAATTATAGTTTTTGGACGTCAGCTAAGGTTTAATACTGAATTTATTAAATATTCTTTTAGATTTTACTGTATTTTAGACATGTATCATATAAGATACATTCGATTGCAACGGCTTAAAAACTGTTTTATATATATATTCTATAATATTACATATCTGTCTCTGAATAGAGGAATACAAGTATGGCTTGAAAAAGTAATATAAACATAAACAGGTCTTAAATTTGGAGAAGGGAAGGCTGAATCTAGCCCCCCTTCCTTAATCCGCGCTTGCTTTCATATTCATTCATCTAACAGTTTTGTCCATTATCCTGCTGTTCTTAAAGTCATTAATTTGGACCGGTATTTTGATGTTTTCTTATTTTGAGAAGAAAAGTATTTTTTTCAGCTACCAAAAGGTTGACAGAATATGGGTATATTTTGTGTTCGTGCCGGTTTCTCCGAGGCCCTAGACCCATTTCGGAAGTTGTCCATTTTATTTTGAGTGCCTCTGATTTACCGAGAAACTATAATCTCCTCCTCCTGGTTTTGAAGAGGCTCCGAGTTCATATGACCTAGCCTTGGATCAAGTTATTCCACCCCAGTGGTACTGGTAGAGTATCTTCCTTTTCTTCAAATAGGTGGCGGAATATCCTCAGTAGGGGAAGTTAGGGTAGAGTAGCATTCAATAAGTAGATAATTAAAAGATTAAACGGAATTTCATTTTTTAATAATTTGAGCATAATTATTTTAACTTAATGCTGTAAAATTGCCGGTGATCCATGACAGAGGATCTTTTTAAAACTGCATTTTGGCCCTTATCAGGCGCGCCTTCTTTATTGTCTATATATTAGGTTGAGGAATAAGTTCTTGCGTTTTTTTAATGTTGTGTTGATTTAAGTTCTGTTGATGTGATTTGTGCACATATTCAGAAACAATAATAAATAATGAGAGCAAAATTTGCAAAGGTTAGGCTACGTCTCTTAACAGCGTAGACTATTAGGCTTTTGCTTAGGCTACGTCTTGAAGTTGAGTAATAAGTTATTGCGGTTTATTTAAAAATTGTGTTAATTTAATTTTTGTTTTGTACCCTCAAAATGGAATGTCAAGTTGAAAGAAAGGCGCATTTTCGACACTTGTTATTATTCATTTTCAATCGAGACGAGAACAATGCAAACGCAGCCAAAGTTCGTCACGATATTTTTTATGTGTACGGAGAAAATGCTTTATCAGAAAGGACAGCTCAATGGTGGTTTACACGTTTCAAAAACGGTCATTTCAATCTTAATGACGAAGAACGTTCTTGTCGCCCCATTAAGTTGGATGAAGATCGATTGAACGACCTTCTTTATGAAAATCCTCGTCAATCGACTAGAAAATTAACTGTGCAATTGGCGTGTAATCAGAAAACTGTAGTGAATCACTCTCATTCAATGGAGAAAATTAAAAAACTCGGTGCATGGGTTCCGCACGCTTTGAGCGAAAGCAACAAACTTCAACGCTCCACGATTGCCGCAGGTTTGCTTGCTCGTTACAAGGCTACTCGTGGATATAAGGACAGATTTCTTCACCGCATCATCACTGACGACGAAAAGTGGTGTGTTTATGTCAACATGAACCATAGAAAACAATGGCTTAGCCCCAATAAAAAAAACACTTCCGCGATTAAAGCAAGGACTTCATCCAAGAAAGACGATGCTGTTTGTGTGGTGGGAATGTGAAGGCATCATTCCTTATGAGCTCCTTGCGAACAACGAGATTATCAATGCAGAACTCTACGTTCAACAAATGTATCGACTCGCCGAAGCTATTCGTGAAAAGCGACGTTATGGAGTCCTTCTGCAACACGACAACGCTCGTCCTCACATTGGCAATATGACAAAAGACGCCATCCAAACGCTTAATTGGGAAATCCCGCTGTATCCTCCATATTCGCCAGATTTAGCTCCATCGGATTTCCATCTGTTCCGATCGCTCTCCAACAATTTGCGCGGCGTTTCGTTCAATACTGATGTGGAATTAAGAACCTGGTTAGACGAATTTTTCAAGTCAAAATCCAGGTATTTTTATTGTAGAGACATCGAAAAACTAGTTGAACGTTGGGAAAAAGTCGTAAATAATAACGGAGAATACATTATTGATTAAATTGCATATTGAAATCAATTAAAAATGAAGTTTTTCTAAAAAATTTAATGGTAATGAATAAATTTGATAAAACCGCAATAACTTATTCCTCAACCCAATATAATGGCTTCAGGATTAGTAAAGCAGCGAGTTCTTTGTTGTAGACGACAACACGATACGACCTGGACCAAATCTTCAAAAAGTAGCGACAGATTAGGTTAGGCACCAAACCATACCTAACTTAACCCAATTGCCAGTTAGTTAATTTATGGAGACCTTTTAGCACAGCTTTTAGCCTCCATTTACGTTCCACTAATCTAACTAAAAATATCACAGGAGTCACTAAATATTATCTCTTCCTTAGTTAGCTTGGTTACAACAATAAAATCCTACTTAATCAAAACAAATATTAATAGTCATTCGGACTTACATGACCTTAAAAGGAACAGGGGTTGACGGATGTCGCTATATTAGATTTTTCACGATTCTTTGCGTTGCAGCGGGCGCATGGTTGTCCGGGAGATGGCAGAAAACGATGTCTAATTCTTCTTATGACTTTATCTATCCGGTTATACGTCTAAAAGACGGAAAGAGGAGTTGTGCTCTCTGAGTCAAGGAGTACTCTTCTTGGTCACTCTTGGGTTCTTCTAGTATCCTCGTCTGCTTCGCAGGGCTGCCCAACTGGGTTTTGGTATACGACGTGATTTCGAAAGTACTTAAATGAAACTTTCTTGGGGATTAATTCTTCCTCGCTCACGATTAATGAGATTGCAATTTGAGAGTCCCTTGAGGGTGAGCGGATCTTCTTTTGTCTTGCTCCTGAAATTACTGTTTGGCATTTAGGAATTGTGATCCAGCCAGACCTCTTGCTAAGTCTGCGAAGGATAAATCAGCATGGGACCGATAAGAAAACGAGACGAACTTCTAAGTGTTATAAGTCGAGTTCGGAACTGGGCGAGGGACTGATTACAATTATCTAGTCCTCTATCGTCTCTAACAGAATAATCAATAATCTCTTTTCCTTCCTCACAGGACTTATTTATAGATCGGCAACCTTCCCACCTGAGAGGGCCGGGGTAATGCCATTGAGGGGGGCGCGAGGGATGAGGGGGGGGGGGACACCGCGGAGCCCAGATCTGCTTAATGAGAGGCACCGACAACTTTCACATTATTTCTCCTCGGTGTTTTTTTTTATCTGAGACCGCTTTTGGCTCTCTAACCGCGGGCCTCCTGACCTCGTAGGTAATCAGATCTTTTGAGAGCTGCTTAATTGCCTTTTGCGGCAACCTTGGTCTTGCAGCTTGAACTCGACTACCCACCCGGCGGGGAGATCAGAGCCCTTTGGCTCTGATTCGAAGAGGGACTTTAACATATATGTCCGCTTGGCCTCTGGATGTCGTTATATTATAATTTCTCTATAATTCTAGTATTTGTATCTGTTGTGTGGACTCATGTGCCTTAGGTATTTATTTGTTTAATTCTCTACTTTATTCATGTTTTTCGTTTTCCGTTCATTTGCACTTTTTGGTAAGTTTTGTCATTCTTTGGGGGTATCAAGTCCAATCCGGTGAGTTTGTCATTATTCATGAAATTTTTGTCACAATCGTGTTTCCTTATTTGGTTTACACGTAAATCTCTTTCTCTTCCCTTTGATCTGCTTTGTTTTTAGCAATAGAAAACAACATATGTTGTCTCCATACTGCACCTCGTGCTATTTGATTATTTAGTTCCTCTCCTATTTCTTCTTGTGTTTTTTCTGATTTCTTTGGCCCTTTCTTCAATTATTTTTTTTTATGGTTTCATTTTCGCTTCGATTTGTAAGTAATTATGTATACTGCATTATTCTGTATGCGTTGCATTCTTATTAGGTTGATTCTTGAGACCGTATACATAGCAATTGTTGGATATATCAAGGTAGGCTGTATCATGGCCTGGTAGATCTTTTTCTTATTTTTGATGTTTAGATTTCTTAATCTGTAAAGTAAAGCTAGAATGCCTCATGCTTTGTATATTCTTTCTATCACGTGTTTCTTGTAACCATTTTTGGTAATAATTATGCCTAAAATCTTGCCTTCACCATTATACCTGTATCGCCCTCCATCTACATAAACGTCGGATAGTTTTTTGCGATACATAGGTATAATTTTAAATTTATCCTTACTTGTTTTAATTTTACATTTGCGTTCATACTCGTTTAGATTTTCTATTTCTGTTGCCGTTACTCTGGCCTGCATCTGAGAGTTCCAATAAACACAGGGAATTAATTGAGTGAAATCGTCTGCGTAATGTATGTTCACACAGCCACGGTTCCTGGATGGGCTAATGTCCGAGGTATGCCCTGAGTATAGCGAAAAACTTAACCACCCTCCCTGAGCCAGGCCAGCATTAAGCTTGAATCTTTCACCTTGGCGATTCCCCGTGTCTATTTATCCATATCTTTCCATGACGTTGTCGCAAAAAATTATTTCCAAATAGTTGTTCATTTCCAGATTTAGAATTATATGTTGTATTCCTCTTTGTCAGTCTTTATCGAATGATATGATTTCGATGCGTCCCGGCATACAATGTCCATATTGCATTTCTCTCCTTTCACTTTGCTTATTTTTTCTGTAATCACACTGAGGGCCACCTCCATATTCTTGTTCTTTCTGAAGCCGAATTGTTGATCGTTCCAGAGATTGTTTTCTGTGAGATATTCATTTAATCTTGTGTTCAGGGTTTTTTCAAACACCTTCCCGAGAAGTCGAGAAGGCATATAGTTCGGAAGTTTTCGCCCTCCGAAGGTGGTTTTCCCGGCTTCGATATGAATATCATTTTGGCTATCTTTAACTCATCGGGAAAGTATTCCGTGTTTATACAGGGGTTAAACACTTTCCTTATCCCTTCGAGTATATTATCCAGTGATTCTATATAGTTTTTTTCTGGTGAGGCCCGATTTCCCTGAGGCTTTTTGTTTAAAATTTGAAATGGTATTCTTTAATTCTTCTATTACATGGGTCAACTTGAATAGAGATTATTGGACATCATTGAAAATAACCCATGCACATATTGCCGATACGTAGACATCTACATCAACGTCCAAAACGAAGAACATCTGATAAACATCAAGCAACAATTTGAGGAGAATTCCATGTTAAAATTCACCTATGAATTGAGCATGGGCAATGAACTCCCTTTCTTGGACGTTGAGGTTTAAAACATCAATGGCAGCTACATCACTAAAATACGTAGGAAAAGTACGGACATGGAAAGATGTCTCAATGCGGAGAGTAAATGCCCTGAAAGGTATAAAATAAGCGTAATCGGCTCATACATCCGCCAAGCTTATAAATGCTGCTCTACGTGGGAACCTTTCCACCAAGAGATAGCACGAGTAAAACAAATACTTATGAATAATGGTTTCTCAAATAGCATGATTGAAAAACAACTCTAATCATTTTTAAATAATCATTGCAAAGATACGTATAAAACTGAAAGTAATCAGGGAGAAGTCAACAACATCAAAGTGTATTACAGAAACCAGATGTCCACGGCCTATAAAATAGATGAAACAAATATCAAGAAGATTATTAACCGTAACATCAAGGTTAAAAATCGAACGGATAAAATCTAACTCATCATTTATTATAAAACAACAAAAGCCAGCAATCTTCTGATGAAAAACAACACCTACCTAAACTCCTCGAATTTCAAGTCAACCAACATAGTTTACGAGTTCATCTGCCCCGATAAAGACTGAAAGCTTTATAACAACTCAAAATATATTGGCTAATAACCACCACACTTTCGAGAAGTTTAACTATGCATCTAGAAAGCGGAGGGCCTAAAAATCGTATAGAGAGTGCTCATAATATTAACCTAACGAGAGATATACTTGTTAATAACAGCGTTATAAAAAAAAAGAGGTTAATAAAGCTAGGTTGAACAGCTTAGAAGCCATAATAATTAACGAAGATACGAGAGGCGGTCAATAAGTTTTGCGAATCGGTAGGGCAAAACAGAAGAAGAGGGATGGCTGTTTGTGGGGATGTTAGGACAAGTTATGACAAGTCAAGACCTGCAGCCGCACGCTCCTGCCTCGTCTATTTAAGAAGCAGTAGCTGATTGCAGATCGTCAGTCACAAATTTTTCAACAATGGAGAAGATTGAGCACCGCGCAGTGATCAAACTTTTTACCAATGAAGGCAAGAATGCAAAATAGACAATGAACGCATGGTTGCAACCATTGCTCACTGGAATAGGGAGTTCCGCCATGGTGGTGATTCCCTTGAAGATGAACCCCGTCTAGGACACCCGTCAGACGTGACCAACGAGGACATTGTGCCCGTGTGGAGAGGATGATCCTAGGAAATCGACGGGTGAAGGTCAAAGAAATCGAGTGAGAACTTGGAATATCACATGGAAGTGTTATCATCATCCTCCACGACAATTTGGACATGACCAAGGTCTCTGCCCTTTGAGTCCCTATAAATCTCACAAAAACCTCACGCCCCATGATCGACTTCAACGTCGTCAAGGTCCACAAGGCCAGAGTTGAACAAGCTGCCCTGCGCGAGTGCGGATTCGAGGAGCTCAACCATCCTCCCTACAATCCAGATCTGGCCCCTAGCGACCACCAGCTCAAGCCTGCACTGCGGGACGCCGGTTTGGGGACGATGAAGATGTCCAGCTCGCCGTCCAGGAGTGGATTAAACAGCAGTCGGGAGATTTATGGTTGTCGGGAATTCGAAGCCTCAGGGACAAGTGCGCAAATGCATTGAAGTCGAGGGTAGTTATATTGAAAAATATTACAACACTTTTCCTCATATATCGTTTCCTTATATCCGAATTGCAATACTTATTGACCACCCCTCGTAAGCCGGCCATCAACAGTTAGGCGACATAATCATCAGAACATTAAAGAATATTTTTAACGCGTGCTTAAACACCGGTTACTTTCCTGATAGATATAAACTCGCTGGAATGATATTCGTCATAAAGCCAGGAAAACCACCAAACCACCTCAGCAGATACCGGCCAATGTCGCTATTGAACTTCATGGGCAAAGTCTTCGAGAAACTCATTAACAGAAGACTAAAAGAATATCTTGAAGAAAATGACTGTAAATAATGATTATCAGTTAGGATTTAGAAGAAGCAGAGACACCACAATGGCACTTGGCATAATAACCGAGAAATTAGCAAAGATCAAAGCAGAAAATAACTACATTGATCTGGTCCTGAGAGATGTTGGAAAAGCATTCGACAAATTATGGGTCAGAGGAATGCAATATAAGATCTTAAATCTCCAGATTAATAGCAATCTGGAGACAATTCTCTGCGATTATGTCCAGACAGAAGAGTATATGTGAAAATCAATGGTATTCAGGACCAGAATTCGAATTGGAAGAGGAACTCCCGCACGGGGACTGTCTCAGCCCCACGATGTATTCAATATACACAACAGACCTGCCACCGCCAATAATGACTGGTTGCCTAAACATACAGTTCGCGGACGACATAAGCCAACTCATCGTCACTCTGTCTCTGTACAAAAACGTACGCTTTCAGCTTTAGAAATCAGCAACATAAACAACTACTAAAGAGATTGGAAGATAAGGACGAATAGGAGGAAATTTACAATAATCTCAATCTCCAGGAACAAAACAGCTAAAATTGTAGTTGAAGATCAGAACTATAGATATCATAGTGAGGGCAAAGTGGTAGGACTCAGAATAACAAAAAGGGGCTACAAAAAACATATGTATAACGGAGAGGAAGAACAAGGCGATTCCGATGCTTAACCTACTGTACAATCTAAGAAGGTTAGGCATAAAAAATCAAATAAAAATCTATCTTTCACTAGGAAAGAGGTACTACTATAACCGCCAACCCCTATCAACGATGAAACAAGGACAAAAAAATTGGAACTCCAGAGAATACAAAATAAAGCTCTCTCCCTAATCCCAACACATGTAGGAGAGAGAGGAGAAGACTACATAATCTACACCAAGAAACAGGATTAAAAACGCTCAACATCAACATCAGGAACAGAACGGAGAAAATATATAGGAAGATAGACGATCAACCTCTGATATTTGCAGAGCATATGAACACCAGAGCTGGAGTCCCGTTTAAGACTCGATTTCCCAGCGGCAGATAACAGCTGAGAGTCGAGGAGGTTCCCATGTTTACTTAAGTAGAAATTCAAAAAGAGAGAAGGAACAAGCATAACTATAAATATATTTACCCGACTATATACAAACCCAACTAACGAAATAACCAACCAAGATACTAGATTGATATCCTAATAAGAAAACCGAATTTAAATAACTTAAATAGGAAGAAACAACCGACTAAGGAGACAACACAGATCAAAATTGTAAACAGAAATAATGCGAACAAAATGAACTAAAAGTGTAATAAGTGAACTATAATATATAAAAGTTTAACAAAAATTGATAGTGAAGTTAAAGTTGATAGTAAAACAAGTTAACAAAGTGAATCCAAAGTGAAAAGGTGATAACAACAAGAGAAAGTTAAACAAAGGAAGGAAAGTAAAAACAAGTAACATAACAATACATAAACAAGGCTCAGAGATAGGATAACTTAAAACGGCATGAATGCTACAATAAACACATGAATGAAAGATGAAGAGAATAAAGGAACAGAGTTTAGGCGGTCCTCTTGCTTCTGTATGAGGAACATAGGTGCTAAATATGAGAAAGGACGTAAGCATGATGAAGGATGAGTAAATGCATGACGGTGGTTCGGAATCCACGTTATTCAGCAGGTTACCCTTGTCCCTCGGGCAAGGGTATAGAGGAGAGGAGTATCCGCGAGCTGTACCTTTTCTCCCCCTAAAAAAAAATTCTTTCATTCTGTCAGATCCTCACACCACTCATTACATCCGTAAAGGGGACAAGAACATAGCAAAACGCTCCGAAGATGATCAAATAAGATCGAAAGCTCAGCAATTTAGTTTGTTTTTTACCAAACACATTCATTTAAAAAAGAGATAAATACTGGACAAGTGATCCACCATCTAAAAGATGGAATAAAAAAGATAGTTAGAAGAAGAGAAAGTTGCCCAAGGAAATAAATTAAGGCAAAATATACAATGGTCTTCAACATAATTTGCATTCAGGAAAGACTGCTACTCAACTAAACTAATATATATATATATATATATATATATATATATATATATATATATATATATATATATATATATATATATATATATATATATATATATATATATATATATATATATATATATATATATATATATATTGGTGATGGAGTCGTTCCTTGGGAACCTTATTCGTAGCAGGAATATGAAGACATATGCGATGGTTACAAATATTTAATTTTTCGGGTGTTTCGGTCATTAACGATGACCATCATCAGCAAATTCTTAAGCGGAATACAAGAAATTCACTATAAACCACAGCAGGAAATAATTATAAGGAGGGGAGGGCGAACAATCTAAAATAAGTTAGATCAGCGGGTATGTAATCAAAGCGGATATTAATAGATGGAGCGAAGCAAGTAATTTAATAAAGTTAATTAATTAATTAATGAAAGTGATGAATTGTGTGGTAGGTTTATAAAGGTGTGAAAATGTTTTCTAGTTTACCCTGGTGTTAGGGCATCACTAGCATGCTTCTTATTATTTCTATTTTATAACGTATTCTTCCTCCGTCAGTAATGGTGCTGACTGTTGTTGACAGCCAGTTTCCTCCATTGTTATATATATATATATATATATTTTTATTTATTAAGTTTAATATATTCCACCTTCGTAGTATTCAAACCTTTCAAAGTTTTTTGTTATGTTAAATATCTCTATTTAAATTTTATTAATCTTTACATTTATTATTTTCAATTTGAGTAATAGTTTGGGAACTTCGCCTCTTTTTGTTAATATGAATTAATTTTATTTAATTTTGATTCGACTTAAATTTAGGCACTTCGCCTCTTTTAATTTCAAATTTTTAATTTTTAATATGGGCACTTAGACTCTTTTTGGTAAATTTAGTTATTTTAGATTTAATGAGTTTGGGCACTTCGCCTCTTCTTATTTTAATTTTGTAATTTTTAATTTGAGCACTTTGCCTCTTTTTGTTAAGGTTAATTTTTCTCTTTTGTTTAGCGTTTTATTATGAGTCGAGTTCATTAAGGTCAAGGTTATTTCCCTTTGCATACTACTAAATATATATTGGTAGTACGTTTTCTCTCGCGCAGGTTCTACCGCTTGGGAACAGAGCTGTTCTACCAATTGTGCGTCTTCTGTTCCCACGTACGTTCAAGTCGATGTTTATTGTCGGGAGTATTTCCTGATCGATTTTGTCCCAAGTCTTTCTCCCTAGCCTTTGGATCTCCATATTGATCGGTTTTAGTCCGATTCTTTGATATAGAACCAATTGCAGAATACGGTCGATCCTTTGCGTGCCAGTTATCAGCAGTGTGGCTTTATTCTGCACCCTCTGCATCATTCTGAGAGATGTACAGCTTGCCATCTGCGTGATCACAGCCGGGTACACTAGGACTGAGCGTACCGAGGCCATGTACAGTTTTTTCTTGTTTGGCACGCTGAGGCTTCGGAAACGGTAAAGTTTATTCAGCTCTCTTTTGGCTAGGAAGACTGGTATTTACGTGTTCCTTGTAACCAGATTTGTAGAGTCGTAAGCCCAGGACTTTTTCCTCGTTAGAATTTGGATAGAGTTCGTTGTCAATTTTCCGGCGGTTCATTGGAATTATGGGGAACTTCTGGCGGTTGGTCTTAATCTTTCACTCTTTTTCATAGTGATTGATGTTCTCAATCTCGGCAGCTGTCGCCCTAGCCTGACTTCCAGGGTTCCTGAATGGACTCAGGTGATTTGAGTGATGTCATCTGCGTATTGCAGATACATCAAATCGTACCTCACTGGAGAAGGTAGGACAATTGTGTACACGAGGTACAGCAAAGGACTGAGATAGCTGCCTTGTGAAACTCCCGCCTCGAGTTCGAATTCGGGTCCCTTGCAGCCCTCGATCGCGATTTGGACTCTCCTATCCGTGACATAGTTACAAAAGGCACTTTCCAGGAGTGGGTTTAGCTGGAGGTTGAGGATCTTGAATTGTAACCCTCTCAGCCATACCTTATCGAAGGCTTTCTTTACATCCCGCAGTACCACGTCTACGTACCTTTTCTCAGCTTTACTGCAAGAGAATTTTTCCGTTAGGAGGGCGAGGGCTGTTTCCGTTCCTCGTCCCTTTCCGTTCCTCGTCCCTTTCGGAACCCGTGTTGCTGAGGGTTGTGAGCTCCTAGCTCGGCTAGTTGTTCTTGAAGCCTGTCAGCTAGGAGCTTCTCGTAGACTTTCGCAACAATTTCCAGCAGGGCGATTAGCCTGTAATTGACTAGTTGATCAGGGCGTTTACCACCCTTTGGTATGAAGATTATTTTAGCAATCTTAAAACCCTCAGAGAAGTAACCTATATTCAGGGAAGCGTTGTAAATGTTTGCAATTTCCTAACTGATCTGCTGTGGGGCATTTACCGAGTTGTTTCTGGTGATGCCCGTCCAGCCTGATGCCTTTTGTTGAAAGGCTCTTACAGTGGCCATGACCTCTTCTGGTGTTATGGGACGGCCGTAGTCCGCCATCTCCCTGCCTTCGTTGACTCGATGTTGTGGGTGCGCGCGGTGCATAGCCGGATTCAGTTCTTCGATCAGTTGGCCTTCGAATTCCTCGTCAAACTCTTCGTTTTCTTCAGGGGTGATCCTGAAGACGTTTTTCCAGAAATTTCTGTACCTGTCTTCCAGAACCACCGGGTCCTCTCTATAGTCTCCGTTCTCTTTTATTCGAGCCTTTTGTCTTGCTGTTAGTCCCTTTAAGTTCTTGACTTGACGACAAAACTTAGCCGGGTTGAGTTTGCTATCGACTTTAGCTATCAGGTTGTTCCAAATTTCCTCCTGTTGGAGGTTGATAGCCTCTTTAAGCTCTGTGCTTAGGCGTCGAAGGAGCGAGCTTCTTTTCCAGTTAGGACCTTCCCGTCTTATTTCTTCGTACACTTCCCTGTGAACGCGAGCGATCTCTCTCATCTCCTCTGTCCATCTGGGCTGAGGAGGTGTTTTATACGCGGTTTTGGGTATGCTCTCGCTGCCCGCTTCTAGTATGAACGTTGTTATCCTCTCCAGTTACCCGTCTATCTCCTCCAATGACGCCTCGCTTAGGTCAGCTGGCGCGTATTGACTGAATCGTCTCTTGTAACGATCCAGAGAGGGACTGGGAGCTGGATCGGGGCGAGAGATACTGTGGTGAGTATCGCTATGTGATCACTTGGGACTGTTGGGCCTGGCTCACTATGGTAGTTGAATGGGAAGCCTTCGCTTGTTAAGATTATGTCAGGCTCGGTTGCTGATCTGGAAGTGATATAGGTCGGAAAATCCGGCCCTATTCTCTGGATGTTTTTTCTTCCCATAATCAGTTCCAAGTTTAGGCCTCTTTCGTTGGTAGTACCATAGCCCACCGCAAGGCATCTGGCATTGAAGTCTCCCCCTAAGATTGCCATTTTGCGGTGCCCGAACAGTGTGTAAAAGTTATTTAACGGTAGATAGGCTTTACGAGGGGGCTGATAGGTTGCAACTATCACGAGGTCTCCTACTAGTGTGTGGAGCTCGATAGCCACAAAGGATTCATCAAGTTATGGTAATTGTTTTAACGAGATTTTTCTCCTTGACAGCTATTGCAACACCATCGAATCTTTCCTGAGAATGATTTTTCATGACTACTCTGTAGCCTTGTATTTTAATTCGACCAGCTGTAGTGTCGATACCGTGCTCAGTTATAAGAATGATGTCGGGGTCAAGCAGTCGGAATATGTTTCCGTATGACGTAGCTTTCCCCTTCCATTCATTTATGTTGGGTGTCAGAATCCTCATTCTATTGCTTACTCTCTCCAGGTTGTTTCTTTAGTGTTCTTTGGTGATGTTTTTCTTCCTCCCACTTCTCTTTTTCCTGAACTCAGTGTTTGAAATCTGCTCGCAGGTGCTGTGATGTAGGGTCACATTCTGGCTGAGCAGAGCTTCTTCCACCGATTCAGGGTCGACTTCGTAGTCGTATTTCCATTTGTATATTTTCGTTTTTATTCCATGGAAAATATCCCTGGCCTCCATTTCGTCGGGAAAGGGAAACTAATTGCAAGCGTAGATTTTTAAATTGATTTTATCCGCCCGCAATCTTTTGTTTTTCATTAAAATTTCCTTGGCTTTCTTGGTGTGTGGTACTTCGGTATCCGAGGAATCTGAGGATTCTGAGGAACTATTGGTGTCGGTGTTTTATTCCTCTGTTGTGGTTACTTGGTTCTGTTTAGGTCCAGGAGTTTTCATATCAACTGCTCGTTTCTTTTATTTTTTGTTGGTTATTTATTGGTGTTGTCTTGCCCGTTTGTTTGTTGGTTTGGAACCATCTGCAGTTGCAGTACATCCCCGGAGGTGGGTTGTCTGGGAACCAAATTTGTGTCATCCCGTTTTTGGCTAACATCTAATTTAGCTGAGTTGCGAACGTGCCAGGGAGAGTGAGGTTCATGACTTGCGCGTGAAGGATGCACGTCATAATCTTCCTCGAATTCTCGTTTTGTAGTTTAAGATATGTCTTCTTATTATCTATTGCCGCTTTGGCGTAGGACGTGTTTGTTCTGTATGATACTCCGAGATGCTTAGCTATCCTACATCTTAATTGTAGCCTTGTTTGGCTTACATAGCGACTTTGGCAGGTCACACAAGTGAATTCATAGATAATTTTGAGGCCAAACAAGCCTACAATTAAGATGTAGGATCGCTAAGCATGTCGGAGTATCATACAGAACAAACATTCCGATCTCCAAACCCGAACACTCCTCTATACGAGAACATTCACTAAAACATAACCACTCGCTTGACCTTGATTCCTTTAGTATACTCTTTTCTGCCTCCTCTTCTCTGGATTTAAAAATTCTTGAATCACTTTAAATAAAAAAAATAAACCCGAAACTCAATGATTATTCATCATCCCTCGAATTATTTAGAATATAGACAAACGTACAACCAACCACATCCCCCTTAATAGTTTTCTTCATGCCTAATTCTGTCGGTAATATCAGTTGATACTCCCAGCTACACCGAAATAAAGTCAGTACTCGTGCAGAGAAATTTTTATTTTTATTTTAGTTTGTCCAATTTATATCCAAGTGATCTAGTTTATAATTGACTTTTCCTTAATTTAATGTTTTATTCGTCCTCTTTGGCTCATCTATTATTGATTATTTAATATTTAAACGTTCGTGCCTTAGTCTACTCGTATTCATTAACGTTCAATCACTTAAAACTTAACTTAACTTTACTGCTTTACAGCGAGGGGTTCTAGCGAGCAGCTTCCTCCCCACACCAGCTACCTCCAGCAGCAGCTGCACACACAGCGTGACGAAGAGGTCAGGGAGGCGCGGGGCCAGCCACACGCGACGGACCAGCCTTTCACGCTTGAGGAGCTGGCCAGGGCGAAACGTCGACGTGAAACAGCGGCGGGAGCCGACGGAGTGTGGTACTCTATGCTGGCGCACGCTGGGCCCGCCGGGGACGCCGCGCTGCTAGCACTTCTGAACGCGTCGTGGTTGGCAGGCCGTCTGCCGCCCTCCTGGAAGGACGCCGACATCCAGCCCATCCCCAAGCCAAAGGATCACACCACCTTCAGGCCAATCTCCCTCCTGAGCTGCACCGGAAAAACGGCGGAGAAGATGGTGCTGACTCGCCTACACCAAAGGGGTGAGCACGGCGGACTGCCTCATCACCCTCCTGGCTCACGCCAACAACCAGCCCACCATCGTAGTCTTCCTTGACCTCGAGAAGGCTTTCGAGCTGGCTAGCCCCCGCGCCATACTGGCCGCCCTTGTGAGGAAGGGCATCCGAGGGAGACTGCTGGGCTTGCTCCAGTACTACCTTCACCAGCGCTGAGCCCGCGTGAAGTTCCAGGGTCACAAGTCTTCCTACCTTACCTTCGAGAACGGGACACCCCAGGGCGGCATCCTCAGCCCGTTCCTTTTCAACGTGCTAATGGAACAGCTGGTCGCCCTTCCCTATCGGGAAGGAACCATCCTCCTTAGCTACGCCGACGACCTGGCGCTCGTCGTCACCGGGCGCGGTGACAAGCTTGCGCGGGCCCAAGAAGTGCTGCACCTCATCACTGCCAAGTGCGAAGAGCTGGGGCTCAAGATCTCGGCAGAGAAGTCCCGGGCCATGGCCATCAAGACTTGCACACATGCTGGCCAGCAGCTTCGCGTCCAAGGAGTCGGCCTGGCCTGGACCGACTCCTACCAGTACCTCGGAGTGTGGGTGGACAGACGGCTGTCCTTCACGCAGCATGTCACGCACCTGAGGGAGCGGACGCAGGCCCGGCTCAATGTGATGAGGGCCATGACGCGGCCGAGCTCTGGTGCAACCTTCCCCGTCCTCCGCCTCTACTACCTCCAGGCAGTGCGCTCCCTAGTGGACTACAGTGCACCGGTCCTCGTAGCGCTGCCCCGGCAGCAGCAACAGCCCCTGGAGGTGATACAAAACACCGCCATGAGGACCATGTTAGGGGCACCCAGGTGGTGCACTGTCTGTGTCATGCAGAGTGAGGCCAACCTGGTGCCTCTCACCGCCAGGGTGGATTGCATTGTGGCCTGTCGGGTGGCCAGAGTGCTCCAGCGCGACGTTGAAGGTGTTGCGCAGAGGAGACTCCGAATGGCCGTGGCGCAGGGCATCAAGTGCCTGCATAACAACAGGTGGCTCGTAAACGTCAGCCTAGCAACCAACTCCCTCAATCGGGCAGGGAACTGGCTGTGGCGCGACCCCAACACCCCCAACCTCGCCTACGTTCCACCACCACCATGGGACCTCCCCGCCGCACACTTCACCGCCACACAGTTGCCCGACAGCAAAGCGAACTGCCTCACCGAGGAGCTGCGCCAGCACGCCCTCATGGCCATGTCTGAGGTCATGGAGCCAGGCAGCGCAGTGTACTTCACCGACTGCTCCGTCGACCCCGACAGCGGGAGGTCCGGCGCCGCCTTCGTCACGAGCGGCTTGACGCAAGCGTGGAGGACATCAGACCACTGCTCCACCCTCCAGACGGAGCTGGTAGCAATCCTGCACGCCCTCCAGCACGCTCTGCTCCGCCGGGAGGCCACTGTGGTGATACACACTGACTCTCGGTCGGAACTACAGGCGCTGCAGCACGACCACGCCTACACCCGGGACAACATCCACCTCACCACCACCATCCTGTGCACCCTGCAGGACCTGGCAGCTCAGGGCAGGCGTGTCCGGCTCTACTGGATTCCCAGCCACGTTGGCGTGCGCGGCAACGATGCTGCCGACGAGGCTGCCAAGCGAGCCACCCACGGCCCCATCATCACCTGGACCGTGCGCCCCAGCCTGCAGCAGCTCAAGGTGCAGGTTAAACGCAGGGCCGCCCAGAACGCCCACCAACAGCACCAAGAATGGGAAGCAATCAAGAGGCAAGCGGCGTGGTATGCTGCAGCCACAGCCTATCGCCCACTGAACCCATCCTTCCAGCAGCCCAGAGTGAACGGCGTGCTGCTACAGCGTGTGAGGCTGGGCTACTCCACGCGGGAAGAGCTGCACGCCGACTTTGTGGCAGGGAGGTGCGAACACTGCGGCGGCCGCTCCCGGTGCCCACTGGTGCACTACCTCCTCTCCTGCCCAGCTACCGCCCGCCTCAGGCCAGAGCGAGCGCCAGTTCCTCCCCCTGTAAGAGGCGCCCTACTGAGGGCACGAGAGGCAAGAGCCGCCCAGGTGGTCCGCCACACCCCAACAAACGAGCTGCTGGAGGTGTTGAGAACAGCACCTCCTCCGCGCTGATCGCCGCTCGCACCCAGCCGGGCGACAGGTGATGAAGACCGACGCCACCCACTTGCAGCAGACAAGAAACGCGTGGGACGCTCCACCACGTGTTACTGCACGCCAACACTGACGGGCTGCCCGCTTTGTGTAATGTGTGCATTTATACATGTATTTATATTATTGTATCATATATCATTACTGTATTTGTCTTTTTTGTTGTTTGTTTGTTTTGTTTTTGATTTTATTATTATTTGTATTATGATTATGTATAAATGTACGCTATTGCACAATAAACCAATACAAACAATCAAACTTAACTTTATTGAATTACTTGCTTCACTCCATCTATTAATATCCGCTTTGATTACATACCCGCTGATCTAACTTATTTTGGATTGTTCGCCCTCCCCTCCTTATAATTCTTTCCTGTGTGGTTTATAGTGAATTTCTTGTATTCCGCTTAAGAATTTGCTGATGATGGTCATCGTTAATGACCGAAACGTCCGGAAAATTAAATGTTCGTAACCTTCGCATATGTCTTCATATTCTTGCTGCTATATATATATATGTATATATATATATATATATATATATATATATATATATATATATATATATATATATATATATATATGGGTAAAAAGGCAATGTTGTAGCTAACTAAGCTCTTTATCAAGCCCTCTGAAGGAGTTCTTCTTACAGTCAAACCAAAAAATATGCTTATCAATCAGCTATTTTATATGTTATCCCTGCTTTGGTTGGCTTTAAAATGGTGGCTTAATCGATATCCTCTAGTGACTGTAAGAAGAGCTCCTTTCGAGGGCTAGATGAAAAGCTTAGTTAGCTACAACAATGCTTCTTTGACTGTATATATATATATATATATATATATATATATATATATATATATATATATATATATATATATATATATATATACAGAGATGGGCAAGATCACCAGAAAATGTGATCTTGAAGATTTGCTTCCAGATAGTGATTTCGAAGATAACTTTTAAAGTCTAGTCTTTAAGATCACTTTTATATGTATTGTAAAAAAAGTTGTAGTCTGATAGACGAGAAGCCCTCCCCCCCCCAATTTTTATTTTTAATTTGATCATTCCTAATAGTTCTCTGTAGGTTTAGGCAATACAAATTTCAAGGGATAATATCTACAAAATATATGAACCTTACTCTCATTCTAATCAATGTAATCCTTTCTCTACAGTAAGAATAATAGATGAAATCGTCATCCTGAATCAATGGTCACTTCTAACAACTAAATATTTTAGAATAATCTTGACAATTACATGATGAATGAATCAGACTTTAATGAAACTAAATGAAAGTATTATTTAAATAACATTCACATATGTCTAATATTATTAAAATTACATTAGGCAGCTTAATATTAAATTCTAACAAACTACTGATTTCTAAAAATTGAGCGTTTCCATGCCCTTCACATGCCTACATCTGTGATCTTGAAGGACAAGATCGTGTACATATCTCTCTCTCTCTCTCTCTGTTAAACTTTTTGTTCTGGAATAAAGAAATAATTGGTGCGTAAATCGATCAAATAGCTATTTAATCCCTTTGTAGACAGCAGAATAGGCAGGAGCGGTGGATCCGCAATACAGCTCCTTACCCATGTTTATCTTTTCTGTGGTCCTCATCTTTCCTGAGTTAAAACTGGAGCCAGTACGATCATATTTCGGCCATCACCCACTAGAAGTCAATAAAGACCAGGGGAGATATCTTTAAATATATGGGAAACCTTTTCCCACCTTATTCCTAGGGCTACTGAGGACAGTAATTGTTCATTTCTTCCTGGTAGAGGGATTTCTCTTCCTCCACATTCTTTTACGACCCAACGATTTGGCCAATGGCTTGGAAATGAGCTCGTTTAGCTGTATCAGCAAAATTTCTAATAAAATATATGACTGGTTGCAGAAAAATAGTAATTCCAAAGTAAAGATAGATCACCCTTTCTGAATTCAAACTAAAAGTTACTTCTTTGTTTAGACAAAGCGAAAAGGCCATAGAGAAAAGAGGGAGGCCATGTTAGAATAGTGTCTGTAGGGGAGATGTGGGAGTGCAAACCAAGAAAGAAGTTTGGTTAAACAAAATTTTCTGTAGTAAGATAAGCCAAGGTTACTTGTCAAAACGTAGAATATATATGGAAAAATTTCATGTTCCCTCTTAAAATTCACGCAAATATTTACTTTCATAACAAGAGAAACTTCTTTGCATTTCACAACGACTAAAACATCTTTTTCCTGCAAGTATTTTTTATGTATTTATTTTCCATTCTATAGTATTTCTGTTTTAGTTTGTAGGGATAAGCTTTGCCATCCTATCATTTCCATAAATTACAAGGAAATAAAATACTTTTTTGTCGAGTAGACATTTATCTGTTTACAGTTCAGTTAAGGCAATAATTCTACTTAAAAATAAATCAATAATGAAATAAAAGAATACTCACAGAGGATCTGCTGGAAGAGGCAAACTATGGGGCTCCAGGGTTTTGAAATCAGAGTTATCCTTCTCTTAGCTGGACTGCCTGTCGTCATAGCTACGAGCTCCACCTAGCCGTTCCCATCGTGATTCCCAGTCACAGAGGTAACTTTTCCTAGTGTATAGTGTCAGGTTCTAAAAAAAAAAAAAAATCCGGACTGGAGATTCAAACTGCCGACCCAACGATTGCCGGGCAAGGGCGCTGACCACTATACTAGCTGGAAGGCTTAATAAAGCAAATGAAGACATGATGTGGGTTCAAAGTAAAATTAAAATCCAGAAATATTCTTTCCACACGAAGGCGTCTAGTAAGATAGGGGTTATCACTAACTAACACACGCTTTTTCATTTCCTCTGGGATGAAAAAGAAGAATAAAAGAAATAAACAAAGGTAAATTTCATGAATAAAGTGTTTCCGAAACTTTAGGGGCCGGCAACCCCGAACCATTTGTTCCATAATATATGTAGTTTCCTTTAATAATTTCTAGAGAATTGTTATTTAATTTAATTATCATGATCATCATCACTTCATCACTAACTCTATAATTTAAGAAGGGGATTTTTTTGAGTATTTGAATAATAATTCCATCTTAGTTTGGTTATGACTTATGTTTTTTTATCAAAGTTATTTCTAATAATTATTTTATAATATCAAAATACGAAGTGGTGAAGTTCAGAAATAAATATAAGTATCGAAATTTTGTGAAATTTTTAAAACCCAAAGAATTACAAATGGTAAAGTTAAGAAAATTTATTTTTATATATTTTCTTCTATAACTATATTTTAGCAACGTGATATTTTAAAAGGGGGGAAATTTAGTTTAGAGTTCCTTTATAAATTATTATAATTGGCGAAGTTCAAAAAATTTATGAAAATCTAACCATGGCTGACGCGATGGTTGACTCCCAAGTTCACTTCAGTACTAAGATTAATTGACACACATAGTTAAATAGCAATCCTTTTACCTTTAAAAATAAGCGACGTCGGACGAGGAACGACCTTGACCGTGAATGTTATGGCGGAGGGAAGGGTTTCGAGGTTCAGCGAGAGTTTGTGAAATCGGACACACAGCTGATCGTCTGGCTGCGTTAAACTTCGATGAAGGTGAGGAGGTCCAGAACGACAAATGTTGTCACCGACTAGGACGATCAATGGTTCTCGAGGTTTGGGGAAGGATGGCGCTTGGCATGGTATCCTAATCTGGCGATTTAAGCAACGGGACCGTGGAGGTATGCTTATTCCAGTCTTTGGGTTACTCTTGTGGTGCTTCTCGATGTCGAGCGATGACCAAAAATTGAATCCTTTAACGCATGGGGACTTCACTTTGGGTATTCCTCAATGGTGAGTGATATCTCTTGTTTTATGGGAAAACTGAGAGTGATTCTCTATACAGATGGTCTACTATTCGCTGTGACCAACGGGAACTGCCTCGGGATGAATTTCTTCTTAACTTTCCCACTCGGTTCCGTTTTAATACCGGGCCCTGACGCCGGTCTTTGTCTTCTCGCTCACTAACTTGATCTCCTCGCTATTCTCCAGCTAGCAGTATATATACCTTCCCTATGTTTAAGCCTCTTTCCCAGAGCATCAATTTGCAGAGGGTAGTCCCTTAGCCCTAAAGGCATATTCTGGTTTTCGTGGCAGTTCCTTTAATTTCGTCTATTTGGCGAAACTAGATCTCAACTCTTAAATGAAACCGTGAGCCTGTTTATACATTTTTTTTTCTAACGGCTCTCCTACCCTGCCTTGTTTATGCAAACGGGCTACGAAATTTATTGATTCTGACTTTCTTGGCGATGAATATCAAGGCTAGTTGCCAGCGGGTCAAAAGGGAAGATAAGGGGGGGGGGGGGGCAAAGGATCGGCCTTACACGCCGCGTAGCTTCTTGACGCTGGAGTAACCAAAACTGGGCATCTGGTTTTATCGTATGATATCGATATTTCCCCACAGTTATATTAACCTAATAGCAATATATATATATATATATATATATATATATATATATATATATATATATATATATATATAAAGAAGAAGGAGCAAATGCAAGTTCTGCGAGTGATAACAACCACCACAGTGCTTTCGCCATATTTATTTTCTGCCTTTCAAAACAATTTTGAAGACAGAAATAAAGGTGCAGAAACCTTGCATTGCAGACTATATTACAATATAGTACAGGAAAGAGAAATTTGACGGAATGAGCAATGAGACAAGAAACAGGAGTTTTTTAGAGGTAAGAGAAAGGGACATTAGAAGAAGACTAGAATCATAGAGAGCAATGCAAGGTTTCTGCACCTTTATTTCTGTCTTCAGAATTGTTTTGAAAGGCAGAAAATAAATATGGCGAAAGCACTGTGGTGGTTGTTATCACCCGCAGAACTTGCATTTGCTCCTTCTTCTTTGTATGTGACTTGGGGATGAGCCTTTAAATTGTGAGCGGGTAAGAAGATGAGGTATAAAAATTCCTTGGAGGTTCCTAGCTTAGAGAGATACTGGGTTTGATGAGGTGACGCTTTGGGCGAAGTAGAGTCACTGTGCCTGGTAGCTCAGCGGTAGAGCATCTGACCGGCAATCAGCAGACCCGGGTTCGAGTCCCGGCCAGGAATTTCAAACTTTTTTCCCCTGGCGTTATCTCTGTCTTCTCGGTAAAGGATTGCCTTCATTGTGCCGCCCTCTGCTCTCTATGATTCTAGTCTTCTTCTAATGTCCCTTTCTCTTACCTCTAAAAAACTCCTGTTTCTTGTCTCATTGCTCATTCCGTCAAATTTCTCTTTCCTGTACTATATATATTGTGATAGAATGGGTTGAGGCTGCGTTAATTTCAACCACTATCACATGTTATTTAAAACCACGATGCTCCCCACGTGCATTTTCGCTTTGAAGCTGGGTGCCTTATCGCAGCCACCTGAGTCAATGTTTAAACAAGGAGGTTTATCATCCCCCCCCCCCGTTCGCCCCTTTCCGCCGATCACGCCAGATTGAGTTAGGCTTATGGGCAGATAAGGCTTGTTCTAAGGCTCGGCTGTGTATTCCCTCGAAGCTCCCACTCCATTGTCCCCCACGCCAAGGGAGTGTCTCGACTATTTAGATATAAACTTCACCACTAAGGTCAGATTGGAGATCCAGATTTTCGTCACGAAACATCACTACGACCCTCTCTCACCTTGTGCGCCAAGGGACCTCGACCTCGAGATTTACCATCACTTGTCCAGAAGAAGGACAATATCCCTTGAGTGCCAAGGTTCGAGCCTTCGTGACGCCGAGTCCACAAGGTTTCCCCCTTATTGTTCAGAAGAGAACAACATTAGAACAGCCATTGTTCTTTAAAGCCCGTTGACAAGAAACGGTTCTCAGCCCCCCCTCCTGTTGTTCAGAAAGAGAACAACGTTAGAACAGCCATTGTTCGTTTGAGCCCGTTCGCCAAGAAACGGTTCTCACCCTTCCCCTGTTGTTCAGAAAGAGAACAACGTTAGAACAGCCATTGTTCGTTCAAGCCCGTTGACAAGAAACGGTTCTCACCCCCCCCTTCCTGTTGTTCAGAAGAAAACAACGTAGAACAGCCATTGTTCGTTTGAGCCCGTTCGCCAAGAAACGGTTCTCACCCTTCCCTCTTGTTGTTCAGAAGAGAACAACATTAGAACAGCTATTGTTCTTGAGCCCGTAGAAAAGAGACGGTTCTCACCCCCCCTTCCTGTTGTTCAGAAGAGAACAACGTAGAACAGCCATTGTTCTTCAAGCCATTCGTCAAGAAACGGTTCTCATTCCCAAGACGCCACGTCAGGATCATTTTATTACCCCCCCTGCGGTTGGAACTCACCAGCGGACCGAACAATTCCTTCACGTCGCCTTCTTCTGCACAACAAGTATAAATTACGTAAGCCGAACGTTACCTTGGAGTATTTAACCATTTTGTCAATTCTATCCTGTGCTTGAAATGGTTTAGCGAACCATCCCATCTCTTTAACTTTATATTTGTTTTACCTTTTTAAATCTCTTAATCCTCGGATTAGTTTGAATTCTCACGACCCTTTCCAATTCTCTGTTTATGTCAATATTTTCCGTTTTGTGTGTTGTTGATAGTTATTATTAATAAAACTCTATTTTATTAATGATAGCAATATTACTATCCTTGAGCTCAGTTCCACTTCTTAAGCATATCGAAGATACATAATATCGGCCAGCCTAGACATCCACGCACTCTAAAGATAATTAAAGAAGTTCCCTCAACGAATAGTTATATATGGTATATCGTCGAGAGTCCATTCTACGACATATATATATATATATATATATATATATATATATATATATATATATATATATATTGCTTATATATATATATATATATATATATATATATATGTGGAGAAATGGCTACATTAAGCCTCCTGGAGGAGTATAGACACATTCAAGCCCCCCTCCCTTCATGAGGAGAAGCGTGGGAAAGGTAGCCGGCGAAAATGCTTTCCATGTGTGATCGCCTCGCCGCTGTGGGCAGTTGGAGCTAACATATGTTTGAAGGCGACCACCTAAGGTCCTTAAACGACGCTCTAACGATCGTATGACCTACGAGACCCATAAACCCGTGGTTAGGAAAAAAAAACGGTGCGAGTCAGAAGGCACGCTAAGGAGCGGTGTGGTTACGAGCCTATAATTTGCGAGCTGACTTGGGCATCCCAGTGCCACCTCAGGAATTCTCGCTCTTCCCAGATGCTAACCCACCATTCGCTCCCCCCCTTTTGCATCTGTGGCCTGGTCACTTCCCCCTTTAGATGGGGCGGCAATCCGCCTATAAATAAGCCCCGCAAAGAAAGAGAAGAGGATTATCTGAAGTCGATACGCCAGAGTAGGATTAGGTCGTGAAGATCGATCCATCGGCTAGACAAGAAGATTATTAGAAGTCGATTCGCCAGAAGAAAGATTAATTCGTAAAGATCGACCCTTCAGCCCTACAAGACTATTTCCGTGAGAAACGATAGGATCAGATTGAGAAAATCGATCCCCCCCTTTCAGGGCCGTATTAACCTAAATAGTCAAGTTTTATATCGGTGCCATACCGAAGAAGCCTTTTCCGTCTGCAAAGAAGTCCGACTGAAGAAAAGCAAAGCCGCTCACACTCGAGTGATTCTTACATCGCAAGCACCGTAAGAGTGAGAGGAGAAGAACCCAGCCCCAACGAGCTCCCGTTCTTTAATCACGTTGAAGAATCACCCCCCTCCTCGACGAAATTTCAACCTTCGGCCACCACACTTCAAGGCGAGAGATAAGTCCTCCAGCGACATCCGGCAATCCCTAATACCTACCTGTAAGTTAACAATAACATTTATATCTCTATTGCGATAGTAGAAGTTTAGTACGTCCCACGTTTTAAAGGAGCGTAGAAACCATTATTCTTGAACCTAGGTCATATGTGTTTGTAGATGACAGTACATTAATTTAATGTTTTATGCTAAACAAATAGGGTCGTGATAAAAATACTAATTGGCAATTAGTTTGTTTATTGAAAGCCTACTTGTTTATGTTTTGTCATTCGAAATTCTTTGAGGCCAAATATAGAAATGCTTTTACTGTTGGTTTGTAATATTTAATTTAAAATACATGTTTATTTTTTGGTAGATTCTGGTGTTTCCTCTTATCCTTATGTGTTTAAAAATAGCTCTTCCTTAAGGACTAAACCACTAAAATAGCACTCTTAGAACAAAGCCTACTTCATCATAGAAGTAACTCACGCCCCTTAAAGTATACCGTTACTAAAAGGGTGTCAAAGCGTAAAGTGATCAAAGCAAGGGTCATTCTACGACAATATATATATATATATATATATATTGCTTATATATATATAGCAGAAAAGGAGAGCAAGTACTGAATATAACATATATTGCCAACGTTTTGAGCTCTGGACCCATCTTCTAGGCTAGAATATTAAAGATTTTTATAAGAACAATTGCTAACAATTATGAGAACAATGATAACACTGCTCTGCGTCAAAAATGTACCTTAGGTTTTTTGTAGTGTTTTTTAATAAAATTTACCTTTTTAATCCGAATCTGGCATCCGTTTTTCTCTATCAGGTCCAGGTTTTGTGATACAGGGGGTGATAATAATTTTATAGTTTATACATGTCCTATATTACATCAAAATTTCAATAGTTTTTGAACTCCCGTATTCGCAGTAGATTTTGTGTACATTTTAAGCTTATTATGTTAATAAGTTTATAGGTTATAAATTGCTTAGAATTATAATACTATGAATAATAATAATAATAATAATAATAATAATAATAGTTGTTGAGTTAAAAATGAAACAGAAAATGTAAGAATAGCTCTTGCGGCAAAGTGACTTTTTCCGAGTAGCAATGTACAACCTCTCCTGTAATTAAATCTTTGTATCATGCATATTTTGGAGTAAGGCTTGGAGATCAAGATAAAATTTTTGCACCAAATATCTACTGCAAGGGATGCTACATAAGTTTAAGACGCTGGAGTCAGGGAGAACAGAAGTCTCCCTTTTGGTGTTCCCATGGTGAGGAGAGAGGGCAAGACCACACTACAGACTGCTATTTTTGCATGACAAATCTTAAAGGTGAGCATTGTATCAAGTATTTAAGCTTTGTGTATTATACTGGCTCCTGAATATGTAATATTATGCATATACTGAGCATAAAATTGAAAACTAACATAGTTCACTTCAGGGTGAACATATATTTTACTAAACATTTATGTACTATCTGCAACTCAAAATCAATTCCTTTATGTAATATGCAATTATATTTTCCACAGGTATATATAAGAAGAATAAACATAGTGTGGCAATTCCTGATGTTTCTTCTGCCATTAAGCCCCTGCCCTATGGTCCAGGAATTCCTATACCTTCTTCCCCTGAACATATAGAGGTCCATGAAGAGATTAATATGGAAGTTGTTGAAGATTATGACACATCTGAGTATTATCATATTTACACTCATGATATGGTTGCAAGAACATTCACTCAAGTTCAGTTAAATGACCTGACCAGGGATCTGGGGCTTTCAAAAGAGGATGCACAACTTCTTGGCTCAAGACTTCGTGAAAGTAATCTTCTCGCTAAAGATACAACATATTTTTCGGACCAAAATAGAGAACAGGAGTTTCGAAGCTATTTTTTACAGCATTCTTCCAGCTCATTAGTATACTGCACCAATATTAAAGGACTTGTTGAGGCCTTTGGAATTCCCTACATCCCATTAGAATGGAGACTTTTCATGCATTCCTCCAGTAGAAGTTTCAAAGCTGTGTTACTGAATATTGGTAACAAGATAGCTTCCGTTCCTATAGACCATTTAATCCAACTTACTGAAAGTTATGAAAATATGAAAAGATTGCTGGATGCAATAAATTACTCTACCCACAATTGGAGGATATGTGGTTACTTAAAGGTAAGATCATCTCACTTTGCATTTCTAAGCTCTTTGATATTGACATTTTCATTTTTAATTGTTAATACTTGTATATGCTTTTTAGTCAACTTACATTTTACAAGAATGCAAACCTGGAAATCGTGAGTTATTTTTTAGTTATATTTTTTGTTGAAGTGTGTCTCTATAGGTTAATGCATCCTTTTGGGTTAATGGGGAACTTACCCTAATTGAGAAAGTATACAACATAACTCAATAAACTCAAAAAATATGTACATATATCCAATTAGTTACAATACAATGATTTAATGCATCGGCATACAGGATTTTTTCAGTACATATTCATATTCTTATTGTTTTAGAAATATTACACTTGGAATTTACATACCCTGCTAAATTTCTTTTCAGGTAGTTGCTCTTAAACTTGGGATGCAAGCAAGCTACTCGAAGTAGCCCTGTTTCTTATGTTTATGGGACAGTCGTGCAGATAGTATGCACTATGAGAAGAAGGTTTGGCCTCCACGAGAAGCATTTAGAATTGGATCAAACAATGTGATAGCTGAACCTTTAGTGCCTCCTCACAAAATACTGCTTCCTTCACTGCATATAAAGCTTGGCATAATGATAAATTATGTTAAAACCCTTAATAAAGAATGCCAAGCTTTTAAATTTCTTCTTCAAAAATTTCCACAAATCAGTGACGCTAAGCTCCATGCGGGAATTTTTGAAGGACTTCAGATCAGAAGTTTGAGGCATCAATGACGGACATAGAAAAAGATGCCTGCAAAGCTTTTAAAGCTCTAGTTAACAATTTTCTAGGCAATAAAAGAAGCCTAGAATATGTTGCCCTGGTCAATCATCTCCTAACAAGTCTCAAACATTTGGGAGCTCGAATGTCTATAAAGATACACTTTTTACAGTCCCATCTGGATTTTTTCCCGACAACTACGGGGAATACAGTGAAGAACAGTGAGAAGGATTCCACCAGGACATAAAAAGAATGGAATCCAGGTACCAGGGTAAATGGGACGTAAACATGTTTGCTGACTACTGTTGGTGTTTGAAGCGCGATGCACCAGATGAGAGGCACAAACGAAAATCGTCAAGGGCGTCTTTTTTGGAAATTAGAATTATTTTTTTTATTATGTTGCATTCTTTATTTTTTTGTTGTATTAAAAGGATTATAATTTACATACGTTTATTCCTGTTTCTATGATATAACAATAATAATGCATTATTAGATAGAGAAAGGTTTTTGAAAAAAGAAATTCAGAAAAAATGAGGTAATCTCAATGAAAATGGTGTATGCTGTACTGAGAAAATCTGACCTGATTGAACAAAAAACATTCATTTTTGAGCTCAAGAGGCTTGATTCATTAAGATACCACAAATAAAGCCTGAGGAACCTAAATTTTTTTAAAACGTAGGGCTGTGTAATTAATGGCCTTAGGATCAAAATGTACTAGGATGTAAATAAAAAGCAATATAAAGGACAAAAATCTGTATATTAAGTTAAAAAAATAAATAGATTGAAACGAAATTAGTAAGGTTACAATTGGAAGAAAAGGAAAACCTCAATAAATACATTAACATTTTTTACCTGATTGGGAGAAAGCTGTGAGCTGAATGAATGGAATTTAAAAATTATACCCTAGGAAAAATGTGATTTAGTATTAGTTGGTTCTCTGATCTATGTGGTTGGTTGGTGGAAAAAACAAAAACTAAAACCAAAAAGTGTTAGCTAGTTGGTTGTTTACGTGATAATTAATTAATGGTAACTAGTGAAAAAAAAATCAAACGAAATTAATCAGGCAATATATAACATGTGGAAGTAGAGTCCTTATTCAACTGAGGATGATTGTATTTAATTAAAAGGAACTCAATTATGGGAAGGTCATTTTTAGATTTTGATGCAGATAATATTTTAAATTGATTATAATCTATAGGTATTTTACATGAATAGGAATGAGATCGGACAACAGAGTTTTCTTTTACGGAGAGATTTATTCCTGTTCTGTAACTGGAATGGATCTCTGCGTAAAAGAAAACGCTGTTGTCCGAACTCATTCCAATATAGAGCAATACGAAGAAATCAGAAGACGGAGAGAAAAACTGACGCATCTCATAGAAGAACAGCAAAGCTACATATGGGATAGCCTAATAGAGAAAATAGACGAAGAAAGAAGAGCAAAAGAGAATTGAAGACTAATAAATAGACTTGAAGGCACACCCCCGAGAGAAAAAATAACAATTAACAATAAACGGGGAGAAAAGATCCAAGAAGAGAGGATAACAGAAGAACCTTTTTCGTAATCGCTGGAAATCAGTGTTCTCCATAACACCAGAGGTGGATGAAGACTTCAATCCAGAGATAGACAAGATGGTCAACACAGTCTTGCGAGAATCCATAAACAAACTCACTCCAGTACCAAGTGTAGAGCGAGGAAGGGAGGAAATTCTGGGTACAGGGGCCTACATAACAACGGAATAGATGAAAGGCGTAATACAATCATTAAAACAGAAAGTGCCAGGCCCCTCAGGAATAACCAGAATTAATCTTACCAAGGCACCTAACATAATCATCAGAACATTAAAAAATATTTCTAACGCGTGCTTAAACATCGGTTAATTCCCTGATAGATATAAACTAGTGGGAATGATATTCGCCACAAAGCCAGGAAAACCACCAAACCACCTCAGCAGATACCGGCCAATGTCGCTATTGAACTTCATGGGCAAAATTTTCGAGAAAATCATTAACAGAAGACTAAAAGAATATCTTGAAGAAAATGACCTTTATAATGATTATCAGTTCGGATTCAGAAGAAGCAGAGACACTACAATGGCACTTGACATAATAACAGAGAAAATAGCAAAAGCCAAATCAGAAAATAACTACATTGATCTGGTCCTGAGAGATATTGAAAAAGCATTCGACAAAGTCTGGGTCAGAGGAATGCAATATAAGATCTTAAATCTCCAGATTAATAGCAATCTGAAGACAATTCTCTGCGATTATGTCCAGACAGAAGAGTATATGTGAAAATCAATGGTATTCAGGACCAGAATTCGAATTGGAAGAGGAACTCCCGCACGGGGACTGTCTCAGCCCCACGATGTATTCAATATACACAACAGACCTGCCACCGCCAATAATGACTGGTTGCCTAAACATACAGTTCGCGGACGACATAAGCCAATTCATCGTCACTCTGTCTCTGTACAAAAACGTACACTTTCAGCTTTAGAAATCAGCAACATAAACAACTACTAAAGAGATTGGAAGATAAGGACGAATAGGAGGAAATTTACAATAATCTCAATCTCCAGGAACAAAACAGCTAAAATTGTAGTTGAAGATCAGAACTATAGATATCATAGTGAGGGCAAAGTGATAGGACTCAGAATAACAAAAAGGGGCTACAAAAAACATATAACGGAGAGGAAGAACAAGGCGATTCCGATGCTTAACCTACTGTACAATCTAAGAGGGTTAGGCATAAAAAATAAAATAAAAATCTATCTTTCACTAGGAAGAGAGGTACTACTATACCCGCCAACCCCTATCAACGATGAAACAAGGACAAAAAAATTGGAACTCCAGAGAATACAAAATAAAGCTCTCTCCCTAATCCCAACACATGTAGGAGAGAGAGGAGAAGACTACATGATCTACACCAAGAAACAGGATTAAAAACGCTCAACATCAACATCAGGAACAGAACGGAGAAAATATATAGGAAGATAGACGATCAACCTCTGATATTTGCAGAGCATATGAACACCAGAGCTGGAGTCCCGTTTAAGACTCGATTTCCCAGCGGCAGATAACAGCTGAGAGTCGAGGAGGTTCCCATGTTTACTTAAGTAGAAATTCAAAAAGAGAGAAGGAACAAGCATAACTATAAATATATTTACCCGACTATATACAAACCCAACTAACGAAATAACCAACCAAGATGCTAGATTGATATCCTAATAAAAAAAACGAATTTAAATAACCTAAATAGGAAGAAACAACCGACTAAGAAGACAACACAGATTCAAAGTGTAAACAGAAATTATATGAGCAAAATGAACTAAAAGTGTAATAAGTGAACTATAGTATTAAAAAGCTTAACAAAAATTGACAGTGAAGTGAAAGTTAATAGTAAAACAAGTTAACACACTGAGACTAAAGTGAAAAAGTAATAACAAGAGAAAGTGAAACAAAGTAAGGAAAGTAAATATAAGTAAAATAACAATACATAAAAAAAGCTCAGAGCTAAGATAACTCTAAACGGGATGAATGTTACAATAAACACATGAATGAAAGATGAAGAGAATAAAGAAACAGAGATTATGCGGTTCTCTTGCTTCTGTATGAGTAACAGAGGTGCTAAAAGTGTGAGAAATGAAGTAAGAATGATGAATGATGATTAAATGCATGACGGTGGTTCGGAATCCACGTTAATCAATAGGTTCCCCTTATCCCTCGGGCAAAAGTATTCCACTCTTTCCACCTTTGACTACCGAGGTTGGTCAATCTGCCTCCTCACCAATCTGTGCTCTTTTAACCTCAAAACTTTCCGTCTCCCACAGCTATAAACCTTCTTCTAAAGCTTGTTCCGGACTTCCCATTAAACACTTCACTATCGGTTCACTTGTACTGAGAGTCAGAAGTGTGGGAAGTTTCTCCAGGAGCAAGTCGGCCGCGGGCCTCCTCCTCTTCTGTCCCCCTCCCCCTTAATCGTGGGAGGAGTACAGAAAAGAGGAGTAACCTCGAGCCGTACCTTTTCTCTCCCCTAAAAAAAAGTTCTTTCATTCTGTCAGATCCTCACTCCACTCATTACATCGGTAGAGGAATCAAGAACATATCAAAACGCTCCGAAAATGATCGAATAAGATCGTAGTTTAGCAATTTAGTTTGGCTTTCACCCAAACACATTCATTTAAAAGAGATGAATACATGACAATTGATCCACCATATACAAGATGCAATAAAAAAGATAGTTAGAAGAAGAGAAAATTCCCAAAGGAAATACGCAATGGTCTTCAACAAAATTTGCATTCAGGAAAGACTGCTACCCAACTACACTAATAGGTATATATATATATATATATATATATATATATATATATATATATATATATATATATATATATATATATATATGAGGGAACAAACACGTAATGGGAAAAATAACGTTGATTTTAAGCATTGCATCCACGTGCTGGACATCGTTGTCGATTAGAGCGTGAGAAACAACAGGAGCGGTCTGATGGAATGCCGCCCTTATAAATCCGAGTATTTAGACAAGGAGACAAGGAGTTCCCCCTCCCCCTTCCAGCTACGCTGGAATCGCCGCTGTCGCACTACTCAAAAGATGGACGATAGTTCCCCCCCCCCCATCCTCTATTGGGTAAGCTTCCTCACTCCAGGCGTAGATATATACCCGTGTCGCCAGGAATCGATGAGATTGTTTGCGAGAAAAGCTCACGGAAACAGACTATCTTACTCCTCTTCGATTCGGGTTGTCATACGCCGAAGTCAAGGAAATTTTGCGGGATAAAACCGAATATCTCTCCTTGGATAAAACAAATATCCACCCTGGATTAGTCAAAAATCCTTTTCCCGTAAGAATACCCGTCTGACTCCGTGAAACGTATCCATCCCCAAAGAAGAACCAAGTATTGTCTCAAAACGCTTCAGTGAAGATTAATCTTCGCGTACTACCCCCTTAATTACGAATAGTCGTTTAATCAACCCGTCTGACGTCTCAGAGAAACTCACCCTCTGTTTTCTTCGAAGGGATTCCACCGGAAGAATTCGCAGCCTCCACTCTAGAAGGCTCCACCCCCCTTCCCTTCCGTCATCTCAAAGGAATACTTCAACTTCGAGCAAGTTGACCCTGGACCCCGTCGAAGTGACTCAACCTCTATCCCCACTTCGCAGGAAACAACCATCTTCTCCCCTTTAATTTTGTATAAGGTATTGTAACGAATATTTTAGCTTCCCCAAAATTTATATACTGTCCGCCCCTCCCCCTTTTCATTGTATGCTTACTATGTTCCCGTGTAAAGCCCTACTTTAATTCGTATGTATGGCATATAGGAACCTATGCCACGACAATATATATATATATATATATATATATATATATATATATATATATATATATATATATATATATATATATATATATATATATAAATATGGGTAAAAATGCAATGTTGTAGCTAACAAAGCTATTCATGAAGCCCTCTGAAGGGGTTCTTCTTACCGTTAAACCAGTAAAAATATGATTATTTATTAGCTATTTTAATTGTTATCCCTGCTTTGGTTTGCTTTAAAATGATAGCTTAATCGATATCCTCTCGTGACTGTGAGAGGAGCTACTTCTAAGGGCTAGATGAAGAGCTTAGTTAGCTACAACAATGCTTTTTTGACTGCATATATATAAATATACAGAGATGGGCAAGATCACCAGAAAAATGTGATCTTGAAGATTCACTTCCGGATAGTGATTTCGAAGATCATTTTTAAAGCCTATCTTTAAGATCGCTTTTATATGTATTGAAAAAAAAGTTGTAGTCTGATAGACTAGACCTTCCCCCTCCCCCCAAAATTATTTTAAACACTCCTTATAGTCCTCTGTGGGTTTAGGCAATACAAAGTTCAAGGGATCATATCTACAAAATATATGAACCTTACTCTCATTCTAATCAATGTAATCATTTCTCTACAGTAAGAATAATAGATGAAATCGTCTTCCTGAATCAATGGTAAACTTCTAACAACTAAATATTTTAGAATAATCTTAACAATTACATGATGAATAAATTAGACTTTAATGAAATTGAATGAAAGTATTATTTAAATAACATTCACATATGTCTAATATTAATAAAATTACATTAGGCAGCTTAATATTAAATTCTAACAAACTACTGATTTCTAAAAATTGAGCGTTTCCATGCCCTTCACATGCCTACATCTGTGATCTTAAAGAACAAGATCGTGTACATATCTCTCTCTCTCTCTCTCTCTCTCTCTCTCTCTCTCTCTCTCTCTCTCTCTCTCTCTGTTAAACTTTTTGTTCTGGAATAAAGAAATAATTGGTGCGTAAATCGATCAAATAGCTATTTAATCCCTTTGTAAACAGCAGAATAGGCAGGAGCGGTGGATCCGCAATACAGCTCCTTACCCATGTTTATCTTTTCTGTGGTCCTCATCTTTCCTGAGTTAAAACTGGAGCCAGTGCGATCATATTTTGGCCATCACACACTCGAAGTCAATAAATACCAATTCGTCTGAAAACTGTGTGAGAGAGAGAGAGAGAGAGAGAGAGAGAGAGAGAGAGAGAGAGAGAGAGAGAGAGAGAGAGAGAGAGAGAAATAGAAAGATAGAGCATTAGATTAGATGGGGAAATTATTAAAAAAGAACTGTAGTAGAAAAGTTACAGTGTCCCAGGTGAGCATGCCATCTCCATCTCTCTATTTTTTTTACCCTTGTGTTGTGAAATTTTTCCCATTTGGGATATTTTTATTTTGCTTTACCCATTTAAGATCTTTTGTTTAAATTTTTACTTGTATTATTGCTGTCTCATTTGAGGTCTTTTCTGTAAATTGCGCTTAATTATAGCTCGGCTGTGGCTGGTAATGAGGTAGACGCATCTGGACTGTAAATAGGTGCATTCATAATCTTCCTAAGCAATAATTATCTTCCATTAAATTTATTATATGCAACTGGAAGACATGTAGGAACTCAAAGAAACTTCAAAAATGAGCACTTTGAAGTTTGTATGAAATCTTGTAATGAGTTCACGTCGAACTATAATAACACTTGATGCAAGGGAATCCGAATGTATAAGTGCTGTAAAAAAGAACTGTTCCCGTATCGTAAATACTCCTCTTTTGGGAAAAGTCCAAAAGCAGTGCTTTAATAACCGTGTTTTTTTAATCCCTCCAAAACCACTCACAAATGAGCACTGACCAAATGACGACAGTACTCACTATAAACCAGCAGCCGATACATATCCCCGCAAAGATTAGAAAAGTATATTACAGAGCTGACTGGGAGAAATATAGAAGACTATACACACATATACCACAACCACTACAAAAAGAAAAGATGAAGTATTAGAAAAAAAATAATGTGCGCGATGCAAGCGGTGGATGAAGAAGCACTCCTCCAACACATTACAATCAAATGATCAAGAGCTTCACCCGGATGCCGGAAATGGCTAAATATAACAGAGGAATTATAGAAATATCTGGAAAAATAAAAAGAAACGGTAGAACAAGTAAACAACACACCGAACTGAGGAGGAAAAAACAAGAATTAACTCCTGAACTAACGGAAAACAAAGTGAGACTTACAATGAAACAATCAAAAGATTGAGAATGATTCACCACCGAAAGAAATTTAGATAAAAGTCAATCAAATAAAAATTAAAGCAGGAACTGAAAAAAATGAAAATAAAAAAAAACCAAAGAAACCATAAAAGACGAGGACCGAATTAAATTCATATTCAAAGAACATTGAAGAGGATATTCGACATAAACGCAGAGTAAAATGACATCAGTTTGGAGCAGTAAATCATAGATTCGCTTAAAGAAGAAATCGAAAGAATGCATCCCAACCACTTCATCGATGCAACGAAAGACATCCACGGAGGATTGGAAACAATGATTACCAAACCAGAGTTAAATGCTACAATATCGTCTTTTCAACCGAAAGCACCGAAGAGATCTAAACTCACCAAAAAGTATAAGAAAACGCACGACAAAATTCTTGAGAGAATGGTAAGCTTCTTAAATGTGAGCCTAAACACAGGCTAATTCCCGAATGAGCAAAAGTTGGCTAAAATTATCTTTAATCACAAAACAGGAAAGCCACCAACCGACTCAAGTGGAAAACTACAGACCAATCACTCCAATTGATTTCAGCGCGTAGGTATTTGAGAAGATCATAAATCAACGACTAAGTGAGCACCTGGAAACCACTGAACTTTTAAACGATTACCAATTTGGATTCAGGAAAAAGACGGAGCACATAGATGGCTCTCACTTTCCTTACTGAGAAAATTCCAACAGCGAAAAGGGTAAAGGCCATCGTTGACATCGTTTGCAGGGTCGTTTCGAAAGCATTCGTCAAGGTTTGGATAAAGGAAATACAACACAAAATCCTACAACTCGGAATGAATAGCAAAATCGAAACAGTACTCTACGATTACTCCATGAAAAGATACGCATTATTCTAGATCGGAAATCATCAAGATTGAAATTCAAACTCGAGGCTGGCCTTTCTCAGGCATGATGCCTGTGTCCATTTCTGTAGTCAGTGTGTACCTCAGACTTCCCAATATCCTTCAATAAAAGCTGCTTCAATATCCAATTCGCCGGTAACGTCATGCAAATCGTCGCATGTCCGTACAGGAACAGCGAAATGCAGGCAAGATGGAAGGCAGAAGAAATAAGAAGGAGTAACGAATATTAGAGGAAATGGAAAAATAATACATATAGGAACAAACGAGACCAAATTACTAGGATTGACAATCACCAAAACGAGATATAGAAGCGCGTAACAGAATCTCAACAGAGGAAAAGGAAGACTGAGACTATTTTGCAGGCTCAGATCAATTAACGCAAAAAAAATCTACCAATCAGTTATATAGTCAGCGATGGTGTAACCGGAAATTCCAGTCTACACCATCTCGAAATCCAGCATATAAAACTGCAAAAGATACAAAACAAAGCGACACTGATTATTTCCAACACATGTAGAGGAGATATGCAGACAACGTGACATTCACGCAAAAGCTTAACTAAAATCACCCAACAAAATTATAAAGGAGAACGCAAAGGAACTAATAGAAAAAGCAAAAGAGGAGATCTGAGAAGAAATTACCTCACAGATAGGTCAGAAGAATTAGTGGAGATCACAATCCCTTTTACCAACAGATACAAAAAGATTAATCAAGAAGAGGACGAAAATTATAGAAGAAAGACCTCCATAAACAATGAGATACCCAGAAGCGGACACTAATCTAACCTAAACAACCTACGATAGGGGAAGGTGAAATTGAGCAACAATCGGAAAGAATAACAATTACCCAAAACTGTGTGTTTATTTTGTTAATATTACAAATTACCTAAATATAATCCATAATATTGACACAAAAACAAGGAAAAAATAGTGACGAGGGAGAACACTAAATCACTGATACAAAGAATCAATAATAACTGTATGAACGCCTAAAAACTAAATTAAAATTTATACAGACGAAGGCAACAATATTAAAAGCAAGCCTGATGAACAAGCAACAACTCGCTAACACTAATTATTTTCAGAAATATGTATAATACTATAATAAACTAATAGATATTTTAAAGACCTCCAGGTAACCTTACCTTCACTCGTAAACCTTCTATTTCCTTTTACTTCTCCCTACACTTATCTTTCACACTATATGATCTCATAATTTTTCGTTTTATGTTTAAGTGAACGCTATCTCTTACAAAAGGCTTATTGAAATTTCTCTTTTTAGGAAAAATGGATGGTAGCCCAGTCATATAGAAGGCGCTCCTGAAGAGGGTTGAGTAACTCCAGAGATTTTTCTACCGGATCAAGGAATACTCACTATTACCCTTACCTGACCGCATTGACAAGCAACTTATATTTTATTATCAAAATAATTAGAGTGGTGAAGAGCCGCAAGGAGGTCTCACAATTTCTCGTTTTCTGTTAGGTTTCAAACGCCACCATTGTATTTAATTTGTTTGAAATTTAAGCTTCATGTTTCGCGATCTCCTGCCTCTTCTTTTAGCATTTGTTAGAAAAAAATTTTATGTACATATTTTGATCTGCATTTTTTATTAATTCTTTAGCGTTGATGATGGGATTTGTTATAATCCTTTTTCATTTACAATAAATCTTACGACAGCCTCTTTGGCCCTGTCCTGCTTAATATATATATATATATATATATATATATATATATATATATATATATATATATATATATATATATATATATATATATATATATATATACTATGCGTAACATAGTGTACTAACGGCATACTTTTAACTGTGATCAAAGCGGTGCTCACTGCGTCAGTGTGCCTGGCTCGAATCGCTTCCCTGCACGGATTTTTCGAAAAAAGGTAATAAAAATATTACTGCAAGGAAAAATTATTCCGTTTTCTCTTTCAATGAAACCAATGGATTCATAGAATAGCTTTTAAGGAACACTTTCACAAGCTCGAGCGGAGACTATGAAAGTAATAGAAAATTAATTGGGAATTCAGAGAATAAATGAAGAATAGTTAAACGCGTGGCAGATATACAAATGTATATCTCTCTCAAAGTAGCGCGAGAGAATGATGAAAATGAATCCATTAAAACACATTGATAGAGAAAACGGAATAATTTTTCCTTGCAGTAATATTTTTATTACCTTTTTTCGAAAAAATCCGTTCTTAGAAGCGATTCGAACCAGGCACACTGAGGCAGCGAGCACCGCTTTGATCACAGTTAAAAGTATGCCGTTAGTACATGATGCTACGCAGAGAACCAAACTATTCCTCATTTATTTTTTGAATTCCCAATAAATTTTCTATTTCTTTCATAGTCTCCGTTCGAGCTTGCGAAGGTGTTCCTTAAAAGCTATTCTATTCAGAAATTCTTTTGGTTCTCTGCGTAGCGTAGTGTAGTAACGGCATAATTTTAAATGTGATCAAAGCGGTGCTCGCTGCCTCAGTGTGCCTGGTTCGAATCGCTTCCAGGAACGGATTTTTTCGAAAAAAGGTAATAAAAATATTACTGCAAGGAAAAATTTATTCCGTTTTCTCTTTCAATGTGGTTTAATGGATTCATATATATATATATATATATATATATATATATATATATGCGGTTAAGGTAATGGCGTAATTAGACAACTGCTCTGCTTCAGGTCCAGCAGGTGATCTTATCCTCCTTGAACTGGAAGACAACACTTAGGGATGACCCATCCATCAGCCCAAAAAAGCTGATTTCAAAGACACGCCTTTATGTCGTCTCGTTTACCGTCACAGAAAACTGTTATTATTAATATATTAACAGCGTTGACTGAGCCAAAACGCTCGAAAGATGGAAAAATATCCAAGACAAATTGGTGCGGTTAAGGTAGTGACGGTAAACGAGACGACATAAAGGCGTGTCTTTGAAATCAGCTTTTTTGGGCTGATGGATGGGTCATCCCGTAGTGTTGTCTTCCAGTTCAAGGAGGATAGGATCACCTGCTGGACCTGTAGCAGAGCAGTTGTCTAATTACGCCATTACCTTAACCGCACCAATTTGTCTTGGATATTTTTCCATCTTTCGAGCGTTTTGGCTCAGTCAACGCTGTTAATATATTAATAATAACAGTTTTCTGTGACGGTAAACGAGACGACATAAAGGCGTGTCTTTGAAATCAGCTTTTTTAGGCTGATGGATGGGTCATCCCTAAGTGTTGTCTTCCAGTTCAAGGAGGATAGGATCACCTGCTGGACCTGAAGCAGAGCAGTTGTCTAATTACGCCATTACCTTAACCGCACCAATTTGTCTTGGATATTTTTCCATATATATATATGCACTGTTGTTGAAGTCCACAGCAGTGGCAGCGTTATTGATTTTAACTTGTATTCTCTTAATTTTTCTTACATATTTTTTGTTGGGGTCTTGTAGGCGAGAAAAAACATTTGCAAAGACATATTTTTGCGAATGTTGTTTCTCGCCTACAAGACCCAAACAAAAAACTTGCAACAAAAATATAGAGAATACAAGTTAATGTCAATAACGCTGATCCTGCTGTGGACTTCAACAGTACATGTATACAACATGACCTCTTACCTAATATATATATATATATATATATATATATATATATATATATATATATATATATATATAAATATATATATATATAGTTTAAAAAATAGAGAGACACCGTATTTATACAAAGCAATGTTTTCCTTATGAGGTCAGCTTTTTTTTATGGTCTCTGATATGTCTGAATTGAGAAAGAAAGATAAGACTGGATTTCAAATCAGACTTATCAGAGACCCTAAAAAAAAGCTGACCTCATAAGAAAAACATTGCTTTTTCTAAATACGGTGTCTCTCTATTTTTTAAACCATTGTGAGTTTGAAAATTTTAAGACAACGAAAGTACTAACTCCAATCAATCTTCCTTTTTCCCTACGTGGTCTACACAAATATACACACACACACACATATATATATATATATATATATATATATATATATATATATATATATATATATATATAAAGAAAAAATTAAATAAAAGGAGGCAATTCCTCTGTGGTAAAAGGGCTCTAGCCTTTTAAATACTTGTCAAAGGTCCGATTGTAAATGGTTCCAATAAAGTTTGTGGTGTATCTACTTTCAATAGCTTGAGCGGTTCATTAACTTAGTGTGAAACCTACAATCAGTCCCTTCTGACAGGGATGCAATCGAAATTAGAGAAAATAATAACATAATTAAATCAATTTTAGTATCAGGATGTTCGAGAAATAGTGACCGATTCCAAATTACATTTTATTTATGTATTAACTTATAGTATCAAGTGATTTACTTATTCAAAATCGGAACCATTTTTATCTATACACTTTTGCTATCGAGTAATAAGTTTATTTATTCCCACATAATATAATTATTGAGGTCGGGATGTTAAGAAATATGTGCATGCATTCTCTGCATCTCCTTTGTAACGGATTTCTTTCGGTTTAAATAATTCTTAATGTGCTTGAAGAAATTGCATTCAGTGGGCAAGAGACGAAGAGAGATGGTAATACCATGTCCATTAGGATTATAGCCATTTATCATTTCATAGTCTTCATTACATTAATCGGGGAGCGTAAGTGATATCTTTTCGTGTAAACTTATGTTGTGAAATTTGGGAAACATGTGTCTTAGCATTGTCATTAAGCAAAATTGGACCCCGTCGATCGACTAATGACAGTAGTACTTTGCTTGAATGACTGTGCATCACACCCGGATGTTTGCAGGAAATTGTGAGAGCGCTTCTCTCAACATATTCCAGGAAGTTGTAATGGATGGCGCCAATTGTAGACCACCATAATCTTCTATTGGTGCAATTCTGGTTTAAAAATTTTATGCTAGGGTGCTTCATCACTGCCATGTATGTGCAGATGGTTTACGATTCTCATAAGGGATCTAATTTTTTCGACCAAGAAATGGATCGTTTGAATTGGGCTGACGCAAAATTGAGTTTATGTGGAACTCATTCAACAAACTAAATTTCCTTGCCAATTTATCTTTGGTTGTCTCATATCGCTGCAATAACAACACCCATTGTTAAGGACATTTCTTTTGGCACTTTGATATGTTTTTTTTCATGTACTTTTGCAGATGTCCATTGCCAATTACATTCTATAGTCTCTTGAGGCTTCGAGATGACGGAACTTCTGAAACAATCCTCACACAGTCCAATCAAAATGGTTCTTTCACCCCACTCTTTTAAGGTTGGCAGCAGTGTGGAAGCATTATATGCAGTTTTGAACTTCTGCAAAACATATTCATACATTCTATTTCCATGTTCAGGATGAAGGGTAAATAATGCTTAAAGTTAAACTGAGAAATAAAATTATATAGAAGGGGGAAAGATCACATTTTTACTTCTTAGGAATGAGTATTATATTGTATGAGAGAATTATAATTATAGAACTAATGTATATGGTATATTATATGGTGTGGAGGTATGAGTGAGAATATTGTGAGGTGTAAGCTGAGAAGAATTGTTGTAGTTATGCTATTTAGGAGGTATTTATAGGGATTTATGTGTTGTGGAGGTATTTATGTTACATATGAAGGTATTTATGGTGTAGAGGTGTGACTGAGAATGATCCGAGGTGCTACGTAGGAAGAATGGCGATATTTATGGTGTGAAGGTATTTAAGATATTTATGGAGGTGTTTATGGGTTATTTATGGTGTGGAGGTATTTATGGTATTTATGATGCTATTTAAAGTGTGGATGTATTTATTAAATTTATGGACATATTATGATGTGAAAGTGTGAATGAGAATGTTCCGAGGTGCTACGTGAAAATAATTGGTGGATTTATGATGTGGAGGTATTTATGGTATTTATAAACTTATTTATGGGGTATTTATGGTGTGGAGCTTTTTATGAGTGTATTTATAGGGGAGGTATTTATCGTGTGGAGCTCTTTATGAGTGTATTTATAGGGGAGGTATTTATGATGTAAAGGTGTGGCTGAGAATGTTCCGAGGTGATACGTGGGATGAATGAAGGTATTTATAGTTGCATTTATGGGGTATTTATGATGTGTAGTATTTATAATATTTAGGAGGATATTTATGGCGTGGAGGTATTTAGAGCGTGTAGGTATTTATGGATATATATGGGGTATTTATGTAGGTATAAAGGTTGTGGAGGGGTTTATGGTATTTATAAAGTTAGTTATAGGGTATTTATGGTGTGAAGCTATTTAGGGGGTATTTATAAGGGAGGTATATATGTAGGTATTTATGATGTAGAGGTGTGACTGAGAATATTCCGAGGTGGTACATGGGATGAATGTGTGCGAGTAGACTTAGGGATAGAATAATTGAGTGAGTGTGAGGATGTGTAAGGGGGTTGGGAGATCGCGTAAAAGGTTGGTTGATTCTGTGTGTGTATATGTGTGTGTGTGTGTTAGAGTGAAATTGAATAAAATTGTGTATGATAGGTTCCCTGGGACCTCCTGCTTAGGGATGAACCCTGAGTGGATGAGATGCTGCAGCACATACACCTCATCGTCATGAAAGCTCAATGGAATGAAAGATGTGGAAAAGTGATGGTTGGGGCGATATTAATGGAACTGCTGCGCGTTGACCTCACGTCGAAGTAATAGTTTGGGTTGATGTAAACCATCCGCCAGCGTCTGTAGTATCTTAGCGACCCTTATTCGGGTCATGACGATGGGCTTGGGAACCCTCGCCATAGAGGATACCCTCAAAGGAGAGATGGAGTGTAATGGCAGAGTGCAAGTAGCACGTGGAAGATCGAAGTGCGGAGCGGCAGCGAGAATATTACGCTGTGTGGCAACTGCCTGAACGACGAGAGAGCAAAAACGTTTGTGTGGAGGTGAGAGAGAAATGGCACTGCCAGTCCGTGTTTGAATGGAGTATTGTGATGTCTAGGAGCTCGAGGTGGTGGTTCCAAGCACGATTGATGCTTCGAAAAAGCGAGGTGGAGCAGGTGACCCGATTAATTAGCGTGAGAGCTCACGTTTTCTAAACTTTATCCCCTCCTTCCCCTAATCCTTTGAACACATTCATTGGTGTTTCAACTTTACAATTCTCCACTTAACATAAGCATCCATCATTTCATAGCTTTCATCACATTAAAGAGCGAGGGGGGGAGGTGAGTGGTTTCTTTTCAAGTAAGAAAACTGTGTGGTGGCGCTTCTGTTGTGATGGATTCGTGTCACACAGCTGTTTAAGAGTCGCCAGGAAAGAGTGAAATTCAAATAATGGTTATTATTATTTATTTAAAAATAAGACGCAAACCAACAAGGGCATCTTTGCCAGATGTCGAGAAGTGGTTTGTAACGAATTTAATGAAGAGGGTAGAGGAAAGATGGGGTTACACAATTCTTTAGATGGTAACGGCAGCATGATTGTGTATATTACAGACAGGCAAGAAGTAAATAGAAATCTAGTTAATTATTGACATACCATTATTGAAAATTTGTAAATATTGTAAATATTTGTGAATATTGTAAATTTAAAGAACAAAGAAAGCACATTATTAACACTTTGTGGACATCCTTTTATTTGCTTTTAGAGCTGTAAGTCGCCTAGGGAGAGATTTAATTTTTTCAATGATTATTTTTTGTCCTATTTCCGATCATACTTAACATGACTTTCATCAATTTTGACCGTATTTCTGATTTTATGGACTATTTTTTCTAAGATCTTGCCTATTATTCTCCACATATGTTTGATCTGGTTCCTTCCTGGGGACTGACTCTGTTGAAGAAGTCGTTTGCCGCCTCTTTGGTCCTTCCATTATTTTTTCCTTTGTCTTGTATGGCAGAGACCCATTTTTCCATGAATAATCAACTTTCCTTTAAAACCACTCGTAGAACTCCATCTTTAAGACTAGAAATGTATTTTACTGAGTTGATATAGCCAACATTTTTAGCCAATCCTAACCTATCATTTTAAATTACTCCCTAACCATAAAGAAAAGCCACCATGTTTCCCCCCTGTATGTAGCATGTTTATGTCAAGCGCCCGAGCGGATAATCTCCAAAAACACACCTGTCCGCTGGCTGATAATTGAGCAAACCTCGATTTGTATTAAACAAGGTCAACAGACCTAAGTCACGTGCTCTCAATTATTCTTACGTATGACATTATGACCATATGACCTTCAAAACTTTCAATAATTCCCGGGTAACCTTGGGAGAACTTTGGTAATTATACCATATGAAAGAGAATGTAAAACAACATAAGGGTTTCAAATTCCGTTAGAATCGGCCAACAAACTCATTGAAAAGTCGCATGCAAACGACTAAAAATTATGCTGTGCCAAATTTCCAAAGCCTTGTCGATTATTTCTTAATATTCATCATAGCTAAAATAGGCTTGTTTCTCGCAGCGTGTCTATAGTTTTCAAGAGTGCCCATAATTTATTGCTTTTTTGGGGCTCATTTGGAGTCTTTCTCCCACAGAAGCTATTAAGCGAGAGTTGTTCTCACTGGATCTTCAAACAGCACGAGGGCATCCAGAAGGCAAAGGAGGTTTAATCTCTTGTTTAAATTGAACTGTAATTACTTCGTTCAAGAAAGGGATATTCCAACATTCCTAGCAATTTGGCTTTGGGACAGTCCACACCGATTGACCAACAATCCGACCTCTTTGGAATTCTTAAATTTTCTTGGAATTATACTTTCTAATGCATTTAATTATTCAAATATCTAAAAAAATGGAAACAAATACTAGTCAAAATAATATTAAATAATCATAATAAAAACATTTTATAATAAAACTGTAGATATCTATTTACTTCTGACATATCTGCAAATCTAACCTAGCCAATCCTTGCGGAGTATTGTGGAAGTGAAGTACGTGGATGAATAGTACGGGGGGAATAAGATATAGGTATTTAGACACTAGAGGGTGTTATGGTTCGTTAATGTTTAGTTGTAGAGTGTCGTTGTAATATCATGCTAAACAGACCAAGTCGCAGAATTTGGTGTCATCATGTTGGAATTTACATGATATTCTTTGAAATTGGGGTTATCATGGGGGAATTTACATATAAGTCGTTAATTTGGAGTTATCATGGTGAAATTTACAGACGGCGCTGAATTTGGGGGTATCATGGTGAAATTTACATAGTATTCGGTGAATTTGGGGTTATCAATAGTGAAATTTACATAGAAGTCGCTGAATTTGGGGTTATCATGGTGAAATTTGCATATAAGTTGCTGGTTACGATTTTTTTAACCCTTTTGTGTCTGAATATTTAAAAAAAATGACTATACAATGGCCTAAACTAGGGGGGGGGGGGCATTCCTTATTATTTTTTTTAATATATTTATCTAGAATTTTATCTTTTCGCCTGGCGAAAATCTATAATCAGAAAATTAGAGAAGCAAAGGAGAAGATTAATTAAAGCTTAGTTGGAACTGTTTTTTTTATAAAACACACACACACACATATATATATATATATATATATATATATATATATATATATATATATATATATATATATATATATATATATATATATGAAAAGTAAGCAAAGTTACGTCTAATGTAACCAAAACGGATGGTTAAAAACACAAAGGACGTGAGTAATGAGAAAATAAAAAGACAAAAATTTATCAAGAAGAGGTAAAACAAATCATAAAAAGCTGTATTTAAATGAAAATCCGTTGAAACAATCTTAAGAATCGTTATAATCCGTATATTTATTGAATCCACCTTTAGTTTCAATGATTGCTTCAATTCCGGATCTAAAGCTTTGAAATGCCCGAATCAGATGATCTTTAGTAATTTTGGATATTGTTTTTTGTTATGGCGGACTTAAGAGATTGAATGGTGTTATGGGAGTGTTGATTGACCTCGCTCTCGACGACGCTCCATGCATAATAGTACAGTGGATTGAGATCGGGTGAGCTAGAGGCCATCTCTCTGGAAGGAAATGGTGGTGGAAATTGGCACGCATCCAAGCTTTGTTTGTACTAGCCTTTTGAGATTCTGGAGAGTCATTTTGAAAGATGTACGGTGTTCCATTGCGTATTCTGTCTATCAAGGGCCTCATAATCTTCTCCCAAACCTCTGCGTAGGCAGCAGCATTGACTCTAAAGTCAAAGTCAGGGGGCAAGATAACTCCCTTACTGCTAACGACTCCCAGAACAATCACTGTTGCTGGATATTTGTTATGTATTACAAATGGAATCTCGCTTGGCACTTTGCATAACCATCTGTCATTCCTTGGGTTTACCTTTTGGTTTTGGTCGAAGTTTTTCCCATCTGAGGAAAACCAAAGTATTCTTGGGTTCTGATAGTAGTAGAATTCAGTGCATGTGTTTACGCTTTGATGCTAATGTTAAATCCCTATCAGAAGCTTTCAGGTCGTTTTAACTTTGGCAATGCTGGATCGGGCACCTTTCAGAGAGTGAAAAATCTCTGTATCATCATGCTGATTTTTTATAGCAACGATTACAGGGTGCCTTTTCATTTGCTTCGTCACTTTAATCTCGTTCATTACACTGGGCTGCATTCTCCCCAATAATTCCTTGCAACAAAGACATCATTACCATTTCCCATTAGAGTTTTGCATGCTGAATCCATAAATCATACTCACCTTTTCAGGGAGGTTCTCATTTTTTTGTAATAACCGACAATAAATTATTCAGGTTTATCGTGCAGAAATGCATCTGAGCCAGGTCTATAAAATTCCTGTAAATTTATATAGGTAAGTAAAGGCAAACAGAGGTTGACAGGCCATTTTATTTTATTGAGAAGAAACAAAATCATAATAAATGTACGTTACACACATACAGGCATGTACATATCTGCTTACGAAAATCACTATTGTATTTGAATGTTGAGGCCAGCTATTCTTCCTCAAAGGCACGCGTTCGAGATTTTCTCTTGTGTGCCGGTGTATAAGCAGATGTTACCCGGCTTCTTTGAAGCGACCAGTAGAAATCAGCCATCATCGTCACACTCCAATTGCCTTGATAGCGGTGCACCATTTCGGATATATCTTGATGGAACCTCTCTCCCTATTTCTCACTGAAGTCACCCAAGTTGGCAAGAAAGTAGTCAAGATGGCTATGGAGGAAATGCTTTTTTATGCTCATCCGAACGCCAGCCGTCTCATATGCTTGAAGCATGTTCCCAACTCTTTCCTTGTAGTCATCGGCTTTTGTGTTCCCTAAGAAGCCTGTTACAACTGACTTAAAACTATTCTAAGCACTTCTTTCATGAGGTGTTAATGCTTCAGTAAAGCCAGTATCTGAAAGAAGCTCACGAATCTGTGGTCCAACAAATATGCCGGCTTTCATTTTAGCATCACTTGCAGAAGGGAATTTGTGGGACAGGTACTTAAACCATTCTCCATCTTTCAGAAGTGCTTTTACAAAGTTCTTCATCAATCCCAGCTTTATGTGAAGTGGAGGTAGAAGCACTCTTTCTGCTGGTACAAGTGGTAGAACTTTGACGTTATGGTGGCCAGGTACAAATTCCGTCCGTTGTGGCCATTGCACTTGTCGGTAGTGTACGGTATCTGCATGGCTGTCCCACAAACATAAAAAGGATGGATGTTTTGTGTAGCCTCCCTGCAGCCCTGACAAAATACTTAGGACCTTCAGGTCACCACAAAAAAAACAGTTGTGATCCTGATATTGTATGTTGTTAAGAAGAAGTGACATGGTAGCGTAGGTTTCTTTCAGAGTGATGGAATGCGCAATGGGCAATGATGCTTTTATGTCCCACAAGACCTGAAATATCATGGCAATACACCATGTCATCTGTCTTAGTAAAGTACCGCACAAATTCTTGCTCTCGATACCTATACTATGCAAAGTCTGTGCTGCTTCCCAAAAGATTTTTCCCTGCTAACCTTGAGCCTAGCAATTGTGCAGATTCTTTTGACAGACCAAGATCTCGAAAAAGGTCATCTAGCTCACTTTGTTCAAACAACTGATGGTTTTCCCCACGGATCCCGGTAGGGTTAAACTCTTCATCCGCATCTGCATTTTTACGGTCACTACTTGAAGAGTTACTAGAACTGCAACGGTGCACATTCTCAGGACATATTATTACTGGAACGTCATCACTGTGGGGTACAGGTCGCATAGCTGATGAAATGTTTGTATATTTAATGTGTTTCATGCTTTTAGCATACCTCCCCAGCGGTTTCACCATACAAAAATAGCAGTCATCATGGTGATTTTCGGTTCTCGCCAAACCATTGGAATACCAAATGGCATTGACTTACGTTTCCCTTTAATCCAATGGCTGAACCCAGAAATACAGTTCACACAGGCAAAGTGAGGAGCCGTTGGCTTGTCCTGATCTCCTAGTTCAATGGCAAAGTAGGCACGATACAGACGTTTGACTGAAGATGTGATAGTGCGCTTCTGTTTTGAGGGTGTGTACTTTCCGCATATGTAGCAGAACGAGTCAGGATGGTTCTTGCAAGTCTGCGGCATCCTTCAGTTAATCTGCAACAAAATAAATAAACATAAGACACAGTCAATGATCACACGCGGACATTACACAGTAATAGCTGCCTATGCACCTAGCTCTATAACATGCTATGTAACACAATAACTAGAACCTCAGGAGCAAAACGAATACTACCACAGTGTTCAACACGCAAAATTGGTCTGAAAAATGATATGGTCATTTATGTTGCATTTTTGATGCGGTCCAGTGTTATTAATCTAAAAATGAAATTGAAAAAAATATATTTATGTGTGTGTGTTTATGGCACAGGATTTGTAATCAAGGTTAAGTCCTCAACTTATTGAGTTTTTGGCGACTCTTCGTTATATATTAAGCAATATAATCCTTCTCTCAACAGTGACTTATCCACCTTCTCATTGTCAATCACATAATTTCAACAACTATCATTTGACCCGCAGCGTAATCCAGCTTTACTTCATTACTATTTCTCCTCACCTTCTCAGTATTCCTTGACTCTTCATTCCGCAAGGTGAGCTTATGTGCATGTGACTTAATTCTTGTGTTCATTTAATCACTCATATTTTTGTGTGCGTTTTTATTTTTGGTTTTGTGGTTGGAATTTATAGCCTCGACTTTAGTTTATACTTTCATTTCATATCCCCTTTTTCCAATTTCTTTTTGCTTTATAGCACCCGTGGATGGGAGTGTATAGTGACACATAAATCTTGTTCTACTGGTATTTACTTTCATCCTAAACCTGAAGATCCGCCTATACAGGAGCAACCCTGCACGATATATATATATATATATATATATATATATATATATATATATATATATATATATATATATATATAATATCTCTCAAAGTAGCGCGAGAGAATGATGAAGATGAATGCAATAAACCACATTGAAAGAGAAATCGGCATACTTTTAACTGTGATCAAAGCGGAGCTCGCTGCCTCAGTGTCCATGGTTCGAATCGCTTCCCTGCACGGATTTTTTCGAAAAAAGGTAATATATATTACTGTTAGAAAAATTGATTCTGTTTTATCTTTCAATGTGGTTTATTGCATTCATATATATATATTTATATATATATATATATATATATATATATATATATATATATATATATATATATATATATATATATATATATATATTTATTGAGGTGGAACAAATATTTGGACGCTAAAAAGATGACATTATTTCCAATTATAAGCTTTTCGTATTTGCGTATCATGTACCTATATTATTAACCCGTTAGGGACGGAAGTGCAATTTTTTACCAATATTTATAAATATTTACACATAAAGTTTCCCTCGAATGAACTGCTTGCAATGATGCCAACGAAAGCAAGGTACCATGCTTTCATCGAATGACAGATGTTCACTGCAGAGCAGAAATTTCTCCTGAAGGTGTTCAAACAGTAGTTGAAGTTTTGCTTTTGAATTTCTTTCTTCGATTTTAGTATTATCACTGAAGTGGATATTGTGTAAAATGGTTAAAATTCTATCTCTCCTGATACTCTGGAAAGAATTTTCAGGACATGATCGCCACCTGATCAATATCGCTTTTTGTTTGGTTGAGGTGAAGTACAAGACAAAAGAAGGCCACTCAATAACACATACAATTCATCTCCCCACCCCCTCCAATTTAGCACTGTTTTTTGCTGGGCGTATCAGTAAGATTATTCTACAATCAGATAAAGCAATTTGTCATCAAAAAACAACAAAAAAATCTCGGGATTCATTACATTGTGCAAAAAACGTGACTATTTACATCAGGTGGCCGTGACCTCTGACGGTTTACCCTAAAGTGTAGTTGTTCTAAACTCCAGAAACACCTCTTTTTTCTTCTTGATTTACCTGTAAATTCCAAATTGGCCTCATCTGTCCTCAAAAGCTCTTCTCCATTTTGATTTGAAACGAAACACTCCACATTCAATAGGCCTCTTCCTAAGGGTTGGAACTCCCCTACACCTTCTTCATCAGATTTATTGCTATCTTTATCTGTTATCTAATATTCGCCTGGACAGCCTATATTCAAATGCATTTCATCTTCTCGATCTAATAACTCCATAAGTGAAACAGCATCATTTACTTTCATTCTGAAATAGATGAATGATATATGTACTATATATATATATATATATATATATATATATATATATATATATATATATATATATATATATATATATATATATAGTGTAAGTCACATCAAATTAAAGTTTGATGTAGCTTACACACAAATAAACTGAGCATATATTAATTAAAGTAGTCATGCTTGAAAAATCGTAGAAAACGTGAAAATCATAGAAGGTGATTTTTAGTGGTAACTTGGCGGTAAGGCAGAAGAGGTATTAAAATACACCGCGTAAATAAAAGTCTTATATTAATATTTATTATATTTATTTTGTTACAATCCTATGTTTAATCATAAATATAAATATTAAAGTTATAAAAATTATATATTCTCTACAAAAGTAATTATATTATACGTTATAAACTTACGGTGTCCTCTTCATATGTCAAACAATGATTTATAAATCAGTGTTACCAACTATATAGATTAAAATTTTGCTAAATTAATAAAGCACATTGTCGTGGAATAGCCAGACTCTATATTTATATATACGTAGGTACTTTGGGGCTTGGGGCTGAAGTTGGTTGAAGACCGATGGTGAAAGGGGAAATTGTTATGAGTCCAGTGGGGATGATTTATTATTAAGTTTGTGGGGTCCTTTGAAACAAATATTTCAGAGTGTAAGTTGGCCAAATATTAATAGGTAGCTGGTATAGCTGGTATGCGCTGGGGTTGCAAAAGAAAGACAATAACGAAAATATATCTTTACTAACAACAAAATGATATTTAGATTTACACAAAAATTGGTATAAAGAGAATGGGCAACCAGACGGGCTAAAGGTCCACACGCTATACAGGTAGGTTAATTAAGGGATTAAAGAGGTCAGATTCAGTTTGGTGATTTAAAGGGGGATTTTGAACTGGGGCGTTAATAAAAATAATGGAGCAATTGGGTAAGCCAGATTCAAGATCAATCTGCAGGCGGCAACGGTTACGATTACCTTACGTGCTCGTTGCCGAAAAGGGGCCAGTTAGGGTGCGATGAATGCGAAGGAAGAAGTAGGTTTACCTCTTTCTTCAGACGAGGGAGCACTTGTCGCCTTCGGAGTTTGGAATCCTTGTCAAGTCCTTGCCGATTGACTATGGTAGAGTTCACTGTTGTCGAAGCTTGCCGATTGACTAAGACAGAGTTCACAGATCGATTTAACCTTCAACTTGAATCTAAGTCGCCGCTGGGGGGGGGGGGGGAGAGTGTCCTTTAGCTCGTTCGCCGGAGTGGGTGAAAGTCTAACAGTGCTACTCTCTAAACTCAGTCGAAGCGTTATACAGGCGCCTGGTGAGGTGGCTCCAAACCGCGCGCGAATTTGGGGAAAAGTCAGCGACTCCTTCGAGGGGGAAGGGAGAATCGTGATAATGTTGGTTGGAATGTCCAACGGATTTCAGCCTTCGAGCGGAAAGCCAGAATGCTAGCAGAGAGGTGGCCGTGGGAGACGCTGACCATAGTCCCTAGGCAAATACAGCTGGGGCGTGTGATAACGGTGTCAGCCGCCTCCTTGCACAGGTTCAGCCATGCTTTCACAGTTCCATGCGGTGATCTCAAGATCCACGTGGGGACAGAAGGGCACGTGGTCGCCATTCGACATCATTCTACTATACACATTATAAGGAATAATTATCGGGAATAACAAAGTTTTATGAAAATAAATATTGAAATTAAAATTATTTATTGTCAGGAGTATTTAAATACCCTGTAGGCAATAATGGTTTAATTAATAGTTTTTTTTTACATTTAAGAGAGGCAATAAATACATTTTTCAAATTTATATGACTTTGTACAAAACAAATATGAGGGTGGAAATATCATTTGGACACTAGATAAAGAGGGTGAAATATTTCGTTGGACCACTGATCTTTGCTCTAACTGCTGTCAGGCGTTTCTTATAAGACTCAAGAGAGTCAGGGCCGCCTCGTTTTGGAAGATTTGGCCACTCCTCTTCATACAGTATATATGTAGCTTTCAATAAGAAGTTTTCAGTTTTCCTTTTTTAGACCCTTTCCATTAATATTCCTTGATCATGTACAATGGGACGACTCCAGCGTGTTACGAACTGGGCTCCAAAACGTTCGAACACAATACTCCCAGTACTGGGGTAGCTTTGAGAGCAGAGGTGTGGCGGCAAATGGTCAAACGGGGTAATCACTAAGGGTGGTGTTTTGCGTAAAACCAGAGGCCCCACCTACAAGAGAGCTAACTGGAACTCCCTCAGGAGTTACCTAGTCTTAAAGCCTAAGAGGCCTAGAGTATGTTTAGCGTCTCTCGGCGGAAGTGAGAGACACCGAGCCAGTAGGTAGAAGCGCAGAATGAACTCTGCAAGTGGCAGCTCAACGGCATTGACAAGCAGGCTCTCAATAGGGGATGGGAGAAATTTATCCATTCGTATGCAGAGAAGGTGGTCACGAAAGATTCCACCATGGACGCGGAGTCAGAGATTTGGGTCTAAGTCCCAATATTTCTCGTCCTCCTTGAGCGACCTTTGTATTGGGCTCATTAGAGGAGAAAACAGACAAAAATCACCTTAGATCAAAGTCACTATGAAAAATATGCGCTGTCGCGGTACTACGCAAACGACTCAATGGCGTAAATGGATTATGTGAAACACTAATTGAAATATCAGTAGGATAATTTTAACAATTACCATTAGAAAGATAAACTAAGAAAAATATAACTCGACAAGCCTACTAGTTTCTACTTTTACAGGTACTGCTCGATCTAAGCATATGAAATGTAATTATTTTCGGTAGAAATTTATAACCCTCAGCAACTACAATGTTTTCACTTTTTAAACTTTAGCCTTGCAGTAGGAAAATGTCAAAATAAAATTGGCTGTATTAAATGTGCTGGAGTACGATTCCAGAACCTATCCGATAAACTTGGCTTATTAATTTGTATAAATTGTAAAGGCTTTAACTCCTCTCTATCTAGAGTCTGCATATTTAGAATTTGAGCGCTAAATCTCTATCGCCCTCAAACAGGAAATTTATTAAACAACTTTTCTTATACAGAAACCGTAAAAGAATTAAAAAAAAAGGTCAAGAGATTGAACTTGTATTTATTCTCTGTATACCAAATTCAATCCAATTTGTCAATAGACGTTCCATGCTCGAGAAAAAATATTCTAATCAAAGAGATTTTTCAAAGATAATTCTTTACCAGTACCAAACCTTTTTAAAAACCGAAGTGAGAAGCCTGCAATTACCAAAACATTCAAGCTGGTAACCTCACGTTAACCGGGCCTACGCACAACGCTTTCGCTGCCACCCTCGCTCAACTCCAAGTGCCAGCCTTCTCATCCACCTCCAGGAAACTACCCATCCACGCGAGCTGAAAACCCCATGACTTAAGGCAACCAAGAAGAATTCCAACCTAACCTTGTCAATAAATATTAATTGTGAGCATGTTCCATAACCAACCACTCTATTGGTAACCTCGCAACCACTCCACCCTCAATAGCTAAACTTAAGAATATATTATGAAAATTATTCTCAGAGTAAGAAATGTTGAACGATAAAAACATTGCTCCATTATAAATAGTAAATAAAATGTAAAATATTTTCATTAGACTATGTTTTAATGAACAAGCGAGTCCTCAAGATGGTTACTGGGTCTTATTTAGGGGTGCTGAATTGCTTTTGCCTTTATAATAATTTTTAATTTAGGGGCGTGAACCATATTGCAAAGGAATGCAGAGAGTGTTTTGAGAAGACCCCAGTTGTACAATCTTCAATACCTAGATATAATCTACCAGTATTAGTTGCCAAGAAAATGGGTTGTCTAATTCTCACAATCGTAAGTTGAATGCTATAGATATAGGGTTTTAAAGGAGGTAGGATTTTAATGGGAATTCATAATTCTTTAATTTTTTTTTCAAATAATAGTTTCAGACGAGAATTAATAGCTTTCACAGTGTATACTACACAACCCTTAACATTATGTTCTTCATACTTGCCTCCAGATATTGCTATATATGAAGAAACTTTTAAACTCACTAATGGCTCCACAATGGAACTAGCAGCTGTTATTTTATAATTAAGTAACCGTTAGGCAATGGCTTCGCCACTCCACCCGTAGGGGGAGCTTGCGCTTTGCTACTAAGATTAAAATTTAAAATCTAAAAAATGCATCCATGGTTAAATTTTTATAAATTTTCTGAACTTCACCAATTATAATAATTTTAAAAAAGAACCCTAAAGTAAATTTATCCCTTTCAAAATATCACGTTGCTAAAATATAGTTATAGAAGAAGATATATAAAAATATATTTTCTGAACTTTACCATTTGTAATTCTTTGGGTTTTAAAAAATTCGCAAAATTTCGATGCTTACGAGTATATTTATTTCTGAACTTCACCATTTTGTTTTTGATATTATAAAACAATTATTAGAAATAACTTTGATAAAAAAACATACATAAGTCATAACCAAACTAAGATGAAGTGATTATTCAAATACTCAAAAAAATCTCCTTCTTAAAAAAATTAGAGTTAGTGATGATGATGATGAGTGTAATTATATCGCTATTTTTTTAAATCTTCGCGTAAATAGTACAGCTGAGAAAGACCACTGGAAACTATATAATTTAAGAGTGAAAAGAGATGCTTAGAAATCCATGGCTTAGCAGCAGAAACAAAACTATAATTTTGCTTTACTTGAGAGATTCCAAACTCAGCATTGCAGAATAATTGCAAACAAATTTGTTCATTCCTGACCTTATTTCTTTGGAGAAACTCTGTATCAATCGTCATATGAGGAAACAAGGTCAACAGACCTAAGTGGCGTGCTCTCAATTATTAGGACTTATGACCTAATGATCATATGACCTTACGACCTTCAAAACTTTCAACAAGTTGGTCAATCCGACCCATAGTTACTTTTCCTTTAATATTTCCTGGATTAACCTTGTTAGAACCTCGCCAGTTATATTACGAGGGGCGGTCAATAAGTTTTGCAAATCGGATATAAGGAAACGAGATATGAGGAAAAGTGTTTTATTATTTTTTAATATAACTACCCTCGACTTCAATACACTTGCGCCACTTGTCCCTGAGACTTCGAATTTCCGATAACCAGAAATCTCCCGACTCCTGTTCAATCCACTCCTGGACGGCGAGCTGGACATCTTCATCGTCCCCAAACCGGCGTTCACGCAGTGCAGCCTCGAGCTGGCGGAATAAAATGTAGTCGCTAGGGGCCAGATCTGGACTGTAGAGGGATGGTTGAGCTCCTCGAATGAGTGACTCGAATCCTTCGCGGTCTTGGTTGTACAGGAGGAGCAGCTCCTTCGAACTTTGACGACGTTGAAGTCGATCATAGGGCGTGAGGTTTCTAGGGACCCAACGGGCAGGGACCTTAGTCATGGCCAAATTGTCGTGGATGATGTTGATAACACTTCCATGTGATATTCCAAGTTCTCGCTCAATTTTTCGACCTTCACCCGTCGATTTTCGAGGATCATCCTCTCCACACGGGCCACATTGTCCTCGTTGGTCACGTCTGACGGGCGTCCTGGACGGGGGTCATCTTCAAGGGACTCACGACCATGGCGGAACTCCCGATCCCAGCGAGCGATGGTTGCATAGGAAGGGGCGTTGTCGGTGTACACTGCAACCATGCGTTCATGGATCTTTTTTGCATTCTTGCCTTTCTTGGTCAAAAAATTGATCACTGCGCGGTGCTCAACTTTCTCCATTGTTTAAAAATTTGTGACTGACGATCTGCGATCAGCTACTGCTTCTAAAATAGACGAGGTAGGAGCGTGCGGCTGCAGGTCTTGACTTGTCATAACTTGTCCTAACACCCCCATAACCAGCCATCCCCCTTCTTCTGTTGTGCCCTACCGATTCACAAAACTTATTGACCGCCCCTCGTTTAAGGGTCTAGGTAACGAATTCTCTCTCTTGTAGTTTTATAGGCTGGGTTAAGTGATCAAACGCTTCCTTATGATAAAGGAATATATATATATATATATATGTATATATATATATATATATATATATATATATATATATATCTAAATCTCTCTCTCTCTCTCTCTCTCTCTCTCTCTCTCTCTCTATATATATATATATATATATATATATATATATATATATATATAGCTGGATTCTTTATTCCTTGTTAACTATGTTGAATAAGCTTCGAAATTGCGAACAGCAATGACAACTTTTCTTGTTGAATAATAATAACTTTTTCTGACTGTCTTTTCCATAAAAGTAGACCTATATAAACAGTCATTTTATCTACTCATAACACTACAAAAATTCAAACAATCAGGATTGATATACATTTAATCGTCGTACTTATGTTTATTTTTTAATTTTTATTTTTAGGGGAAGAAAAGGTACGGCTCGCGGTTTCTCCTCCCCTTTGTACCACTACCACGATCGGAGGGAAGGGGGGCGGAAGAGGAGGAGGCTCGCCGCCGACTTGCTCCTGGAGAAACTCCCCACACTTCTGACTCTTAGTTCAAGTGAACCGATAGTGAAGTGCTTAATGGGAAGTCCGGAGCAAGCTTTAAAAGAGGGTTTATAGGTGTGAAGGACAAAAAGTTTTGAGTTGAAAGAGGACAGATTGAGGTACCTGGGTAGTCAAAGGTGGAAAGGGTGGAATACCTTTGCCCGAGGGACAAGGGATACCTGTTGATTAACGTGGATTCCAAACTACCGTCATGCATTTATTCATCATTCATCATGCTTACTTCCTTTCTCACACTTTAGCACCTATGTTCCTCATACAGAAGCAAGAGGACCGCCTAATCTCTGTTCCCTTATTCTCATCTTACATTCATGTCCTTATTGTAGCATTCATGCTGTTTTGAGTTATCATATCTATGAGCCTTGTTTATGTATTGTTATGTTACCTTTTTTGCTTTCCTTCCTTTGTTTTACTTTCGCTTGTTGTTATCACTTTTTCACTTTGCTTTCACTTGGTTCACTTGTTTTACTATTAACTTTTACTTCACTATCAATTTTTGTTAAACTTTTTAATACTATAGTTCACCTATTTCACTTTTAGTTAATTTTGTTCGCATTATTTCTGTTTACACTTTTGATCTGTGTTGTCTTCTTAGTCGGTTGTTTCTTCCTATTTAGGTTGTTTAAATTCGGTTGTCTTATTAGGGTATCAATCTGGTGTCTTGGTAGGTTATTTCGTTGGTTGGGTTTGTATCAGGACGGGTAAATATCTTTATCGTTATTCTTGTTCCTTCTCTCTTTTTGAATTTCTACTTAAGTAAACATGGGAACCTCCTCGATTCTCAGCTGTTGTCTGCCACTTGAAACTTGAGTGTTAAAGGGGACTCCAGCTCTGGTGTTCGTGTGCTCTACAAATATCGGAGGTAGATAGTCTATCTTCCTCCATATTTTCTCCGTTCTGTTCCTAATGTTGATGTTGAGCGTTTCTAATCTTGCTTCTTGGTATAGATTCGGTAGTCTTCTCCTCTCTCTCCTACGTCTATTAGGGATAAGGTAGAGAGCTTTATTTTGTATTCTCTAGAGTTCCATTTTTTTGGTACTTGTATCACCGTTGATAGGGGTTGGCGGATATAGTAGTACCTCTCTTCCTAGTGCAAGATAGATTTTTATTTTTCATGCCTAACCATCTTAGATTGTACAGTAGGGTAAGCATCGGAATCGCCTTGTTATTCCTCTCCGTTATAGTTGTTTGTAGCCTCTTTTTGTTATTCTGAGTCTTAGAACTTTGCCCTCACTATGATATCTGTAGTTCTGATCTTCAATTACAATTTCAGCTTGTTTGTTCCTAGAGATTGGAATTATTTTAAATTTCCTCCTATTCGTCCTTATCTTCCAATCTCTTTCGTAGTTGTTTGTGTTGCTGATTTCTAAAGCTGTTGTCCTTGGCAGGTCTGCTGTGTATATTGAATAACAATCTTAGCATTAACAAATTGACCAGGTTTTAGATATAGGCACTATAATAATTATCCAATCAACGCAATGATAGAGTTAAAAGGTTCATCACGCTCAAACCGTTTGCACATAAAAACGGCTGAAATCCATTGAGGTGGAACTTATAGTAAAACAAGTGAACAAACTGAAACTAAAGTGAAAAAGTGATAACAACAAGAGAAAGTGAAACAAAGTAAGGAAAGTAAAAACAAGTAACAACAATACATAAACAAAGCTCATAGCTAGGATAACTCAAAACAGCATGAATGCTACAATAAACGCGTAAATGAAAGATGAAGAGAATAAGAGAATAGAGATTAGGCGGTCCTCCCGCTTCTGTATGAGGAACATAGGTGCTAGAGTGTGAGAAAGGAAGTAACCATATTAAATGATGAGTAAAATCATGACGGTGGTTCGGAATTTACATCAATCAGCAAGTCGCCCTTGTCCCTCGGACAAGGGTATTCCACCCTTTCCACCTTTGACTACCGAAGTTGCTCTATATGCTTTCTCACCAATCCGTCCTCTTTTAACTCAAAACTTTCCGTCTCCCACAGCTAAAACTCTCTTCTAAAGCTTTTTCCGGACTTCCCATTAAACACTTCACTATCAGTTTACTTGAACTGAGAGTCAAAAGTGTGGGGAGTTTCTCCAGGAGCAAGTCGGCCGCGGGCATCCCCCTTTTTTGTGCCCCCAGATCGTGGGAGGGGTAAAAGGGCCCGGAGTAACTGCGACACGGACCTTTTCTCCCCCTAAGAAAAATAAATATGAATTTCGCTAGCTCGGAAAAAAAGGAAAAAAATACTGACAGATTTACCTCCGAACTCGGTTCTAATATTCACTTTTGTTTTTAGAGGCCCCACTTAGGCAGATGACTGCTTAAGTCCCCAGTCTTGTCCCTCTACGTGAACTGCTGCCAGATGTGAGGAGGGATTGCCAATCATATTTCGTCTCAACTATGCCGAGTTGTTGCCACGGCATAATTGGGGGCATTGGACAAGGGACGGACTGCTACCCCCGCTGCTTATCACAGCGGGAGGGGGGCAGCTTCCAGGACCATAGAGGGACATGCAACCGTCTCTATAGTATGTTGGGATACGGTTGCGATTAAAACACCCTCAGGGGGTTGACGTTGTTAATAAGTCCGCCATACAATCACACCCCCGAGAGGATCTAACCCGGATTCATCCCATCCATCGTTATCATTCACCCTAAAAGGCAATTTCTTCTTCTTTTGAGGCGGCGGGCAAACGAGGGGAAGGGGGGTGCTCTTCTCCCCAAGGCAAATAAACCAAAAAACGTAAAAGACCTAAAACTCTGAATAACACATATTGGTAGGTTCACACTAAAATTAAACAAATAATAAGGACAAAGAAAGTAAGTGCACCCCTCCCCTCCAAAAGGGGCTGCACACAAGCCAAAATGGCGGACTCTAGTGCCGCAAAGGTTACCGCTAAGAACAATAAGTGGCCTAGAAAAACCGAGTAAGGGAAGGTGTATAAAACCTTATTCCCAAGCCTAAATGTGGCAGTCCTTCGCCTGATTGACTCACCGACAGGATATGTCGCTATATGAGAGAAGGAAAAGGACGTTGAGTCCCTCACAAAGGAAACTGGGATAAAGATCCTGAGGGAAATAAACCTTCAACTCAGTACCCCTCCCCAGATACAGGCACACAGAATTGTGATATGCCAAAGGCTGGACCAGTGGATCGACCAGTATACAAAGGAGAAATTAAAGGTAAAATAGAAAGGGAACCAGAAGTCGGCGAACATAAGCGAAGTTGTAAAATATAGAAACAGAAGGGACAACACGGAATACAACCACGTGCTCACGATTATATTTGGCGATACTCCGATGGCAACTAGAGCAAAGGAGAGTGGACTACTGCTCTTCAACGCCAAAATAAGCGGGGAACAAATCGACATAGAGGAGTTTACACCAGTGCAAATCTGTTTCAAGTGCTTTAAATTAGAATACCACACCACAGAAGATTGAAAGGAGCAGGAAATAACCTGCTCTAGGTGCAGTGGTAAAGGACATGGCTAGAGGAAATGCCAGGTAGCCAAAGAAAAATGCCCAAGCTGTGGGCAAAAGCACGAGGCAATGGCCATTTCCTGCCCAAAGAAGAAGGAGATACTGAAAAGAAAAGCAGACTAGAAAAAGATGGAGGGAATTAGGAGAGCTAATACCTTCTATGCTTAAGCGGAAAAGCTATTTCCGCAAGGACCATAGGAAATGCCGCTCCAAAGACTTACCTGAAGGTAGAAAATAAAAAATCCACAAAAATTCTCACGTGTATTTTGCTCGCACACGTAAGAAACCTCACCAACCCGGGATGTTTCGCAACCGAGTTGAGCACTATGATAAAAAAGAATGGACTCGAGGAAATGTGGTTCCCGGACAACCCTCCATCGGGGGACGTCCTGCAACTGTAATACGAACCCGAGAAAGAAGTTCAGGCGATGCCGTTTCCACAAAGTGAAGAAAGAGCGGAAGTAAACGAAAACCAGGAGACAACACAAGCCTCTCAAAAATCCAAAAATAGGGATCCAAGAATAGAGGACAAAAGAAAACGGGAAATACAGGGGGGGGGGCAAAGGCAGCAAAGAGAATAAAGCAGGCTGAATGTATCCTTTCAAGCTCCGCATCCTCCTTTGAAGACGAAGAAGCACAGGTCCAACCCACAAAAGAAAGCTAGAGCTAAACATGCAGTTTTACAGAACTGATCAGACACCATTCCCAGACAACCCAAGCATTAGGGAGATTGTTGAAGGGGTAAAGACAGGCCAATTAAAGTGGGCTTACGATGCGTAGGCACAAGAGGCAACAGTAGATGAGGAACTCATGACGGCGAAGATTAAACTGCCAAAGGACTCCTGCCTCACCATAAGTGAAGTAGAGTATGAAAAAATAGGGAATGTCAAAAAAAGACGGGATAAGAAGTAAAGGCGAATACACACACTCACACAGAATACAAGAACACGATACAAACAAAACATGGAAAACACAAACAACACACTAAAAATACTCTCACTAAACATATACGGATGGAAAGGGAAATCCATACCTACGGGAACATATTCCGTACAGTGGATCTCAACCTGATCCTCATTTCAGAACACGGTGTAAACACAGAAATTAACACAAGAAAAATACCAAATTACACTATGATCACAAAAATCATACATAAGAACGGTCTGATGGCACAGCCATTGCGATCCGAAAAAAATAACATACAAAACACTTCCAGAGTAAGAAGAATCATTCGTGGCTGTCTAAATCCCAACCATGGTGGGAGGCCTAACTGTGACAGCGGCCTAACAGCCGCCCCGCCGAAAGTACCTGCCTATTCCCAACTTCTTCATCTTTGGGCAAGGAAAAATTGCGTTGCTGGGTGGAGATTTAAACGCCAGATGGGTTACGTTAATACCAACCAAAGGGGAAGGAATCTGGAACTACTCTTTGAAAGAGACCAGTTTTCCTGACATACCTAAGACAACGTTCTGCAACCAAAACAGAGATAGTGTTATCGAGCCGTAACTTTCCCTTTAACCTCAGAAACGAGGCCGGACCTGTGGTACCGAGCGACCATATCACGATCCTTACAACAATCTCGCTTGCACCAATTCTCAAGCCTGTCCCACTTAGGAAAAGTTATGCGAAAGCTATAGAGAGATACTCAGCTAATACCAACCAGCTGACTTGGAAGACGCCAATCTCGAAGAGAAAAATGAGGAGATAAACTCCATCACTAATCTCCTCATTCAAGCCGATATCCTATAAAATGCTCCCACAACCTAGGTGGACGAAGGAGATAAGGGAAATCGCTCGGAAACATAGGAGAATCTTTAAAGAAATAGGCGGGACAGGTCCAATTCGGTAAAAGACAGCCAGAATGAGACAACTAAGAGAGGAACTAAAACACCCAATCACAAAGAAACAGAAGGAAAACTGGAAAGACGTCATTGGCAGGCTGGACAGGGAGCACAGTCCAGTAAGTTTTTGAAATATCATAAGAAGAGTTAGGGGACTGCCCACCAAAGCCAGAACACAAATAAAAGTTGGTGATGAAATCATTGAAGATCCAGAGTCTCTCGATAAAAGATTCAGGACACACTGGAAAAAGATTTTCGCTATAACCCCTGAAAAGAACGATGAATTTGACCAGGAATTCGAAGACCAACTGCTCGAGGACCTCGGCACAGTGATACATAGAACCCACCCTCCGCCCACAAGTATCTCAGGAAAGAGAGATGGTTGGCCACGGGTGCCCAATAACATTCGAAGAGACTATGAACACTATAAGGTCCTTCAAGCAAAGGGCACCAGGCTGGTCTGGGATCACCAAAAAAAACCTTGTTAATGCCCCGAGGCAAGTAATACAGGGACTGGTTAATACCATGAATATCGCCATGAATACAAGCTGCTATCCTGACGGGTACAAAATGGCTAAAATCATCTTCATCCCGAAATGAAACAAGGCCCCAGACCAGGTGGCTAACTATCAACCGATCTCTCTTCTGGAGATGCACGGCAAGATCTTTGAAAAGATCATAGCTAATAGACTACAAGCTCAACTGAGCGAGTTAGGAGCACATAACCCCCCACAACACGGGTTCCTCCAAAAAAGGGGCACAAACACAGCCCTGGCGCTGCTAACAGAAAAAGTAGCCTAATGCCGAGCGAATGGGTACTGTGTAGACATTGTGTTGAGGGACGTGCAGAAGTCTTCGATAAAGTCTGGCTGGAAGGACTTCAAGACAAGATCATGAACCTCCAGCTGGATCCAATCCTGGAAAGGCTCCTTTGTGATTTTGTCATGGACAGAAGAGCATGTCTCATAATCGAAGGATACAGAGGACCTGAATTCGAAGTCAAGGCGAGCGTTCTACTGGGAAGTTGCCTGAGCCCACTGCTTTACATGGTCTTTGCCATCGACCTCCTAACACCGGTGCAATTTGCTAATGACGTCTCCGGGATCGTTCCGTGGCCGGTGAAGAAAGCAAGGGATCAGACAATGCACACAATAGCGGAAGTCAATAACATCAACCGTTACGACGCACGCTGGAAGATTAGAACTAATAGAGGCAAGTTCAAAATCGTCCCACTGAGCCGCACGTTGACATGGCCTATCATCATCGATGGGAGGAGATACGGCTACTCCGCTCAAGACACCCTCCCGGTCCTAAAGATATCCTCCACGGATACTCAAGGCGCTACACGGTGAGGCAGAACCTGGCTCATAGAGAAATCTCCAAGCTATACAGGTTTAGAGATCTTAGCTTGACCAACATTAGGAAAATATATCTGATGTACATCCGAATTATGCTCATCTATCCCACAGTAGTGACTTAAGCGGCCAGCAGGACCTCAATGAGAAAACTCCAAAGCGTACAGAACTCCGCATCCCTAATAATTAATAAAGCCATAAGTCGTGACCAACATCGGCAGAGGGTTCTCCATATAAGGAAAACCTGGACCCTATTAACATCATCTCCCAGAAATTGGGAACAAGGGTCTGGTTAACTATTACGAATGTTATCATTCCGGAATAATAGGGAACTGGTGGCAGACTTAATATACCTGCATGACTACGAGAGAAAGTCTTACGTCGTGGCCAGTTCACAAGTACTAAGTTCTGCTCACAGGAAAACATTTCATCAATATACACATAACAGGAACACAAAAAACTAACACAGTGCAACCGAAACAAAAAACAGAGAGACCAAAAAAATAACATTAAAACAACACAGGTAAATTGCTGAGCTAACAGCTATTAAAAGCTTTAATGCTCAAGAATTTAACCCCAAAATAAATACACAAGAATTGAAACACTAACAATAAGAAGAACATGCTAGCTACACAAAAAGAAACAAACATAGCAAAATACGACATACAACAAATAAGACAAAAAAAAAGAGTAAAATAAAGAACATAATGTGATGCCCTCCTACTAGGGCAAAATACCCCACCCCGTTTTAAATTTCACCCACATTTATCAACTACTATCCCAACATCTACTAGATTGAGTATGCCATCTTTTTCTTCCCAATTCCGCCCTCATCAAGACTGCTGATGGCTTACCTCTTTGGCCCATTGAAGAGGTCGCGGGTGCGCGCGCGCGTATGAACGGGGGAACCCCCGCGCCGAACGCCATTTTCTGACTTGCGATTGTCCCTCTCCTAAGAACAGCAGCACATCTCGAGTCCTGATAACTTCGCTGCCGATTAAGACCTGTAGAGACCACTGGTACCTGGCTTGTCCAAACCCCAGAATGAAGCCCCACAGGAGGCGCGAAGAATGGTGCCCCATTCGAGGGTGGAGTGGTCAATACCGGCAGGTGGGTCGTGCTAGACACTTGATATAGGTAGGGCAGAAAAGGTGGATCGAGCTTAGAAATAGGGACACATCTAAGATAGGGACCTGGTTGGCTCCAGGTAAAGAGCATCCCTAGAAGGCCGTCATGGACAACCCCAGGGAACAGAAGAGGATCCCCCTCTATGGAAAAGAGAATCGTCCAAAACCCTCAAGGGAAAAGGTGTTTGCAACTATCTATGACTCAATAGAGGTTGCGCTATGCCGATTAGTCGACCCAGCCTACGGCTATCTCGCAACCTACGACACTGACCACGACGTAGACAGGCTTCTCAGTGTAAAAGCACGAACGAAGCTTCAGGAGCTGAACTTGACCCGGAGATCTCTCCCCGTGTCTCTGCTTAGAGATCTATCATTTGCCGTTGCCTGGATCCATGGGTTGGTTCCTACATCATCGAGGAGATAAATAATGAGATAGAGGAAAATCAAAGCTGGGCAAAAGTCGAAGAAATATATAAACTCAAAAATCGCGGAGGCGAATATTCCCATCTATTTAAAGCCACCTTCCAAACCTCTGAAATGACCTCTAAGGCATCTAAAGCTGGCCACGTCCTATTTTATACCAAAATATCCGCTTCATGCATCGAGAGGGAAACCTTTGTATCAGTCAAGGTGTGCTTCTTGTAGTATGCTTTGTAACAGCACGCCACTAGAGATTGCACATTCAAGTAAAGGTCTGTAGTGAATGCGCCGGAGATGGCCACGCCTTGCGAGAGTGTACGAACGGGAGTAAAAAGAAATGCCTCAATTTTAGTGGCCCTTACCGTATCCTATCGATGTCATGTTCCATGAAAAAGACACTAGTTAATGACAAGAAACGGAACATCCAAGAGGAGAAACACCGCAAAGCAAACACCACTTATGCACAGGCGACCAGAAGCCAGGAGAAGGAGAAGATCCTTCTATAATTAAACCCTATAATGAATCTGGACCTCGTGATGTATGTCATACACGCTCACATTGTTACCATCGCAGAGACGGGAAGCTACGCTACCGAGTTGAATCGTATGCTGATGCAGAATGGGATGAAACCAATGTGGTTTCCTGATGATCCCCCTTCAACCGAACTGTACCAAACTCAGAACGGAAGCAGGCCTACTGCTACTGCAGGAAAACGCTCAAGATCTTGAGACCCAAGACTGAACAACCAAGCATGTCTGACACCCCTACAATAATGGAGAACAACCAACCTGAACGGGAGGATAATGATTTTCAAAAGGCGAGCCAGAAAGCCAGGAGCCCTAAGGAAACCAAACAATCCTCGTTAACTTACAAGTTTACCGACCTAAACCTACGAGTATATGCCACCCCATCGTCTCCCCTGCCAAGAACGGCAAAATTTAAAGACATCATTGAAGGAATGTTCAATGGAAAGTAAAAGTGGGATTATGATTTTGACATCAGTGAGGAAGAAATGCTTTCGGCACTCAAGGAAGGAAGGATCGAGATCCGTGACTAATTATGTCTTAACCTATCCCACGATCAATTCCAAAAGAAGAGATCCGCCAGAGTGAGGTTGTTCGTACGCGTTCAACTAGAAAAAGTATCAAACCTTCACGGGGAATAATATGAACTTCGCGACGAGAATCATCAATAAATTGGAGATCTTTTCTCTAAACGTAAATGGCTGGAAAGGCAAAAAAATTATTTACTATAATATAATCCGTGAGGTAGACCCAAATAGCGTCCTTATTTCTGAACACGAACTTAATGTAGAAACCGACCCTATAAATTATTCAACTACATCACCATCATTACTAGCCACTCGAATGGAAGATACGACGGCGTCGCAAGGGCATCAAATTCAAGGAGATTAGTAACTTGGAGGAATCATACCTCACGATAAAAATAAGCTCGCTTATCGACGATCTAGTTATAGTCGTAGGGTACCAGCCACCAAGAAGACCATATCTGCCCATACCTAGTTTCCTCCGCCTGTTTAGGAGGAACTGTTCAGTCATTGTTATCGGCGGCCTAAACGCTCGTTGCAGAGAAACAGGTTACACCACGGCGTTCAACTGAGCAGGTCCCTCCTTGAGGCTTCTTATGGAACGCGGCGTGCTAAATAAAGCAGGCTAATATTTCGCTACATTCCTAACGAAGGAGATAACTCTATCCCTCCCGACATTATACTAATTGAATCCCAATTTCGCTATGAACCATAATATGATATCTGGCCCTTATTCTCCATCTGACCACCTTAGTATGGTTACCACAATCTCAGCCTCACCAATTTAGCTCAAAATCCCCTCCTGCAAATGCTTGCCCAAGGCAGACTGGACCGAATACAAGAGTGTCCCCCAAGAATATCGATTAGAACCGTTGGATAGGTCCACCCTCGAAGACATAGATCGACACTTCGAAGACCTTATCACCAATATTAAGGCAGCAGATAGAGTTGTTATCCCGAGGGTTAAGTACAAAACTCTTTCGGCTTCACGATGGAATGATGAGATTACGTCAAGGAAAGATAGGCTAGAGGAACTTCTTACTGAGATAAACGATAACGGGAACACGGCGAAACGATACTGTGAACTTAGAAACCTGCACATGGAATTCAAATATCTTATTGGCAAGGAATCTAAGACAATCTGGGACGGCATCATTGATAGAATAGACCTGGAAGCCGACCAACCAAAGTTTTGGTCTCAGATTAGAAGATTAAGTGGCACTCAGCAAAATAAGATCAATATTACCATCACAGCTGAGGGGGGAGAACAATAACCGAGGATCAAGAGACAAAACTCCACTTCAAAGAGCACTGGAAGAGAAAATTTGACATCATGGAGGATTAAAAGAACGATTCTGACTGGGAATATGAGGAGATAGTCTTGTCATACCGGCAAGAGCGAGGTCCAACCATAACACCATACCACTACGTCGATAATACCCGACGAGCAAAAACCGAAGGAAAACCCTTCACACATGTAGAGTATGAGACAGCCTTAAAGAACTTTAAAACAGAGGGTACCGGCATATCAGGCATCACCAAGGCGCACTTAGTGAATTCTTCACCAAACATCAATGAAGCCTGTTTAAATGTTGACTACTTCCCAGATCTACTTAAAAGGGCAAGAATGATCTTCATCTTAAAACCAGGGAAGCCAAAAAGGGAAGTAAAAAGTTATAGGCCCATATCTCTACTTGAATTTATTGGGAAACTACTAGAAAAACTTCTGAACGATAGGCTAAAGAACCTAGAAGCAAGGGACGGATACAATCTGCAGCAACATGGTTTCTGTAGACACCTCAGTACGGATACTGCCCTTGTCCTAATGACAGAATTTATAGCAAATGCAAAGGATGAAGATAAGAAAGTAGACGTCGTACTCAGGAATGTGGCTTCTGCATTCGATAAGGTCTGGTTACGTGGATTAAAGAAGAAAATATGTAATCTTGAGATGGAAACTAATATCACCAGAATCCTCTGTGATTATCTAGAGGATAGAGAGGCAACTATAAAGATAAACGATCACGAAGGACAACCCTTTTTGATGAACGCAGGTGTGGCTCAAGGGAGATGTCTAAGCCCAACGATGTATACCATCTACACGAGTGATCTCCCTTTTCCTACTCAAGATTGGGCTATCTATGTCCAGCGAGCCGATGATATATCCCAAATAGATGTCGCAAACAGAACAGCTGGTAAAATCAATAATCTTAACCTCTATGAGAAATGAAATAAGATCCACACGAACATGGATAAATTTAAAATTCTCCCTATCGGACGTACCAAAACGGCTCACATTCTGGCAAATGGTGAACACTATCCATACACCCGAGAAAGCCTAGTTCTGGGACTAAAAATCACATCAAGTGGTTATAATGACCATTTCAAGGAGAGGGTCTCGCAAGCCACAATAAGACTAAGGCAACTATACAGATTCAGCAGACTTTCCTTCGGCAACAAGAGGAAATTATATATGGCCCTAGTCAAACTGATTTTGCTATACCCCACCGTTCTATTACATCTGGCAAGCAAGACGCAAACTTGAATGGCCAAGTAGTACAAGATCAAGCACTACGCTTAATCCTGGACGTCAGTTTACTGGACCGCATACCATCAATTAAGCTACACGATCTTGCGAGGATCGAGCCCCTGAACGTAACGCTACACAACAGAGCCACAGCAATATGGATAAATATTCATGAATATTTACCAGAAAGGATTATACAGACCATAAGAATACCCGAATTTGACCACCCGAATGGACGCTACCGCCAAGGCTTTTCTAGCAACCAACGGCAGTTGCAAGAAGAGATTGAACCAATTTATAGATAAATACTCACTGAAAAAACGATTAACATAATATCCAAGTAAATAGGATGTTAAACTAAAAAAAAAATCCGCAGTGGACACTAAAATTAACAAAACATTAAACAAAAAGATCCGTAGTGGACAAAAATAATCAAAACAAAAATAAAAAGATCCGTAGTAGACATAAATAATAAAAACAAAATAAAAAGCTACGTAGTGAACAACATTAAATCAAAGCGACAATAGAACAAATATAAGCAATTTAGACATTCGTAAAGAAAATAAAACTTTTGTATGAATACTCCAGAAACCGAGTTAGCTCTATCTACATAAAAAAAGCAAAACTCGAAAACAAAGGCTTGAATGCTCTAATCAACATGCACGGAAGCAACACAGAAGCGCATGGAAAGCCATAGCCAGACTTACTGGCACACCATTCTCCTACTAAAATAACACTTTTTCTAACTTTTGCTTCTCTTGCTATCGCACCCATTTTTTCTTTCTTTGAAGTCCATAAATCATTAATTTCCGAACTTTTGACTGGGCAGAAAAATTGAAGTATCTCAGCTATCCGAAGAAGTTTACCACCGGTAAAGGAGGAAAAGGAAAGGGAGAGCCACGTCAAAAACGTGAACTTACCACACTTTTTTGCCCACGGCGATATCAAAAAAGAAGATAATATACGGAACCATACATAGCCCACCCATGTCTGGCTACCTCTCCCCCTTCACCGCGGCCCCTTCATCGGGGCAATGGAGCGATCCAAATATGTCGGTCTCTTTGATAGACATAATTGGGGCGTAGACGAAAACAGGTTTGAGGATTAGCCCACTGTGGAACCCAGCGTCAGAGGAAGCCTGTTTAAGAGGCGATGTTGAAAGCTTTGGGAAAAAATTCGTTCTAGTCTCTAAAGGTAGTTTTCGGCCAGGATCACAGGGGAACATGTAAACGTCCCTGTGTAAGTTGGAAGCAGCATCAATGACCAAACTCCAGACGGCGCGGCACCCCCTGGTGGTGATAGTTGATTCGATCACCACCCATAATTAAGTCTGCTACATTTTACCCGTCTGAGGGGCCTACCCGAGTACACCCATCATCATTCATCCATTACATCCGGCAGTTCATGTTCATGGAAAATTGCTTGCAACGATAAGGGAACGACTCTTAAAGTGCTGTACCAAGAAGAAGCAGACCCTACAGTAAGGAGAATACATTGACGAATACATCGACGAACAACCAGAAGCCCCACAGAAGACACAGCGAGAAGAAAGCCAGCCCGAGGGGCCACCCCCTTGGGAAAATGGAGCCAAATGGGATCACTCGGATTCAGCTACGCACCATTAGCGGAAGCAGCAGGCCCAGCCAAGGTAAGGTCTTCAAAGTTGTGTATGGAAAATTAAAGATCGCGATGCTCTGACTGCTCGAAGTCCCTTCAGGTTATGTGGCGATCTGTGAAAAGGAGAAGGATGTAGAGAATATAACAAAAGAAGAGGCAATCGGAACGCTCCGTTAAATAGGTCGTCAACCGGCAATTCCACCGCAGATCCTAACGCAAAGGAGTGTCGTCTGCGGGCGACTAGACCCCTGGATTGGGCAACACACTAAGTAGCAAATAAAAGAGGAAATCATGAAGAACCAGCCGTGGGCCAAAGTTTCCGAAATAATAAAGTTTTGGAACAAGAAGGAAAATTCGGAATACACTCACGTGTTTAAGGTTGTCTTCTCTGCCACTACGATGGCACAAAAGGAAAAGGAAAAGGGACTATTGTTTTTAAATGCAAAAGTCGGTGGGGAGCAGATTTAGAGAGAAGAATTTACTTACATATCATTCTCCTTCCGATGCTACAAGATGGAGACACACACGACAAAAGAATGTTCAGAGCCGCAGAAAATCTGTTCAAGGTGCAGCGATCCAGGACACCACTGGAAGAACTGCAAAAGTCCCAGGGAGAAATGCGTCAACTGCGGCCAAGGACATCGTCCCATAGTCATGGCTTGCCCACTGAAAAAGAGCCCATCCGAAAGAAGGTTCAATAAAAAAAGACGAACAAGAACGCAAAACAACACGTCATACGCACAGGCGGCAAAAGCAGTCTTTACAGAGGCAGAAGCCAAAAGGTCTTCTGTGAGAATCAAGAACGAGAATTCGACGAAGATCCTGACCTGCATTTCGTAAGCTCACGTCAGGGACCTATCCTCACCAGGAGTATTTGCAAAGGAACTAAACCAAATGCTCGCTAAGAACGGCATGAGTGAAATGTGGTTCCCTGATAACCCACCATCAGGGGATGTACTCCAACTGCAGCTGAATACCAAACAGATGTCAGGAAAGAGTCAAGAGACAAGATAAGAAAACTAAAATAGATGGCCCGACCCAAAGATTGAGGCAAAAAAAGAGAGAGGAGCCGCACAATCAGCCCACTCGACCAACCAAAAGGATGAGGAAAAAGAAAAAACAGAATCCTCAGACACCACGCACAATACAAACACCTCGGACTCAGAGAACACAAAAAAGGAAGTACGGCGTAAAAAAGGTAAAAGATGGACAAAGAAAAAGCTAGATGCTGACCAAATTAACCTCTATATCTATGTGACCGAACAATTCCCCTTCCTGAAGGACTGGAACGCAAACAAAATTTGCGTGGAAATAAAGAAAAAATACAACAAATGGGACTTCAACGCTCAATGCAAAGGAGAATCGGTTGAGAAGGCCCTGTACAACCAGAACGTCGCCCTCTACCTGGAAAATTTGTAGAACTCTTCCCAGCAGAGTAAAAAAAGAAGAGGTTCGGGAGACGTAAATCTACTAGTCGCAAGCACTAAGACACACAAAAGCCAGAACAGAGAAAGGAAAATTCCAACAACAGGTTAAAGATATTGACGCTTAATGTGAACGGATGGGAGGGAAAAGCCGTGGCGTACGGAAACATATTCCGTGTGCTTGACCCCGACATCATACTAATCACAGAGCACGGTATCGATACTACTAACAGCCAGCTAAAGATACCGGGCTACAGTATTTACAAAAAAAACATTCCCAGGGGGGGGGGGGGAAGATGGTGCTGCCATTGCTGTCAGAAAGGATATCTCGTTCAGACACCTTCCAGAACTAGACGAGTCCTTTGTGACAGTAGAGTTGTACACACCAGTGGGCAATCTCGAAATCGCGGTGGCATACCAACAACCTCGACGAACGTAACTTCCCCTCACGAACTTCTACACCTTGCTCAGCCATGGCAGAATGGCATTCCTTGGGGGGCGACCTAAATGACAGATGCATAACGGCTGGCTATGGGAACACGAATAACAGAGGTCACAACTTGAAAATGATTATGCCTCGAAAAAACTTCCAGAGGATCGGACCGGACTTTACGACCTATATCACCTATCGGGCAGTAACAAAACCCGACATAATCATGATTAGTGGTGGCTTCCCTTTCAATTACGATAGCGAGCCGAGTCCAACAGGACTCAGCGACCACATAGTGATCTTGACTACCATCACACTTGCGCCGATCCAGCTTCCGATCCCCCTTCGCAAAAGTTACGCTTCTGCCAACTGGGACCTTTACAAGAAAATTCTTGCCAGATACGAACCAGCGGACCTTAGCGAATCAATACTGGAAGAGATCGATGAGAAACTTAAGAAGATAACTACCCACATCATCGAGGTGGACCGCAAGTGTGTACCAATGAAAAGTTATAAAACTCTTCCACAGCCCAGATGCACTGAGGAAATGAATGAGATCGCTAGGGTGAACAGGGAGGTGTACGAAGAAACCAGAAGAGAGGGTACAAATAAGGTAAAAAGCTCAATGCTACGTCGCCTGAGTGAAGACCTGAAGCAGGCCATAAACCAGCTACAGGTTGTGATCTGGGACAGCCTGATTGAACAAGTAGACCGCCAAGTAAGACCTGACAAGTTCTAGTGATTATTGAGAAAATTGAAAGGTCTACCAAGTAGAGAAAAGACCCGCATTAAGGTGGGCAATGACTACTTACTTTGGGGATCCGGCGGTTTTGGAAGAGAGTGTCCGTACGTTCTGGAAGAAAGTCTTCACAATTGTACCTGAGGACAATGCGGAATTCGACCAGGAGTTCGAAGGCCAGCTGATTGAAGATCTTAATCAACGAATAAATCGAACGCACACACAGGCCTATGTCGACGAAGAGAGGGTGATGGCTAACCATGGCTAACCAATTACATCAGAAGAGGTCATGGAAACTGTAAAAACCTTTCAACAGAAGGCACCAGGATGGACGGGCATCTCCATAAACAACCTGGTACATACCCCCCGTCAGATCATTCGGGAAATCGCGAATATCTATAACGCTCCCCTGAATACGATTTACTTCCCTGACGTTCTGAAAGTGGCAAAAATCATTTTTATACCTAAAGGGAAGACCCCCCCCCCAATCAACTAGTGGATTACAGGCCAATATCCCTCCTCAAGTTCATAGGAAAAGTCTACAAGAAGCTTCTAGCTAATGGGCTACAAGATCAGCTAACAGAGCTAGAAGCTCACAACCCTTAGCAACACGGGTTTCGTGGGAGAAGGGGGACTGATACAGCCCTTGCTCTCTTCACCGAAAAACTCGCCCGCTCTAAAGCTGAAGGGAAATACGTAGACGTCGTGTTGAGAGATGTCCAAAAGGCCTTCGACAAGGTTTGGCTAAGAGGTTTCCAATTCAAGATCTTAGGCCTCCAGCTAAACGTGAACCTGGAGAGAGTCCTCTGTAACTACGTCATGGAAAGGAAAGCCAAAATCACGATTGAGGGTTAGAATGGACCCGAATTCAAACTTGAGGCGGGTGTTCCACAAAGTAGCTGTATGAGTACACTGCTGTACCTAGTGTACACTTTGGAGACCTACCTGCTCCAGTAGGGTAGGATATGATGTAACTGCAGTTTACAGATGACATCACCCAAATCATCTCCAGTACCCACAAAAATCCTGGAGTTCAAGCACGGCAGACAGCCACTGAAATCGACAACATGAATCGATGTGAAATAAAATGGATGATCAAGAACAACCACCGAAAGTTCCAAATCCTTCCAATAAACTGCCAGAAACTTGACGATGTCTTAGTGAACGACGAAGTGTACCCGTACACCAACGAGGGAAAAGTCCTAGGTCTGTGCATCACCTCAAAAGGGTTCAGAGCGCACATAAAGAACAGAATCTCCCTAGTCAAACTACAGCTGGGGAAACTATATAGATTCCGAAAACTTAGCGTGAAGAATCGAAAGAAGCTGTACACTGCTCTGGTACGCTCGACATTAGTGTACCCAGCAGTGGTCGTGCAGGCTGCAAGTTACACCACTATCAGGCAAAAGCGATTTCGTTACAGGAATTGGTGGCATCTGAAAAAGAATCATTTATAGATTACTTCTGGCCTTTTTTTTCTTTTATTTGTGTATTATTCTCCACTCTAGCTAACTTAACTCTACACTGGATGAAAATTCTCCAAACCTCTTCTACTCAATCTTCTTCACTTTTGCTATATCAAACCCGAATGTGAGAGGACGACCTTGAAGGTCCACCTTGACCCGCCCCCTAGGGGAGATGCCACGTGGCCTAAACAAGTATTTCGAAAAGAGATGCATCAAAGAAATTCTCGCGTTGGAACATCCAGCCACCGACAACCCCATGCCCCAAGCGGCGAGGATCGCCACTTGAACAAACGTCGTACCAAGGCCTTATTGGGTCTGGTAAACGAGAAATGGTTCCACCAGATTCCATTGAGATTGCCATGCCCTGAGGGCCTTCTAGCAAACAAGTCAACAGAGTATTTATTCGGAGGTCTCCCGTTACTCGAGGGAGAGTACTGTCTGTGAGGATACATCCCCTCGTCTCGAGTCGAACCTCAGAGTTAGAAGGTTTCGTCGGCTTGTTTAATCACTGTGAATTTTGACCATATTCAATAGACAAATTGGTTAAGCGGCATTTCCTAGGAGAATTGGGCCACCTATTCGTCTCACTCATCCCGTTTTCAAAATTACTTGTCCCCTCATTCGAGATTACTTATTCCCACATGCAAGAGCATCTCGCTCCGAGTTCAAGAATATCTCGATTCACCTTTCAAGTGTAATTCGACCAGTATTCAAGGTTACCTTACTCGTACCCGAGGTAATCTAATCCCACCGTTGAGATTACTTCACCCGTGCAGTAAGATTATCTCACCCCGAAGAATCCTAGCTTTGGCTTCACTTTCCCTTCATCAAGAGTCAAATCTACAAGGTAAAAGGAATTCCACCTTTTATACTCCGTCACGGAGATTATCCTCTAATGACATTGTTTTCCTTTCTGTCAGAGTTAAGCACTTATTCCCTGATTGTTACTTTAGTAATTGAGGCATTATTCCCTTTTGAGCTCGAAATTAATTCTCAATTTATCCTAATGTAGATGTTTCCATATTCATCTTGTTTTTGTTATTAAAACTTTATTTGGGGTTTTAATCTTTTAATAACCTTGAATGAAACTTGGCATTTAAAGAGCTCCCCGCGGCCAACGAATACGCACCCGAATAGATTTAATCGCTTTAAACTTCCCGAACCCAAGGAGGACTCACTGTCCCACCTCATTAGCTTGGTACAGCCGGTCATGCGTGCCACGTAAGTGTAATTGCTTTCACAGCTACTAAGGTATACACCTTACGATACCACAACATCTATATATATATATATATATATATATATATATATATATATATATATATATATATATATGCAACAAAGCCAACAGCGAAAATTAAGAAGAGGATTCCAAGTACTTTCGAACTTTATTTCGAGTTCTTTATCAAGGAATAACAGAAGTATTGAAAATTGTAATATTTATAAGGATGATAGAGATGAGAGGGAACGCCAACAAAAAAGCCAAAAAACAATCAACAAAAGGAATTAATATGCAATGGAAACCTTAGGAGGAGTGAAGATAAATACAAAATATATTCATTAAATCAGGTAAGTTCAAAAGACTAAAGTTTGACAAGACGATTAAAATACCGCCTAGGCAATTTAGGAGGCAGAAAAATCCTAACGAGAGATTAACCTCAAAGGTCAGGATCTAAAAACCAAGGTAGAATAAATACAAATGTTCTTAAGACTTGTCTCAAATGTAAATAAATACAGACGAAAACATAAGTCTACATAGATGCACACAAAATAAAATTAAATTGTTTATTAAGATTAATATAAATATTTAATCTCAAATTCAAATTTTCAGACTTACATTGTGAACATAAATTAAAAAATAACCATCAAATTTCTATAAGCCAGAACTTAAATTAAAATTTGGAAATTTACTAATCAAGGTTGATTCAATGATATTTCGGGAAATTGTATCGTTACTAGGACAGATGATTTTAGCAGAATTATAATCCATTTCATATTAATTCTTCCTGTTGATTGGTTTTTTGCTTTTTTTGTGGGCGTTCCCTCTCCTCTCTAGCATATATATAAATATTACAATTTTCAATACTTCTGTTATTCCTTGATAAAGAACTCGAAATAAAGTTCGAAAGTACTTAGAATCCTCGTATTAATTTTTCCTGTGGGCTTTGTTGCATTTACTGCTTACTCACGCGATACTTTGTGAGTTTTCCTCACACACACAAACATACACACACGCACTCAATATATATATATATATATATATATATATATATATATATATATTACAAATCTATGTCAGGTAAAGTTGTTTTTTCCAAGAACTTTTAGAGGAACTTTGTCTTTTCAAGATCCCCCTCATTTACAAGTTTGCTTTCACTAGAGCCCCACTAGCGTAACCGCAGGTTCTTTTTATGTGCAGCGTTTAAACGAGCTTTTACGCTAAGAAATATCGTCGTTCGAACGCTTCAAGAGTCAGGGAGACGCTGGCAAGGATTTAATTGCATATGTTCAAGTAGAAGAAAAAAAACGAAAATGAAGAAAGAAGAGAAAGGGAGCAGCTGGAGATAGGATAGAAGAACGAGAAAGAGTTCGGCAACACGAACGCTAACTCAGTCGCAATCAATTAAAAGCCTTTCCGTACAGTCAAGAACTGAAGCCCCACAGTCCCCGTCCATCAAGTTGCCCCGCTTCAAAGATGGTGAAGAGTTTGGCGCCTACCTTATGCATTTCGAAATAATCACTATGACATTCAAGCAGACGGTGTCACCAGATTGCTTCCCCTCCTAAATACTCAACTTCGAGATATTTTTATTTTCCTTCTTACCGAAGCAACAATAGATTATTTCACCCTTAAATCGGAACTTCTATCCGCAGTAAATATTAACCCCGATCAATGTTCCGTCACGCCTGAATTCAGCCCGGTCAGACATTTAGTCAGTTTGTTTTCATCCTTCAAAGAAACTTTAATTTCTGGCTAGACTCCGCCCAGATTACCTGCGAATATGAGTCCCTCGTCGATTTCTTCCTTAGGGACCAGTTGAATGCGGTGCTGACCTCGGAAATCTGCGCATTCGTGAAAGATAGGCGTTGCACTACTTTCAAAGAATGAATCAAATAGGCGGATGTGTACGTGGCCAGTTACAACCTTTACTCAAAGGACCCCAAGAAGTCACATCCTCCATCCACTAGAAGCAAGAATAGTAACTCCCAGTTCCCCACAAAGAACGTTCCCAAATTTATGAAGGTCCCTCTGAGCTGAGGGATATCGAGCCCCTGATGTCAACTTCCCCTTCGTCGGCGTACCACAGAAAGCCAATCGTTTGTTTTTCGTATGGCGCGGAAGACCACGTGAGACATAACTGCTCCGAAAATTCACACCTCCGATCCCCTCCTAATCACCAATTTCATCAGATCAGCACTGGTCTAAATTCCCTGCCTTCTCGCCCGGAAAATCCCGCCACTCTCTCGGTGAATAGTGCCCCGGGACACCAGGTGAACTTTCTGTTTAATAAGAGCTCCCCCCGGTAGATTAAAATTCGAGCACGGATCGGTAAATTAATGCAGGGTGTCCACCCTCCTAAGGAACACTGGGTGTACCTGTATCGTAGTGTCCGGAGAATTACTTCCCCTAGTAGGCCCTGACCATAGCAAATACGCTGTGGTCCACGACTAACTTGGACAAGCAAACCATTTCCATTTCGTCCAATGCTACATGGATAGCCTGTATTTTACTGGATGGGCTCAGGTGGTTGCGACCCCAATCAAATTCTGCACCGTGCTAGTCAGTAAGAGTCACAAATAACTCCTAATACGGTGGCTCCGCCAGTCATTACCCGGACCCAGGCTCAGAAGAATTCCGCGACTCCCGTTCCCCTAGAGGCCGCTTATGACCCGGAATTCCTAGCACTCCACAGCGAGGCATTTGCGCAAGGAAAAAAAAGGGGCACAACTTTCCTGCCTCTTTGGAAAAAAGCGAGGAGTCACGAACAACGCTCTGCCCGCGGAAAAAGGGAGGTTTCTTATCTCATTAAGAAAGGCCTACTTTACTGCGCCTGTTCTGATAACTTAGCCCCGCGACTCACACTTTCTGTATCCCCTCACCGCCGCCTCATGCTTATGCTCCTAGGAACCCTGCCACGATGTTTTACCCACCACACAGCAGTAGAAACCCGTCCTCCCATAATTACAAAAACTATGCTAGCTCTGCTTAAATTCACACCCCAACTGTTTACTTTTATCCCAATCCAATGGGTCCTTGGACTCCAAAATTTTATGAGATTAATAGATTCATTCAATATAACGGTCTGGCTCCGCATGCCCCAATTAAATTAAGAAGTATCAGCCCTCAATCGTTCCGCCTTGTAAATAAAATTTTGTTGTCGATTCTGCGTACTCGCGTTATAAAACTCTAATTGGATTGTATATGTACTGTCGTGGTGTGACATTATATTATATCAATACCGTTTTATATCTATGGGGAAGGGACTAATAACTTGAAGGCGAACCGACAAAGGGGCGGAGCGACACGAGTTTCGACGCGTGGAGCAGCGAGAATAGAGTGCAAAACAAGGTCAGGTAAAATTTATGCAATGGCACAGCTCAAGATTACTTAAAGAGGCATGTACAAAAATATAATTTTATTTACATAAAATAAGAGAATCAATGGGCAAAATTATATTGGTAAATGAGGGGGGAATTGCAGTGTTATGCATCAGACTCTGAAGTTAGAAATTAACGCGTTACAGAAGAAGACTATTCCAATGGGGAGGATTAACTCAAATGGGTTGCTGAAGGGGGGAGGGGTTGGCTTACGTAGGATTTCGGGTGAGACGTCAGGGTAAGGTTTCACGGATGTCTTCTGCAGGCAATGAACGTGAGGGCGTGGTCACTTGGAGCTTCTGAGTGGGAAGTTGATGTGATGATGGTTCTCCAAGGGAAGGGGGGATAGTCCGGTCCAGGGGAGAATATTTCGGCCACCCGAAGACGAGGAGGGAGCGAAGAGGGCTTCGACGGGAGTTGATGAGTGGAGTCGGAAAATCGCTCAGTGGCGATCGTCAAAATGGAAATACCTCACTGGCTGGGCTAATTTCAACGACACGAAAAGTTCAGCCGTCACTTTGCTTCGTTGTTAAGCACCTGACTTGGAACTAGGGAGAATGCTTCTTTGGATCCTGGCGGGACTCCTTAACTCTGTATCTTCCACCTGGAAGACGAGCCCTATATATCCGAAGCTCCCCCCCCACCACAGGGGTGGGGGAAACATGGGGTGTTTGGCCAGCGCTACTCTCGAATGGCCTCGAACCTTCACGCCCAAGCGATTCTAACCCGCATGGACGTCTCTTCTGTGTTGGAAAGGAAATTCCACTTGGAATTTCCCCACATGTACATATTCTTTGTATACCGTTGACGGTCATGTATTTTTTGTGTATGCTTTAGTCCCCTGTGTATGTATATTATACAATTGTCCTTTTTTTCCTCTCTGTTCCCCTACCCTTTGCTTGTCTGATCGGTTCTGTGATTTTTTGTTGTGTTTCTTCGTATATGTAATATGAATTCTTCTATCTGCTTTTATCGACTCGGTGACTTCTGTATCAATTGTGTTTATTTTCTCTTCACATACATTAGTACAGAATGAAGAACCAACGCCCAGGATCAAAATTAATCCTTTAGTCATTAATTAGTTTGCCTCAGTGACGGCTTAAATTAAAATCCCCTTTTGTAGCGACTACCCAACTTGGTTCAGTCAGGTAGTGATACTATTTCCACCTGTTCGAAGCAGGCTAGAAACCCCACGTCGCCATCCGTTGGTACCCTCCCTCCCGAGCACGACCCCTTTACATTTTGGGGGATGCAATTTTCTCTCCCTTTCGCCCCAAGAAAAGTTCATCTTTCGGAAGGGAGGAGTGTGAGAGGACGACCGTGAAGGTCCATCTTGACCCCCCTTTTCCCGTCGGGTAGAGGCCACGTGGGAAAAGCCAGCAACTCTCCACAGCTGTGTTTGCTCACGCCGACCGATACCCCCGCTGAGACGCCTTCACCGAGAACCCCATGCCCCACGGACATACTATTACCCGCAGACACGAGGTTACCTCTAATCCCCCATGCATTGAGGTGAGGATGGCCTCCTAAACGAACGTCTTCCCAAGGCATTATCTCGTCTGGTGGACGAGGAATGGTGCCACCAGATTCCATTGGGATTGCCATGCCCTGACGGCCTTCTAGCGAGCAAGCCAACGGAGTATTTATTCGAAGGCCTCCCGTTACTCGAGAGAGAGAGAGTCCGCCCACTTTCCAAGAGGATACATCCCTTCGTCTCCAGTCGAACCTAAGAGTTAGAAGGTTTCGTCGGCTAGACTAATTGCCATGAATTTTGGCCATAATTAATAGGCAAATTGGTGAAGCGGCATTTCCAATGCACAATACTTTGGTGCCTTGTCCATTTTGGACAGTTCCCCAAAGTCATTAGAAAATTTTATACAAGTCTCCAAACCAACTTGCGTCAATGGATGAGGTATTTCTTTGGTGTTTACGAGGTGAACATAACGGATTCAATGAACCATTTGGATGGTGCATAATTTTGATCATTTGCGGTAGGGGATAGCTCATATTGATCTTGCTTCCTTTTCCTTCTCTACATGGCGATTGCCAATATGTTTTCGGCAACATTAGACAAAATAATTCATTTTACCTTACACAAAATGTAAAGTGACGGGATCGCCTTGTTTGTTTTCCGATATCAATTTGCGCTTGGAGGGGTGAAGGTGGAGGTTGAGAGGTGTTCTTGAGTGATTTCGCGTAGCCTCCTTTTGCACACGAAAAACTAGACAGACAGACACTCAAGCGCCACTCTAATGCATATTTGAGAGTAATCCGCACAATTCGGGAAAATATGTCCTATGATAAAATGAATAATAAATATATTTGAAGAAAACCTTTAACAAAATGGAAATAATATATCGTTTTAATTAGTATATGTAAATTAAGAATATTTTGATCCATATTAGTATATTTGGAAATCAATCTTACATTTTGGGTCGTGAGCACGCGACTCTAATAGTTAATATGTCCATCCGTAGGTCGCCGGTCAGATGGTAACCATTTTACTTTTCAATGGGTGTTTTGGCAATAACATTGTAACTATTCGGCCGATTCTAACGAAATTTAGAGCCTGTATGTGGTTTTGCATTTTATTTCGATTGATATAATTGCCAAGGTCCTCCCAAGGTTACTCCTGGAATTATTAAAGGTTTTGAAGCTCGTAAGGTCATAAATCAGAATAAGGGAGAGCAAGCGACTTAGGTCTGTAGACCTTGTTTTTTAAACCCTCTGATAAGCAAAAATAAAAAGAATTCCTATTTTTAGCTTCTCCTCGAGGGGCGGTTGGTTGGTTCCAGTTTTAACTAGGTTAAGACAAATCGAGTGTGGTTGTTTATTGGATAGAGTCTCGTTTTGATTTCGTGGTTGCTGTCACATGATGTAGTCTTTGGTTCGAATCCCGCAAAAGGCTATGTCTATAAACGATTTAGAATCCTTTGGTTGACGTATAAAGAAGGATCCGCATCTCCAAGACAAGGCAGGAATACAAAGGAAAATGGAGGGAGATCTGTCGGGGGCTATACGCCAGTGCGGCGTGTGCTTAGTAGGTGTGTATGTTGGGGTGTTTGACTGGCAAGGCTGAAGGGTCGACGAGGCAGGGAGGGCTTCCGCTAATCGGTGAGGTTGCTGCTGCGCTGAATCACAGACGGCGTGCGGGCGTGCATCATGGAATCGTTTACGCGATGCTGTTACTTAGACGTATATAAGAGGGGGAGGGGTATAGGGTAGTTAAGAGATTGTGGGTATTTGCTTGCCCAAGCAGTGTGTTAGATATTGTGGCGTGAGTTTGAGTCGTGTAGTGTAGACATTCTCGTATACAGGAGAGAGCAGCCGCTAGTGTATCGGCGCGTATGTGTTTAGTAGTCTGACAAGTGCCCTGTAGAGGTGTAACTGCATTATTTTCTGGTGGGGTAGAATCTCCTCAGCAGGTTGTTCGTGTGCCAAATTTCCTATTTCTAATCCCTTCACAAACTTTACCGTTATTTTCTGCATTTATTAAATCACTTTGGAGTTAATTCAAACATTTGCTCCAAGGTTCTTTACACGGGAGTAACCGAAACATCATTATGAATTAATTTTCCATAAGTCCTCTCTTAAAAAAACCCCATCCTTACAAGGTTAACAGTTAAAGAATAACATCCTTGTAATGGTTTAGAAGTTAAATGCAAAAAAATAAAACTGACTCCTATATGTTATAATCACTAGGTCTGACTTGAAACTAAGAGGAGGAAGCCAACGTGGACATCTTCACTAGAAAGTTCAAGAAAAGATTTTTAAAGAAAGTGGAGAGGTTATGAAAGACTTGAATGTGTAGAAGTTACATCTTCCTAATAGTCTAAAAATGGAGATTACCCTTGATGACCCAGACCACGTGTTTCTTATTTAACCAAACGAGAGGACGTGGATCATTAATCCAAAGGGGCAGCACAGTGTTTTCATACACAGTGCGATGCGGTCTTATTCGCAAAGCTTTTGCTTATCAGTTCATTTCTAACCTCATAAACTGACCTTTTTTACCTACGCTGTGATCGAGACCTTTCCATCTTCAAACTACCTTCAATTTATCCTCCTGAAGAAGAGCACCATTATGAAAACAAGTGACCCTACAAAACTTGGAAACGCTTATCTTCACGTGATCCCATAAGTTTTAGCACATAGGCTAACTTTAGCGTTGGCGTGTGAAATTATGACTAGTTAGATTAATTTATGAACAAAGATTAATTTGATGTAGAATTATGACAGTAAATTTGCAGTACGATTTCTATATATGAGCAAATACGGAGGAAGCTACACATAAGCCAAGTGTCTAGACAAGCTGGTACCTGTTTCTATCCTATACTAGTTATAGGATAGAAACAGGTACCAGCTTGTCTAGACACTTGGCTTATGTCTAGCTTCCTCCGCATTTGCTCATATATAGAAATCGTACTGCAAATTTACTGTCATAATTCTACATCAAATTAACAGGTTTAGGAAAGTTGTCCGCCATAACAGCTCCTAGCCCCCAGGTATTCTTAGGTTAGTGTTATTCCACAGTTTTTTACATCACGTAACTTTACCATTATCTGAAATTTTTCAAAAACTTCCCTAGCGAAATGCACTCATCAGGACCGTGTTAGAGATTGACTTTTTATTTCCATTTTGATTAATTATTTCCTAAATTGATTAGTGGTTTCCAAATGGCATTGTTTCCGAAATTAACTAATTGTTTTCGAGATCTAGTAATAATTTGTGTTCAAGATGATGAATTGTTTTCAATTAACTAATCGGTTTCCTTAATGACCAATAATTTAAAAAAAATAACTAGTTGATCTGAGGTTGACTAAATGTTCAAATATTGACTAATTGTTTCTAAGAGTGACTAATTCTTTCCAAAATTGACTAAATGTTTTTGTAGTTGACTACTAGTTTCCAAACTAGAATAATTGTTACCGAAATTGACTTATTATTCCCAATTTGATTAATTGTTTCCTAAATTGATTAGTGGTTTCCAAATGACATTGTATCCAAAGTTGACTAATTGTTTTCGAGATCTACTAATAATTTGTGTTCAAGACTGATGACTTTTTTAAATTGACTAATGGGTTTCTGGAATGACCAATTAACAATTTAAACAATGGATAGTTGTTTCCGAGATTGACCAATTGTTCAGAGATTGATTAAATGCTTCCAAGTTTAACTAATTATTTCCAAAATTGACTAATTGTTTCCGTGATGGACTATTAGTTTCCAAAATTGACTAATTGTTTCCAAGATTGACTTCTTATTTCCAATTTGCTTAATTGTTTCATAAATTGATTAGTGGTTTACAAATGATATTGTTTCCAAAAGTGACTAATTGCTTCCGAGATCGACTAATAATTCCTATTAATAATTGTTAACAATTAGTATTTACCATAAATCCTAATTGTTTCCAAGAGCAATTACAGAACTGTAGAATTAAGAGAGAAAAGACCTTTTGATCCACTCAAGGTCGGCTAGTGAAGCAAAAACATGAAAACTATAGCAAACATCAGAAGACAAACCAGATTAACTCTCACAAATTAATGTGGCTCGAAAGATCACAATATCTCTGTTTGTGCGAGAAAACTGCCACACACCTATCTACATGTGTATAAATTACAATCAAGCTTTTTCTTACTAGTTGTAGAACCACAGTACTCTCTTATCTGCATGTGTACCTACGATTCATGGAAGGTTTTAATACAGTTCATAAAAAATAACCCAATCATACATAACAGATGATAGGAGAGATCCTCTCCCTCACTGCTTCGCCTGTCAGTGTTGAATAAAATATAGTGACAGGAAAATAAGAAAGGAAGGAAGAAAATTAATTTGCATATCTATTTTACACGGGAGTAATCGCTGGCATCATTTATTTATTCATTCTTTTTCTCAACTCTTCCTATTTTTAAACATATTTACCAATGTGCCTTTCAATAATCAGTTAATAATATATTATCAGGTTAATAATATATATGTACAATGAACAACAATTGGGCTAAGGTACTTCGTTAGTAATTGGTGTCGATTCCAAGCTTGCTCTATTTACGCATCCGGCTGTGAGAGCCAATTTTCGAACTTGAAAATTGTCGCGTTTTTTCGTGCGCTTTAAGTTTCAGCAAGAACCTCTCATCGCGAATGGTAACAACAAGGAGTAACAACAAGGAAAGAAGGTACCCTAGGAGACCTTAAGGTCCATTCAAAGAGGGTACCTTTGGACTAGCAATCCAGAGGGGCACATGGCTACTCAGTTGTTTTGCGTCCCTAAACGGCCACTTTTCAAGACTTTGTCTAGTCTTGACTTGAACTGGTCAACAGATTCACTGTTGACAACTTCCACTGGAAGTGCGTTCCACTTACCGCAGATACTGTAGGTGAAAAAATTTCCTCACAGATTGCGGTTGTAACGCTTCAGTTCAAGTTTTAAGCCGTGATTGCGCGTTCTTTTCTCGCTGAGTGTGAAAATATCCCGGTGGTCAACATTGTCGAACCCACGAAGTATTTTGAAAACTTCGATTTGCTGACCACGCAGTCTACGGGTTTCCAGCGAGAACATATCTAATTCCCTTAGTCTATCCTCATAACTTTTATGTCGGATAGAGGGAATCAGCTTGGTTGCCCTGGCTTGTACGCGTTCCAATCTCGCGATGTCCTTTCGCAATAAAGGACTCCAAAATTGTACGGCATACTCCAGGTGCGATCGGACAAGTGAGTTGTACAAGCACAGTACAATCTCCTGGTTCCGATAACCAAACTGGCGCTTAATATAGCGTAGCATCCTTTGGGCCTTTTTCTCCGCCTTAATGCACTGTTTCAAGAACTTAAGGGCACTAGTAATTGTTACACCCAAGTCCTTCTCAGTGTCGGCGATTTCAATAGCAGTGCCCTTAAGGATATACTGAGATTGGGGGTTTCTGTGGCCGATATGCATCACTTTGCATTTCCCCACATTAAAAGGCCTTTGCCACGTGTCCGACCACTCCCCAATCTTTCCAAGATCTTCCTGCAGGCGGGAAGTATTTCTATCCTTTGCAACGTTCATACCAAGCTTGGTATCGTCGGCAAATTTGGAAATCTTCGCAACCATGTCACCATCCATGTCGTTGACCTAGATGATGAATAGTAGTGGTCCCAGGAAAGAACCTTGAGGCACCCCGCTAGTAACGAGCACCCACTCAGAAGACTGTCCATTCACCACCACCCGTTGCCGTATGCCACTTAGCCCGTTCTCGATCCAACCGGCTACCTTTCCGTCTATGCCCAGCGCTCACACTTTCCGGAGAAGGTGGCGGTGTGGTACCTTATCAAAGGCTTTCTGAAAGTCTAGGTAGACCACATCCCCCGCCTTGTCCCGATCGTGTTCACTGAACACGAAGTGGAAGAATTCCACAAGGTTCGTCAGGTAGCAAGGGTTTGGGAAAGTCCAAGTAAATTATATCCACTGCTTTGTTGTCATTGTAGATGGAAAACATTTTATGAAAAATATGTGCTATCATCTATCCAAGATTAGGTTATTTGACTCGAGCTGAGTCACGAATTTATCCTTAATTATTATGGATTATAAGAGTTAGTAAATTAATGACGTCAAAATAATAAGAAGAAAATACTAGGATCGGATGTCCATCTTTTTTTGAAGATTGGCGCGGTATTAGTGCTTTTGAACTTTACTAAGACCACTCCTTTCATAAACATCGTAAACAGTGATATTATTAATTCGTTCTTTAACTCATCTATGTAAGTTAGGTACACGCTTTCACTCTAGGATATTAAGATCGTTTCATTCTGTTTAAATATGTAATAATTTCCCTCTTATTTACTCGCATGTCAGTGAGAATTTGATCGTCCCCTCAAACGATTCCATGGCTTAGTGTAGATAGCTATGGCAAGTTCTCAAGGGTAAAAACACGAAGTAATTATCTTATATCTTAACATTCTGTTTGGGAATATCGTTGAGAATTCCCTCTCTATTTCTTATTGGTCCTAAGAACTCCCTAATGGGCTTTCTACAACATATTTGACGTTATTTTTAAAACGATTACTCACAGTTTTATTTTATTGTGAAGTCTTGTTCATACTTGATTTGGTGCTCTTCCAATAGGTGATCTAACAGCTTTTTTCATTCCATTATTATTGTTATTATTTGAGATAATGACCACAAAATTCTTGTGGGAAAAGCCTAGTGGCCATGAACTTGAAAACAAGCTCCCACAGAACACAGCGTCCATGTGTCAAGTAAGAAAGAATGAATGCTAGAAGAAAGAAATTGAAATGTGTAAATAAATAAATAAATAAGTTAAAATTATTAAAATGAAAATCAATATTAAAATTATGAGGCGTAACACCCACCCTTAATCTAGCATTGCACCCTGGTCTGAAGATATCAAGATCTTCCTGCATAACTGCTGCAGTAAGATCATTCCACTGCTTTACCGTACTTAGCAAAAAGCAATGCTGAACATAAGAAAAGAAGGAGAATGCAAAAGACCATTCATGGCCTACACTTGGTAGCTCTGAAACTGAGAAGTGCGGCAGTGGGGAATGCATAGTGCATATGGATGTTGTCCATCCGCAAACCTTGTTGCTCTAGCAAGAGGCAGGGGCTCAGGAATTGAAAATGATAGTGACAATTCCCTACTGAAGTAGTATTTATGGAATATCGACAAACATGAAATCATCCGTCGATGATCCAAGTTATAGTTAGCCCCATCAGGAAAAAGGAAACTGCCTCGACGAGCGACCCTATCTAAGAGAGACAGATCTCTGGCAGATGCGGATATCCAAACTGGAGAACAATACTCATGAAGATGGAGAACAAAGGACCTGAAACAAGTGGCATTAATATCTTCATTATTATAGATATCTGAGGCTTAACGTACAACACCAAGTTTTCGGGCAGCATTAGCAGATACATTTAAAAGATGTTTCTCAAAAGTCAGGTGAGAATAATAGGTAATGCCAAGGATCGTTAGGGATTCCGACTCAGCAAGAAGTGTATCTCCAACACAGAGTGGAGGATGAGGCGGCTCATTGGTACGAGATCTACTAACCAAGAGGGTCTTAGTTTTACTTGAATTAAGCTTCATACTCCAACGATCACACCATTTTCTATTTTTTTCTAAATCACGATTTACACTCATAGCAACTTGGTTTCTCATTGCTGGAGACCTGACTACTCTAACAAGTGTAGTATTATCTGCATACTGAACAACCTTTTTTTCAAGACCTTGTACCAAATCACTTGTGTATACTAAAAACAACAAAGGCCAAAGAACACTACCTTGTGGAACTCTAGACACAACGCGTCTAGGTTCACTAAAATCTCCATCTACGACAACACGTTGCTGCCGATCTATTAAAAAGTCGGTAAGTAGTCCTAGGATGTGGCCACCTATTCCAAGGTTTTGTAATTTATAAAGTAGCACTAAAATCAATCTGAGCTAATCTAGATTCAAAACTCTTGTCAAGATTATCTTGCATACTACAAGTCAAATCTAAAAGGGCATCACAAGTACCCAACTGCCTCTTATATTATGCATACTGACTTCTAGCCAGTAAGCCATTCGACTCCAGGTATCTATACAACCTTAGAGAGCACAGGAAGTATTGCAATAGGCCTGTATTGACTACAATCGGCAGATAACAAGCCTTTAGGAATAGGCACAACATTGCCCAATTTACGATTATCATGAAAGGTGCTTCGTTTAAATAAAAATATATATAATCTACTTAAATTAACTGCTAAATATACCAACTTTTTTCATTCTAATACTTGATCTACCAACTTTTTCCATTCCAATGCTTTATCTACCAACTTTTTCATTCCAATACTTGATCTACCAACTTTTTTCATTCCAATGCTTGATCTACCAACATTTTGAACTGCACTTTTATCGTAGGAGGCTTAGATTGAGATAATAATGATTTGTAAGTTTCTTAGCAAAAATTGCATGTTAAAACTAAAAAATAAGAACACAATAAAACATAATTCTTAATATTTAGTGGAAAACAACTTTAATATCATTCATACAACCACAGTATCTAACCTAACCTAATTTAATCTAACGTAACGTAACCTAACTCAACCTAACCTAGCCTAACTTAACAACTTAGCCTAACCTAATCTAATCTAACCTAACGTAACGTAACCTAGATTAGGTTAGGTAACTTTAGGTTATGTTAGGTATTCTGATTTTATGAATGATGTAAAAGTTATTTTCAGCAAAATATAAAAAAATATGTTTGAATGTGTTCTTGTTTTTTACTTTTAAGGCATTTTTTTAATAAACTTACAAATCATTATCATCTCAATGTAACTCCCTTACAATAAAAGTAGTTAAAAAAAGCTGTTAGATTAAAAATGTGGGTAGATCACGCATTGGAAGAGCACCATTTTCTTCGCTTTCCTAACGATCCGCTCAACTACTCTACGATAGCGTGTCAAACTTGCTCAAAATTTTCAGATTCGATGATTCTTTAGGTTTGATAAAAACCCTGATTTCATGATTTCGCTGCTGATTCAACAGGTCTCTATGATTTCCCGTGTTTTCTGCGTAACTAAAATATTAAACTGTGAATCTACAGTAATTACAACTTGCTGCAACTCTGAATACATATCTTAATGCCACTATTGTGAAAACAGCTAAGACAGTTCTCAGCCTTCCTTCCTCAAAATACATCGAAATCATAGCTCCAAAATGGCATTATTAACTGATTGGTTTCATCTGTAGTTCTCCTTGACTTTATTTCAAATCTAACTACATTGTGATCTCGTGTCTCCTTTGGGTTACTGCTTAACGTTTTTCATTAAGTAGTTTTCCCTGTTAAGAAATAAACCCAGTATATTTTCGCTTCTCTTGAGTTCCTCGGTCTTTGAAATAAAAGGTTCTTATAATTGGAATTCAACTCATTATCTTTATTACAAGGAATTACAAGGAAAAGAAGTACCTCAAAGGCCTTGCGGCCCATGCCGAGGAGGCACTTTTTGCGGTTTCGATTCTTAGCACGTACTAATTACTTGCTATGAGATCATCAAGTTTTCAAATACAATTTGTCAAGTCTACTCTTGAACTGTTCGACACTGTACTCTCAACAACTCCCGCTGGTAATCTATGTATTCCATGTGTCGCAAATTTCATATGTGAATGACTTACCCATCGGAATGGTATTGAATCTGGGCAGCTCCACCTTCCATCCGTGATTTCGAGTCGTATTCCGGTTGAGGGTGAAGTACTTGGTGGAGTCGACACTTTCAAATCCTTTCAAGATTTTAAAAGTCTCTATTAGACGACCGCGCAGTCTTCGAGTCTCTAACGAATAGATATCGAGCTCTTGCAGTCTTTCTTGGTATGTCTTGTTCCTTAGCGATGGGATCAGTTTCGTGGCCCTGGCTTGCACCTTTTCCAGATGATTGATGTCTTTTCGATAATGAGGAGACCAGAACTGAACAGCGTACTCTAGATGAGGCCTCATCGCGAGTTGTACAAGGGCAAAACAACATATTTTGTTCGAAAGCTGAATTGCCTCTTGATGTAACCCAACAGGCGCTGAGCCTTTTCTCCACCTGTAAGCACTGCTTCGAGAGTTTGAGATCGCTGCTAATCAGCGCGCCTAAGTCCTACTTGACATCAGTAGACTCAAGATGCATACCTTGTAGCTCGTAGCTTTACCAGGGGTTCGCATACCCGATGTGCATCACCTTACACTTGTCTAAGTTGAAAGGCATCTGCCACTTGTCAGCCCACTCGCCGATCATCCGTAGGGCACCCCTCGACATCTCGATGTTTTCGGAATTCGCTACGTTAGCTCCAAGTTTTGTAACATCGAATTTCTCTAGACGACTCACCAGTCCTTCATCTATATCGTTGATGCAGATGGTGAATAATAGAGGTGTGGCCTCCGATGGTAACGCCCTGTTGCCTGTCCGACAACCAACTTTCTAACTATTTTGCGATCTTCCCTCTTATTTCCAGAGCACGTACTTTTGCCATCAGTTGGCGGTGGGGACTTTATCGAAAGCCTTTTTGAAATCCAAATAAAGTATGTCCACCGTTCTACTTCTGTCAAACTCACTCATTATCCCGTGGAAGAATTCAGGCAAGTTCGTGAGGCACGAGCGATTTCTTCGGATGCCATGCTGGGTGTTTATCCCCAGGTCATGAGACTCTAAATGATTCATTATCCTATCCCCTATGATGCCTTCCAGTACTTTGCCTACTATTGAAGTGAGTCTTATTGGTCGATAGTTTCCTGCGGTAACACGATCTCCCTTTCTGTGGATCGGGGTGATATTGGCCATACGCGAGTCTGCAGGTACTTCGCCACTGTCGAGGGATGAGTTGAAGATCTCAGAAAGATGAGTGCTCACCTGATCTTTCACTTCACGCAGCACTCTTGGGAGGAAGCCGTTAGGCCCTGGAAATTTATATGCATTTAACTGACCTAGCCTCCTAGCAACCTCTTCGGAAGTGTTAGTTAGTGCTTCTAGTGATTCTAACTCACGAAGAGTTTCCTATATAGCCATACTCGCCGCAGCGAGAAATGGACGATGGGGGTACGGCAGGCACCGTTACAGGTGTCCCCCTACTGTTGCCATATCTCCCCACAGATCAGCTGCCCGCCTTCTCTCTCTCTCTCTATCTATCTATCTCTCATCGTCCATTTCTCGCTGCCGCGAGTATAACGTTTTAGATTTAAAGTCTCCGCAGATTATCCTTGTATTTCTTTTAATTGTGAAGGAGAGACAATGAAAGAAGTGATTGCCTTCGCCTTTTATTTCGACTGACTAATTCGAGGAGCACTCAAGTATTTCTTTCTAGGATCTACTAATTGTTTGCAATTAAGTAAATTTTCATAAGATAGATAATTGTTTTCAAGACTGAATAATTCATTCCAAAATGGCTAAGTGTCTCCAAGATTGCTAGAATTTTTCTGAGAGTGACTAATTGTTTTCGAGATTAACTAATTGTATCCGATTGGCTGTTTTTCTAAATTTCACTCTTTCCAAGATTGACCACCTGTTTTCATTAGAGACGAATTGTTTCTAAAATTGAGTAATTTTTTCCGAGATTAAGTACTTCATTTCTAGATTTACTAGTTGCTTCCAATTAGAAAAAAATGTACTAACAAGATTGACCTATTGCTTCCAAGATTGAATTGTATGACATATATTAAACCGGTCAATCCTTTAGTCATTTTTTCTTCTTTCCTACATGCGACCGTGTTTCTTCGTCTGAACATCTTCCTTGAGGTCTCAACGAATCTATAAACAGTATTAAGGGTTCTTAGAATTCTAAATTATAGTCTTTGTAAAAGGATGCAATCTTTATCGATCGCTTATTATTAGTTATTAGGGTATTTAGTATTGCCTCTTTATAATTACTCCCCTCCGGCTTTCCTGCTTTCCATTTGTTTCTTCTCCTCTGTTTATATTAAATCAATTTATTTTCGTGCGTGAAAGATATATATATATATATATATATATATATATATATATATATATATATATATATATATATATATATATATATATATATATATACAAGGTGTCCCAGAAAAGTGTTAACCGTACTTTGAATTAGTATAACTCAAAACTTATGGGAGATTTTTGAGTTCTGTAAAATAAAACAAATTTATAAACTATTTACCTGTCGATTTTGGAAATTTCATTAAATTCCCTTCAAAGATGTTGATACACTAATGGGTTTAGTGGAGGCTATCAAAATTATGTTTGCGCAAGGAAGTAAAATAATCAAACTTCGAAGTTTAAAATCAACAAATATATTTAAATCCATTTTTTAGAAAAAAACCTCTTTATATGGGTAATACAAATTCATTTTATAATTTTCTGAGCATCGTTTCCTTCCACATGTCCTCCATTTCTTTCCAAGCACAGTTGCGCCTTTGATCGCATTGATTGAACAACTTTTTTGATTAACTTGTAATTTTCCTTAAGTCTATTAACTTTACGTGTGATATTATCCCTTAACTGATCGATGCTTTGTGGTGAAGTAGCATACACTTTATTCTTTAGATATGTCCTAAAGAAATAATCGCACGGTGTTAAGTCAGGGGATCTTGGGGGCCATTCAATTGCATGATTTAGCGCGACAATGCGGTTGTCAAACGTTTCTCTTAGTTTTGTTCTTACAACAAGCTGGCTATGAGCTGGTGCCCCGGCCTAAATCCACCAAATTCTATTAAATTGATTGCCGTAAATCTAACGGAGTTCCAGGAAGATCCTTTCGTTGATCATGCTCAGGTAGGAAGCACCATTCAAGTTATTCTCGTATATATATATATATATATATATATATATATATATATATATATATATATATATATATATATATATATATATATATATATATATATATATATATATATATTCTCTCCTTTGTCAGGCAGTCGGTTATCCCAAACCTGGTTGGAACCTAACAGGGAAATAACGATGTTAATGTATATTAAGATTTATCAACACGTGTTTAAGATATTTGGGTTCCTTATTAATAGGGTGTTGTAGGGAGTTAGTCGTAACTTGAGGAGATTTTATGTCATGCCCTCTTTTTGTTCTTCTTCAGCGTCCCTGTGCTTGTTACCTTTGAGGCTCGACAAAAGGGAAGACGGTTAGTTTATAGTAGTGGTTAGAAGCATAATTGAATTAGTTTTAGAGTATGGCTGAGATGGTGCGAGGAACAGTTATTCGAAAACAATTATTCGAAAAAAATAACCCGAAAAAGGATTTTTGCCAAAAAAAATCAATTGTAAGAAATAAAAAAAAATCGAAATTGTTTAAAAAAAACTTATTTATTCGAACAGAAAACCAAACAAGAAAATGGAACCAATTTTATTAAAGAATATCATTAAAAACGCATGGTAAAAAAATGGTTAAAATCTCATGTCGTGGAGAAATGGACGGAGGTAATCGAGTATTAGTAAATGTTAACAATATTCAACCACCCACCTTTTTAAGTGGATTTTCAGGATCTCTGTATTCAACGATTAAATTCCGGGTTTGTATAATCCCGAGATTAATCCCGAGATTAATCCCGGGATTCGCCCCAAGTGTGAACCCATAATAAAATTTCATTAAAACTTCAAAGTGCTCATTTTTGAGGTATCTTTAACCATCTTATCCATCTTACGATGTGATCCTACAAGTTAACAACCGAATATCAAAGGTATAAAGAAACCATTTTTAATTCCCCGAACAGTATAAAATTTATCAAATATGGTTAGCAGTGTTTTGACATTGCCATTCCTAAAGAATATGTTATTCCTATAACTAGAACCAGGCAATGGCTTCGCAAATCCCCCTTACGAGGAAACCTTGCGCTTCGCTACTAAGATTAAAATTTAAAATAAAAAAAAGCAGCCATGGTTAATTTTTTATAAATTTTCTTAACTTCGCCAAAATATAGTTATAAAAGAAGATATATAAAAATAAATTTTCTGGACTTCAGCTTCTGTAATTTTTTGGGTTTTAAAAACTTCACAAAGTCTCGATACTTATATTTATTTCTGAACTTCCCCATTTTGTTTTTTGATATTATAAAAGAATTATTAGAAATAACTTTGATAAAAAACCTAAGTTATAACCAAACTAAGATGAAATTATTATTCAAATACTCAAAAGAATCCCCATCTTAAATAATAAAGTTAGTGATAGATACTAGGTGTTGCCCTGGATAAAAAGTCCTGGTCGCAAATAAATACAGGTTCATATTTTTTATCTTCTTATTTCGTGACAAAAATATCTTTACTTGCTGATTATTATTATTTGGGGGGAAGGGGGAGGTAAAGGAAGATTCAAGAGAGTTGCGCACTTTCACTATAATATAATATCGTATATCATATAATATCATATAACATCACATAATAAAATACAATATCACCCAATATCATATAATATCTTATACTTACAATTAGTAAACATTTCAGCGGGCGCGCCGGCAGGAACGGATCAAGCGTCTTATAGATACCGATTGGGTATAACTAAGCGGCAACTTTCTCCTTTTTTTGCGAAATCATTGAATATTGTGCTTTTTAGGCCTTACTAAAGTTAAGTTTGCTAGCAGGAAAACTTTGGCTTATATCTATATCCAAGCATAGGAAAGATAATCATTTCAGAGCAATATACCCACACTAAAAATGGTGATTTTCTGTTGCACGATTCAGGACAAATTGAATATAGAATATTATTCGATTTTAACTCATAAACATCGTTATGTAAGGATTATAAATCTGTGGAAATTCATTTTTCTCCTTTCCCACTTTAATCTATCTTCACTTGTTTCGTCAGTCTGACTTCTCGTCTATCTACCATATTGCTCCTCTATAGTCAGCATGTATGATTTCATCTTCTCGCCAGTTGACCATTTTTTAGGACTGTTTTGATTATATTCCTTGCTTGCTTGCTTGCTTAGGGAAGTCCCTCGAGGTCAATGATGACGGAAGTCCTCATGGCGGTCTCCGACGATGGGTGTGACGATGACTGTGAAGGCCGATGCGTGATCCACACTGACGGCTAAGCTCAGGGCACAGAAGGTCCGGCACCGGCGGCGGAGGATGCCGGAGCGCTCTTTCATGGTACTGACGCCGACGTTCGCTTTGCAGTCTGGTCCTTTGTTCCTCAAAGTGTGCAGCACCACGATGACAGGCAGCGCGCTACCCACCCCTGTCAGCAGATGTGGCTTGGAGATGGTCTGGGTTGATGTTGAAGTTTTTCCGTGCGCCTTTAGCTTGGTCCTTGTCCCTCTTTTTCGGGCCGCCATGGTAGCGTCTCCCCTCCGACAGCTGCACGTAAAGGGTACGCCTTGGCAGGCAATCAGCGGGCATTCAAAGCACATGCCCTAGCCATCGCATCTGTCTGCCAAAGAGAATGCACTCGATGCTTGATACGCTGGCGCGCTCCAGCATATCAGTATGAGGCACACGATCTTGCCAAGTAAGGTTAAGGATCCTCTTAATGCATTGCACATGGAAGGCTTCCAGGAGCTTGATATGCTTCCGGTATTGTATGAGTTTTTCGCCCCCATACAGCAGCACGCTGAGGCACACAGCTCTATACATGGCGACCTTCGTTGCAAGTCTAAGGTTGTGGTTTTGTATCACCCGTCTGCGGATCCCGCAAAAAGATGCTGTTGCCTTGTTAATCCTTTGGTTGACCTCCTCATCAACAGAACAGTCAGCCGACAGTACACTACCAAGGTAATTGATCTGGGCAGAGGTCTTGAGCTCAGCTCCAGCGACATTCATTACGGGCTATACTTGGGGGGGGCAACACCGGGCTACTGGTACATCCCCTTAGTTTTGTCAGAGTTAATGACGAGCCCAAGAGTGCTGTAGATGTCTGTGATGGTGTTCAGTACTACCTGTAGGACTTCAGGGAAGTAGGAGAGAAGTACGCAGTCATCCGCGTACTGGAGTTCAAACACTCCGTCATACGAGACCCTTGTTCGAGCTTGGAGTCGGCGTAGATTGAAGAGACTCCCATCAAGCCGGTATGTACGACCAATTCGCCGCCCTGGTGGAAATCTCTCACAGAATAGGATGGTTGCTGCAGCGAGGTAGATGTTAAACATGACGGGAGCAATTACGCAGCCCTGCTTGACACCAAGTTCCACGTTAAACGCCTCTGATTCTTCACCTCTAATGATCACGCTCGCCCTCATTCCGTCGTGAAAAGCTCGAACAACCGCTGTGAACTTATCAAGGGCATCTAAACTTCCGCATGACGCGCCACAACATCTCCCGGTTCACTGTGTCAAATGCCTTCGTCAGATCAATGAAGGCCAGACACAAGTACTGGTGCTGTTTGCGGCACTTTTTTCGTATTTGTCTGGCCATAAAAATCATGTCTATGGTTATCCGTTCCCTACGCAAGCCACACTGAGTTTCCGGGCACACGTCATCAATGATGTATTTGTTTAGCCGCAGGAGCATGAGCGAGATTCCCCGGCTGTTCCGGAAAACAGCTCGGTCGCCCTTCTTCTTGCAGATTGATATGATCCTGGCGTCGTTCCATTGCTGAGGTATACGTTCAGCCTTCCACATTGTAGATATCATTTCGTAGAGACAAAGGTGCAGAGCAAGGCAACGATGCTTGAAGACCTCACCAGGGACACCATCACCGCTGGATGACTTGTTGTTCTTCAAACTACGGATCGCATTCTTGACTTCCTCTAGTGATGGTAGAATATCTAACTCGTGAATAATGGGCCTGTCCGGGATGGCATCAAGCTGAGCGAGGTCACAGGGATTGCGAGTATTAAGAAGATCTCGGTAGTGTTCCCTCCACTGTTCCATGATTTAAATCCGGCTAGTGATTAGGACTGTTTTATCCTGGGACCTGAATGGAATAAGGGAACGGTTAGTCTGTCCATACACCTGTTTAAGAGGGCTGTAGAAGTTCCGAAGGTCTCTAGAACCTGCAAAACCGTGCAGATCCGCAGCAATCCCAAGCCACCAGTCATTTTCCACGCTTCAAAGTGTTCTCTGGGGTACAGCTCGCTTGATTTGCCACTGTCGCTTCAAGTAGTCCGAAGAAGGGGTGTTCATGAAAGCCTGATATTCCCTGTTCTTGGCTTCCAGAAGCTCCCGTATGCCAACTATACTGTCATCAAACTAATCTCTGTTCCTTCGCGAAGTGGCTCCAGCTACCCTCTATACAGTCATTGAGTTCTTCGAGGAGGGGAGCATCAGCTAAATGGCGTGAGATGGCAATACCAAGATCACTTTTCACAGTTTTATCCTTGAGCAGGGCGCAGTTAAGCTTCTTTTTTGCAGGTCGTTTTCTAGTAGCTGGTCGGATGCGAAGGGAGAGAGCCACAAACCAGCCGGTGATCCGTCCAGCACTCGACACCTCGCATGGCACGGGTCAGCAGCACGTCCTGCCGATCACGCTGTCTGACGATCACGTAGTCTAGCATGTGCCATTGCTTAGACCGAGGGTGCTTGCATGTTCCCTTGTAAATTTTCTTCGTCTTAAAGATGGTGTTGGTAATGATAAGCTGGTTCTGAGAGCAGAGAGAAAGTAGGCGGTGGCCGTTGGCATTAACTTTACCAATACCTTGCCTGCCAACAACTTTGGCCCACGCCTGGTAGGAGAAGCCCACTTGCGTGTTAAAGTCTCCCAGCACTATCAACTTGTCTGAAATCGGTGTACGCTGCAGTCTCACGTCCAGCTGTTCGTGGAAGGTATATTTGATGTCCTCAGTGATGTTGAGGGTAGGGGCATAGCAGCTGGAGATAATTGTATGTCGATCCCTTGTGAGAGGAACCCGCATCTTCATGAGACGTGCTGAAACGCCAATGGGTGTGTCCTCAATCAGTCGCACAAGGGAATTCTTGACTGCAAAACCGACGCCGTGGAGTCTGCGTTCCTGCATAGGGTATCCTTTCCAGTAAAAGGTGTAACCACCCTGGTCTTTATTCAGACTGCCCTCATCCGAAAGTCTGGTCTCTTGCAGAGCAGCAACGTCAACGTTATATCAGGTCAGTTCCTGGGCGATGAGAGCAGTGCGTCTAGCCAGTCTGTCAGTATGAAGGATAGAATCTAGCATTGTACGGATGTTCCATGCTGCGACTTTATATCATATTTATTATTTCGACCACAGAATGGGAATGGTCTGACGAGCGTGGTTACCCGCCCGGACTGACTTTGAGGCAGGCAATTTTTAGGCACCCTTTTCTACGCCCCTCCCTCATTCGGGGGTAAGTAGTGTGGTCCTGAAAAGGGCTGCTTAGTCACTAAGGTTGACGCTTGAATCTCCCGCCACCTCATCCCAGGAGAGAACGACCATATTCGCCTCGGCTGGCCATCTAAGAGCCGGCCCTCATCCTGGACAAACTCCCACCACCAGACAGCCATCGCCGCGGGAATTGGTCAGGGACGGTTTGCTAAGGACATCAAATCTGCACTAGATTTGAACGAGTAAGAAGGAGTGCTCACTTCAGACCCTTATCTTGACCAAGGGGAGAGGATTCCTGTTGGCAGGAGAGGACTCAAAACGACCAGGCTTCATCCTCAGCGGCAGGGCGCTGCCGAGACACTGGTCTGCTGGTGCTCGCCTATAGTCGCCCCAGTCGTGGTTTTATTATCGAGGTTATCCTTCCTCTAGCCTTTACCTAAAGGGGTAGCCCTATAAGGCAACAGGCGATTGTTGGGGGCTGCCGAGTCTTCGGTCTGTCCAAGGTCGCCTAGCGCCTGCCTCCACTGCGTGACGCGCCTTTGCCTACAACCGGACGTATGAATGTCTGGCTGCAGTTACCACCTATGGTTGGCTGCCCCATGGGTGAGCAACTCGGAACCTACGAGTATATGCTTAAAAGTGTGGATTTAGCCTGACCACCCCTAGCGGGCGAGCGTTGTTCGTGGGTCAGTTTGAGTTTCCATTTCTTGCTCTGGTTGAGGGGAGGGGGTTCTTTTTCAGACGTGGCACAATTTTTGGAATCAGAACGCTGAAAAGAGCGAAGCCAACCGCTCTCCTTCTTTCTGGCAAATTGCTCTAGCTGTCGCCATCCTGTTTTGAGCCCCAGAACCCCGCAATTAGCAGTAGAATTTAAGCGGAAGTGAGTAATCCTATTTTTTTCGTCGCTAGAATTCATTCAAATATTCTTATTTTAACGTCAAACATTTTGTTCTTTCCTTCTCGCTGTACCTATCTTAACTAACGAGAGCATGAAGATAGTCCTCATATTTTCAGGTTTAACACTCTCTGTCTATCTCCCATTCTTCTCTCTCCATCTCCTTCTGCATCTTCTCCCCCTCTATCTCCTTTTCTATTCCCTATCCCCTCTATCTCCCCTGCCTCTCTGTTCCCCCATCTCGCTTTCTCCTCCTTCTCTGACTATCTCTCTCTCTCCTCTAGAGAAACCGAAATCACCTTAACTTCTCACGTTGTAGTAAGGCATTTATAGTGATTTTAAAATTTATGGCGCTTCTTGTGAATTTTATTCGCCTATCTTTAACAAAGAAGTATCTACTCACTAGTAATATAAGTTTTCCCTTTTCAAATCGAACAAATAAAGCCATTTTAAAAGTTTACAAACTGTCGAAGTATGCCTGTGAAGACTTGCTCGGCGAAAGGGTGCATACACAAGCACGGGCCCGATACCCGACTCGAGGCCGCCTGCGATATGCTTTGGGACAATTAAAGGAGTGGGAGGTCGCCTCCTTGATTTTTATACATAGCGCAATTTACGGTTGACCGGGATTTATCTAATGGCCTGCCAAGTTGCAGTTCAAAGGATATATAAAGAACAAGACCCTAAAATATAATTTTAATATATATAATAAATGGGGCGATATATATATATATATATATATATATATATATATATATATATATATATATAAAGGGGAACAAATTACTCGATAAAGATAGTTATTTAGATTATGAAAATTTATAATATGAAAGAGTTAAGCGGGAGGAGCAAAATTAACGTTTACTCGAACAAGAGATATTAATTACGATTGAGCTGGAAGTCAATTCAAAATTGGATGCAGGTAACGATTGGCTGGGGTAATCAGGGGATTACAACACAAGATCGCTTTACCTTGAAGCGTGATGGTGATCTGAGGGGGGGGGGGGAGACCAATGGCACAGGACCTCGAGAACATAATTTGGGGAGTCCTAAGGAGGTGGAGTCGTTGATAGGGTTTTGAGTACTTCTTGTTGAAGAACGAGATTTTCCCTGCTCCAGAGAGATAGATTCTCAAACACGAGGTGGTTCTGTGCGCTCGACAGGGAGTCTCAAGCACGAAGGAACGGGAGTCTTGAAGGGGGTCCGAGATGAAGGGGACCGCAAAGTTCTCCGAGAATAAGGTGGCTCGATAGCTTTCCTCTGAACAAGGTCCAAAGCTTCACGAATGATGATCTGCTGGTGAGATCTTAATGACGAGGTACGACTCGAGAATGGGTTGTGGGACTTCGCGGGGGAACAGACAAAACGGTCTGAACGAAGTCACTGGCAGTGTCTCATTCTCCTCGAAGAATTGGCGGACTCAGGGTTAAATAGCCGGGTGGCTGTCCCGATAGATAGCCCCAGGGCATGGCCGTCCCTAGAGTATTCTTGAAGTTATTCTATGTAAACTTACTTCGAGATAACGAGTTGGATCGGACAGCGAAGTTTGCCTCATGATATAAGGGTAGGGTTAGTACTGCGATATCGCGGGGGAGCAAGAAGCGTCCCAAAGCAAATACAGCTGGGTTGGGTGACTCAGGGCGAGACTGCTTCCTACTCGAAGATTCTAAACTTCCCACGCTAAGGAACACGTGTTTTAGAGCGAAGGGACTGAAAGGAGTATTCCAAGGGGCCTTCCTCTCACGCTGCTCTTTCGAGGGTATCCACTCACACAGATGTTAGACAAGATTCAGGCAACATGTCCTCATTATTAACATGTAGTTAACTATTTAAATTCTTCCTAATTAATGACTATTTATATTCGCATTCTAGGAGTTTCTAAAGCTCATTGCATTACTTCTCTGCCAAGCTCTCAAGTTTTATCACTCTAGGCAATGTTTCCTCTAATTTTCTCACTGAATTAAAGCTTGAGTTTTTTGACAAAATAAATATCTTCCTATTTAGTCCTATGTAGTTATAAGCACTATATTCTATATCGGATTAATTTTCTCATCCTATTTCCAATAATTTTTCGTTTCAAACGATTGATTCAAGCATCAATCATTCAAAGAAGTGTTTGGTGCGTTTAAGATAATGAAATAATTAGACAACTGCTCTCCTTCAGGTCCATTATCTTAACAGCACCAATTTGTCTTGGATATTTTTCCATCTTTCGAGCATTTTGGCTAATCAACGCTGTTAATATATTTACAATAACAGTTTTCTGTGACGGTAAATCGGCTTTTTTGGGCTGATGGATGGGCCATCTTTAACTGTTGTCTTCCAGTTCGAGGAGGATAGGATCACCTGATGGACCTAAAGCAGAGCAGTTGTCTAATTATGCCATTATCTTAACCGCATATATATATATATATATATATATATATATATATATATATATATATATATATATATAAATTCGGACATCCTTCGAAAACCTCGATTTTAATATGTAAATCAAAGCCAGAACCAATATTCGAAACATGTACAATTAGAACGTTTCGAATATTAGCTATGTTCATCTTCAGTCTAAAATGGAGCAAAACAATATGATTGACAAATGAATGTATAAAGAAATATATATGTATTAATGAATAATAAGTTTAAATTTGGTAAATTTGAGGAAAAATAAAACTCTCTTTCATTTTTGACATTAAAATTACCCGGTCAGATAAAAAAATTTCTCACGTCAATATAGATAAGGAAAGAAAGAGTGAAAGAAAGAATAAATAAATTAAGAGAGAAAGAAAGAAAAAAAATAATAAAGAAAGAAATACAGTCTGTGGGTGGTAACAAGCATCACAGGGCTTTCGCCAACACTTAATTTTTGCCTTTCAAAAACCATTTGGAAGGCAGAGAGATGCAGAAACTTTGCACTATATACTAGATAATCATATATATAGTACAAGAGAGAGAGAGAGAGAGAGAGATAGCAAAATTGGATGTGAATGAACACCTTAATCTTCGAGTCTTCCAAAGTCTTTTTTCTGTTATATTAAAAAAAATCCGTTTTTTCTCTCGTGTTCTCATTCATGTCCAACTACCCTCTCTCACTTCTAGTATATGGTTATATAGTCTTCCATACACAGTTTGTGCATCTTTATTTTCTCCAGTATTTCTACAGATTAACAACTAAATTCATTATATAATTATATATTCCTATCTAAATGATCTTTTGATATTTATTCGGTGTGGAAAGCACAATTTTCCGAGCTATTAACACTTGTAAGTAGTATTTTCCGAGCCATCGAGCTATTATTTACCACTGATAACTCTGTCGGTATGGCGACATAAGCTGGGTGGTAAGTAAGCGTTTCCGAGCAATCGAGCTATTATTTACCAATGGTAACTCTGTCGGTATGGCGACATAAGTTGGGTGGTAAGTAAGCGATTGGGAACATCGATTCAATAAATACCATTTCCCCATGATTTTGTTTAGAGTTACATTGAGGTAAGACGCTAATTCACTACGATGTTGAAGATTAGGGGTAGTTGGTTGTTTAAACAAGGTTAGTTCTGGTAGTTCTACACACACGGGTGGGGCTTATGAAATAAAAGTATCCCTAATAAGTTGTCGGGTGTTTTACCACTGAGCTACCAGGCAAGCATTGGTAGAGAACCTGACCTGGTATTGCGCAACTCTGGCTTGATTCCTAGCCGGAGAGATTTAGAAGCAATTTAAATGATACACAAATTTTGTCCTTTTTTTGACGGGATAAAGGCCGTGAAATTGTTTAGCTAGTGTTTTAAATTTCTCGTTAACACGTGAGAAAATTACTCAGGTCTTTAGGGAAGCGAAAGTTTGGTTAACGGGGATTTTCCGGGAACAAAGTGATAAATGAACAAATCCACCTTCTAAACAATTTACATTGCCAGATGCTCAGTTTTTTATCGTTATCTTGATATTTCTTGTTCTTTGTTAGAATTATTACCCCGAAAGCATGGTAGGGCTAAGCAAGGAGGTAGCGCTTAACTGAGAGACGTTAGTCTCCAATTGATTTGGAAAGTTGTAGTGATCTCTACAGAGATCTTATTCGAAACGATGTTTAGTTCAGAATGCCCTCGTTAGTTAGAATTTAGTTTAAGGGTAGTTTGAGAGTTTGAAAAGAGTTTGAGAGATGTTTGATGGTTCCAAAATGGATGGAAGGTTAAGAGTTTGAAGGACCGAAAGTTGAATGAATTTAGGGGAGAGAGAGAGAGATAGAGTGTGTGTTTGATGGGAATTCGAGGGAACTCGCAGAGCCAAAGCTTACCTTGGTCGGAGAACCCGGGCGAGAACCTTACTTGCGAGGAGGAGTCGTCGTTCACGGTGCCGTACACTTCAGAAGTTTTCTGTCCGGCTGAGTTCCAAAGTTTGTTAAGAGTTTCGAGTGTAAATGGTTCCTTCTTCTTCAAGCTTCGGAACAGTTCTGCCCATCGTCCAGGAGTTTTGGGTTGATAGGGGTTTCAGCAAGTTGTTTCTTCATCCCACTTGTGGTGAATAGTGGCTGTTTGTCCCTCCTGCTAGAGGGTTCTCAAGGGATGGGGAAAGGGGAATTTGGGGATAATTAGGGGGAATGGCACGAGGAAGGTGGCGTGGAGGCCCAAAACGCGTAACTTCCTGTGCCTACAATCAACCAATAAACCACTGAGTTGGAGAGCGGCTCGAGGCGTAGGCGTCTCGTCTCGATGCCCAAGGTGCCCAACTGCCCTTTCCCCATTGTATAACCATTAAACATTTCGTCAGTCCTCGATCTCTAAAGGTGGGCTATAGAGAGAGAAGGGGAGGGGGAGAACCACCCAAGCTATCCTCTTGTGACATACATGCGTTCATGCACGCTCACACAGACACATGTGTTAGACAGTGCAATAGGCCTGCAATCTTAACATCTTACCTCAAATTTCATGGCTTCAACAATTTCCTACTAAACATACTTATTTACATATCTACATCTTTAATATACATATCTGAGATCTTTCAGCAAATGAATGCATACAGGCGACTTCGCATGGATGGATTCTCGATTCATAACACCCCCAAAATATCCTTTTTTACAATGCTACCAACTTTGGCTCCAGTCTTTTCTCCAAGTTTCCAAGGTCCATAGGTATTCACCATATTTTTAGTTCCCGATACATTACACGGGCGGACGGAGTAATTGAGTTGTTTCACAATATGGAAAAACGGCCGATGCTTGGGGGTTTTACGCCAGATCAAAAGTCCCTGAGCAAAATGAATCTTGAGTACTACTTGCTCGCCGTTCGCAAACGAAGGCTGCTTGCTCGATATACAAGGGCGTTCAATAAGTTTTGTAATCTGGATATAAGGAAACGATATTTAAGAAAAAGCCTTTTATTATTTTTCAATATAACTACCCTCGACTTCAATGCACTTGCGCCACTTGTCCCTGAGGTTTCGAATTCCCGACAACCAGAAATCTCCCGACTGCTGTTTAATCCACTCCTGGACGGTGAGCTGGAAATCTTCATCGTCCCCAAACCGGCGTCCACGCAGTTCAGCCTTGAGCTGGCGGAATAAAAAGTTGTCGCTAGGGGCCAGATCTGGACTGTAGAGGGGGATAGTTGAGCTCCTCGAATCCGCACTCACGCAGGACAGTTTGTGCAACTCTGGCATTGTGGACAGGAGCATTGTCGTGAAGGAGCAGGACACCGCATGTCAACTTGCCGCGCCGCTTCTGACGGATGCACTTCAACAACCCAGCCAGTTCCTTGGCTTAATATTGGCCTGTGATAGTCCTTCCACGAAGCGCATAGTCCACCATCAAGACTCTCTCAGAATCCCAGAAGATGGTGGCAATGATCTTCCCGGCTAAGGGGTGGGTCCGGAACTTGATGGGGGCCGGAGAGCCCCTATGCTTCCAGGCTATGCTTTCGAGCTTTGTCTCGATGTCCCAGTGATGGACCCACGTTTCATCATCTGTCACTATGCGTGACTCGAGGAGCAGCAGCTCCTCCGAACTTTGACGACGTTGAAGTCGATCATGGGTCGTGAGGTTTCGTGAAGTTTCTAGGGACCCAACAGGAAGAGACCTTGGTCATGGCCAAATTGTCGTGGATGATGTTGATAACACTTCCATGTGATATTCCAAGTTCTCGCTCGATCTTCGACCTTCACCCGTCGATTATCGAGGATCATCCTCTCCACACGGGCCACATTGTCCTCGTTGGTCACGTCTGACGGGCGTCCTGGACGGTGTCATCTTCAAGGGACTCACGACCATGGCGGAACTCCCTATTCCAGCGTGCAATGGTTGCATAGGAAGGGGCGTTGTCGGTGTACACTGCAACCATGCGTTCATGGATCTCTTTTGCATTCTTGCCTTCCTTGGTCAAATATTTGATCACTGCGCGGTGCTCAACCTTCTCCATTGTTGAAAAATTTGTGACTGACGATCTGCGATCAGCTACTGCTTCTTAAATAGATGAGGCAGAAGCATGCAGCTGCAGGTCCTGACTTGTCATAACTTGTCCTAACACCCCCATAAACAGCCATCTTCCTTTCTCCGTTTTGCCCTACCGATTCGCAAAACTTATTGACCGTCCCTAGTATCTAACTTAAGGAGTCTATAGCTGTTATCTACCTTTACCTTTTACCTTTTCTGCTTCTACTGATAATCTGAATTTATTAGATACATTCACCTGCTTTAGGGTGATGTGTAGCGACTTCCAGTCGTACCTGGCTCTCCAGGGAGGTTTTACCAAGTTTTCATATCATCTCTTTCTTTGGGACAGTACAGATACCACAGCATATTACCACAAGAAGCACTGGCCACACAGGACAGTTCTTTGTTGGAAGGCATAATGTCAAGCATGACGAATAGATAGACGCTCAAAAGGTGTTATTCCTTCCATTGCATATAAAACTAAGTCTCGTGAAGTAGTTTAATCGAGCTATTAACTAAGTCTGTACAGATTTCAAATACCTTCAAAATTTCTTTCCGAAACTATCTGAGGCAAAGGTAAAATCTAGTGTCTTTATTGGACCACAAATCAGGAAAATCATAGCGTTCAGAATTCCCGGAAAAGCTTACTAAAACGGAAAAAGAAGCCTGGAAAAGTTTTGTTTCGGTGTGACGGGGCTTTTAGGGCAACCGCAAGGCTGATAATTATGTGGAACTAGTTGAGAATTTAGTAAAGAGCTATGTCCAAATGGGCTGCAGGATGCCCCTGAAGGTGTATATCCTTGATGACCATCTTAGCACAGGTTAAAGGAAAATATGGGAGCATACTCAGAGGAGCAAGGGGGACGCTTCCATCAAGATATAATTTAATTTGATACCAAAGAGTATACAATGAAAACATGATGAGAGACTACATTGTGGGCTTATACGGGAAAGTTATTTACATTACAAATGAAAATTGAGCTAAACTGTTTATTTCTAATTCTTTTAGTTGTCATTACCTCACTAACTATATTATTTTAGAAGTGTATTTTTTTGAGTATTTGAATAATAATTTCATCTTAGTTTAGTTATGACATGTTTTTTTATGAAAGTTATTTCTAATCATTTTTTTTAATATCAAAAAACAAAATCGTGAATTTTTTTTAAACCCAAGAATTACAAATGGTGAAATTCAGAAGATTTATTTTTATATCATCTTCTCTATAACTATATTTTAGCAACGTGATAATTTGAAAGGGGGAAAATTTAGTTTAGAGTTCCTTTTTAAATTTATTATAATTGGCGAAGTTCAGGAAATTTATAAAAATATAACCATGGCTGCTTTTTTTTAGATTTAAAATTTTAATCTTAGTTCCGAAGCCATTGCCTGGTTTTTATATATTTCTTTCAAAAGTTTCAATAAAATTGGATAAATTTAACTCTTTTTTTTATCTTGACAATGGACGAAAAAAACAAAAAAATGTCTATTTTTAGTAAATATTTCATCATTCAAGCCACAAAAGCAAAGTTTAAACAAATACTGGCTATTTTCTAAAGATTTCCAATAAAAATAGTTGGAAAATAACACTTATTGGCCAGGAACAAAAATTGGGGTAGTTAGTGTTATCAAGTTTGGGTGTTGTTAATTGAATAGATCATCTATTTGTCTTATTCTGTACGGATTAACAGGAGGTATCACCCTTCTTGTTCCTTCACCCTTTGCGAGGAAAATTCTATGGTATCTTTGAGTTTGTCCAGGGATTGTCATTCTGACCTCAGTGTTGGTTTCGGTATTAGGTTTTGATGGCATTAATCAATAAACTTATGTTGTTATTTTCTCCTGTCTGGATTAGCAGGTAGAATAATCCTTCTAACTACCATAACAACAATGGATTTAAATTAGGAAAATTACCTTTTAACGTGATTGTTTTTTTTTGTCGTGCAGTATAAACTTGCAATCCTTGTATGATTGGCTCATCACCCTGTAGTTTCTGTTATTTTTTTATTTTTCCTAAATTATAATATTTATTCCATTTAGAACCTAGTAAAATGAAATTGGATTTTTAGTCTTTCAATCACATCAAAATGCAGTTGGGCCGAATTTGCACTAAATCCTATTAATGGAAGTGGTAATAAAAATGGTAATTTTTTATTTAAAAAAAATATTAATATTGTAATTACGATATTAGAAATAACGAAATCTTACTGTTATTGCCAACAAAGGCATATAAATTGATATCGTTTAGGCCTCATATAAATGTAATTGTTTGGTTGTAATTTTCTACGTAAACCCAAGTAATTGATTTAGGTTCGGCAAAATTCACTCCAAAGGAAAAGTAAATTTTAGCAATGGTTTTAACACAATCTCAATTTAAAGGATGAGAACCAATTTCTTTAAAACAAATAGGGTGATATCGCTAGGTTAGAAGCTATATTACCACCGCTGAATGTGATGAAAGTATATAAAAAGCATATATACCACTACATTCAACGCTAAGCCACTATGAATTTTCCTAGTGAATGCTTTGTATGTTAAACTAATGTAGATATTTTAACAAAACTTCGAATCTGTTTGGTTGAATTGGATTAAATTGGATTGGAGATGAACTGCTTTCGGGATTCCTTTTAAAACGAAGTGGAAATTGGAGCTGACAATTAGATTATGCGGTCAGCCGAAACGTGGCTAGGAAACAATGAAACTCCATTTGAACAATTCCGACAAATTTAGTTAAATAAAAGTATATTAATTACGAACGAATAGAGATAATCCTCTCAGACTGGGGACCCCAACCCACGGCCCGCGGGCTCTTGTCAAAATTAACATTGCGTGCGGCCCGCCAGCTCATTTTTGGGGTGATCGATGTGGCCCTCGATCATTCCCCAAAAGGTGTTAAAACATTTTTTTTTTTTGGGGGGGGGGGTTCAGAGGGTTCTTTTTATCGGTGGGGACATCTGGCCCTCTCAGCCTCATCGATGTGGGTTAGGGACCCTGCTCTAGGGATCTCGTACCAAGCAGGCACGGTACTTGAACCCACACTCCAGTTTCACAGCCAGCTACAGTTCATAAAAGATACACCAGCAGAAACCAAACTAAGGGATGCCATTGCTCTTTTAATGATGTTTAGCTTGAGTTATTTAAGGTACCTTACCTACCCCAGCATGTTGAAATCTTTTTTTTCCTTCATAATTTTTAACTATTATTTTTTCCTATTTCTTTTTCTCTGTTCTTCGGTACTAATTTTTTGTAGACGAACTAAACATAATGGAGGGGGTCGAATTCCTTTGGGGAAAGGATAATCGTGCAAGTGAATCAGTCTTAGTTATTTTGTTCCTTTCAGAACAAAATGGTTCTACAATAACATGAGTGGCCTCAAGTAGAATAACACCTTGCTTAATCACCTGTGAATTTAACTAAATATAAATATACCCCCGGGGGGTCAGGGGGGTGTACACCTGACACGGGCGGCTGTAAAAGTTTGTGGGGGTATGGTTGGATTCCTTAGACCGTTAGCTATCCCCTCCAGGTTCACAGCCTCGCCAATCGGCTGCTCAATCTGTGCAATCCGAGATGGCGTTCAAGATGTCCTCCATTTGCATTTTCATTAATATCTATCACATATCTATGAGCCATATCTTGATTATGGGGTTTTGGAGGTCAGGTAATCTGTTTAGGATGTTCTAGATATGCTAGCATGGTAATTTTTACATACAAAATGAATAAACGTACTTTAGTAATTAGTTTTATCTTATTTGTTAGCCGTTTGACATCACACACAATGAACAGAATATATACATTAATCATAAACAAAAAAAGTAATGATTGAAGAGCAACCTCTATACAAGGCAACTTCTAAAGTTATTTAATCTTTAATACATATTTAACTATCAATACTGGACTATTATGAACATCAATTAAAACCTAGTGCTATATTTATGTTTTGTAGTATTCCTACCAGTCATTTAACAGTCTAGGGTTAACATTATATTAAATTTTATTTACTCCACTTTCTTAATTCTTTAAAAAATTACGAATTATTGTAAGGAAGACTATATATGGAGTGATAACAAATCTTTCTTAAATATCCAGAAATTGATTGTCTCACAAGATCACTCTCATACAATGTTTTTTTCTTACATATACAATGAAGCAGGAAATTTGCTTTTTAGGCACAAGAACAGTTTCTAGAGCAACCATTTTTGCATCCACATGCCACTGTCTGCGACAAGTCCTGTGGTCACGATGGTTCAGTCATAGGAACTGGTTCATGCATTTGTATAGTTAGGCTTAGCTACATGTGCTGTTTTGTCGATGATAGTAGCATACATGGCGCGCCTCAGATGCAACATGAAGACATTTTCAGTAGGCGGCAAAAATTTCAGCAAAGTTGTCTTGTTCGTGAGGAATTTATTAGCCCTGGCATCTGACAATGATATGCCTGGGATGACATCATTTTTTGTATAAGTCGTAATCATAAGATCTCGATCTTGGTTGATCAAGTCATCCGTAATATTAAACTGCCAATTTTCACCGAATACTTCAAGCGCAGTGGTGTTGACTTTAGTTGACGCAGTCAACCATCTTTTTTTTGCTGGTGAAGTAAGGGTGGCTTGTAGTGTCTCTTCCACTGAAACTATGTAGAAATGGTAGAAATTTTCATTTTGATGGCTGAAGGGAGTTTGCAATTTCATGAATTGGCAAATAACGCAATGGCCCATTTCTGACTCAGAGCTCTTCAATCTGTGTCATGAGTATTGATGCATAATAATAGATGCATAGAGTTATAACATCAGTGTCATTGGCATGCACAATAACACATTCAGCTGCATCCTTGTTCACAGAGAAGATGGTGTGGAGATTGATTCTGGTGTCCGCTTCTTCCTGTGTTGATTCAAGCTCATGAACGTTGGACACATTTCCTCCTGTTAGAACAACTGTCTTAGACATTTCTTGAAAACCACCACCAATGTAGAGATATCTTGATCCCGTAAATAAACTTTGATTATTGCCTCTTGACTGTTCTCGATAGTAACTTTACAATCCGGTCTTTTACCATGGAACCATTTCTTTCTACATATCACACAGCATTTCTTAGCATGATAGGGCTTAATCGCTGACCTAGTGGCATGACTTATGTAGAGTAGATTCATCAGAGACGCTGGTTATTGGTGGTCTAGATTAAGATGAAGAACTAGCTTGCTTACGTTGTGCACAACTCAAACTGTTTTCGTTTAACTACTGATTCCTGCATTTTTCATGCCATTTGGGAACATCCTGGAACAACCAATCTGGTTGGTTGTACTTTGTATAATCTTAAGCCTTTGGGTGAGGCTTGACAAAGTAAACATACATATATCAGTTAGTTGTTTCTTCATCAGCCTTTTGTCTTTTCTTAACGCACTGCACAGAAACTAATTCATCATATGTTCTTTTATTGGAGGTAATTTTCTTCATGATCTGAAATAAAAAGAAAAAAAACACCATTAAAATCATGCCAATGCTGTTTCTGAACATCCCAAAACTAATAATTTAATAAAAAACTAAGTCAATGATATAGTTATATACCTTTTATTGTAAAAATGAACAAATCATACACAATTAAAATATTTGTTTCTTGCAATAATTTAGCCTAAAAATACTCAATATGCCTAATATATTATAAACCGTTGCCTATATAGTATTTAAATACATTTCAATGAATTCTACGACCCCCCAAAACCCAGAATAAACATATTACTCTTTCACACCCGATCAATATTCATCAGAGACGGAGATTTCAAGGAGCGGTGGCCATCTTGGATGCCATCTTGAACAGCCTGAATTGAGCAGCCAATTGGCGAGGCTGTGAACCTGGAGGTGATAGTTGAGGGTCTAAAAAATCTAACCATACCCCTACAACCTTTTACAGCAGCCCGTGTCAGGTGGACTGTAATATGGGGTTATGGCCTCCAGGTAATATCTGAACATAAACTGGAGGAAACCACCAAATAGACACAATACACAAAGTAAAGAGAAGAACTAAATAGAAACAAGAAGAAGACCCCAACTATAGCAATTAATTTAGTTGAAAAAGTGGAATAGAAACTGTGAGAAAACGCAAATAAATAACGGACAAATTTAAAAGAACAGAAACAGAAAGAAAACAAATCGACTAAGTAGAAATAAAGAGAGGAATGTAAACCAAAAAAAGCGCTGACCGAATACATAATAAACAAAGTATGTATAAGAGAAAAATAATTGAATAGAAACAAGAACTTATGAGTAAAAAGAAATGAATAGAAACAAGAAACGAAAAGAAACAGTGACTAAACTGAACTAGTAACTGAATGGAGAGTAGCTGAATAGAAATACTAACTGAATAGAAAAAAAGTGGATAGAAAGATTAACTGAAACTAAATAGTAAGTGAATAGAAACAAACTGCAAAGAAACAGGAGCTAAATAGAAATATTAAATGAATATAAACAAGAACTAAACAGAAACAATAACTAAATAGAAATACTAAGTGAGTAGAAACAGAATGGCGTTCAGCCGCCCCCCCACCATAAGAAAAAATGGTTTCAACCAGAATTTAAAGCTCTTACACCTAGAAATCCTTCTCAAATGAAAAGAGAAGTGGCTAAAGACACTAGAAGCAAGGCTAAGTTTCAAGCTGCTGGGTCTCCTTCCGTTTTAAGAGATCCATACCTTTAAAAAAAGAAGATCGACTGTTGTGATCTCTGACATACATTAAAACTAATTTCTCAAAATTATTTTTCACTGGTGGATCAAGTCATTCTGCATTAGCCAGATGGCTGGGCTCAATGCTAGATTGTCAATGTACGTTAGGTGAAAAATTTAGCAAGCGACAATAAAGAGGACGGTGATTGATAATTTGGGTTACAGTTTTTGTAGACAAGCTAGCAGTACACTTTTAAAGGGATCGTGGCGTCAAAATGGAATCGAAAGTGTACTACGAGTTCTTGGAGAAAATCTTTCTACCTTGATTCAAGGAACAGCGAGGATGAGGATTCACTCTTCTTCATACTGGATAAGGGTCCTAAACATGCCTACAAGTTCTTTAAGAACTAGTTAGAATCGAAAGGATTTGTAAGAGACTAAATTATGGACTGCTCTTTCAACAGTTGCGACTTAAATTCAGTAGATAAGTTGTGTGGTATTGTAAAGAGACAAGCCTACGCAGATGGCATGTAATTTAGGGAACAAAGATGACTTATGGGAAGCAATCCAGGATGATGTAAAGAATGTTTTGGCTGATTGCATCAAAACTTTGACTTCATTAGGAGTCAACACACGGTTCAAAGCCATTCAGACGATGGATTCCTTTGCAATTAGACCTTGAACAGTTCTTATTTAAAATTGTTTCATCAAATTTTCCTTTATTGTATTTTTTAAAATTAATTCATATAGGTTATTTAAATTTGTTATACTTTTTATATGATTTTTATAGATTAGGTTGAAAACTCTATGTATTTCTACTAATAAAATTTAATACGAATAATAATCATCTCCTGAGGGTAAAGTAGGCAATAATAATTTATCTCATTTTCCTCTCATATTGGCATTTAGATTCTATATATTCACATTGCATTTTCTGCTAATAATTGTCTTAATTTCATGAAAAATATGACACAAAAAAGCAGCAGTTTTAAGAGAGTTTGGGTTATTTGTTCATATAATCTATAGACCCACTTTAGAAAGAAAGCGATAAATGAAATATGAGGTCACATTTTGTTGGAATGTCAAGAGAGAATACATATTTGAAAACTCCGAAGCAGCAACCGTTGATACCAATCAACTTAAAAGGTTGAAGTTGTAGGCTCGCACCGGCAACCCAATCGTAACAGATACAAACAAAAGCGCAATCTTATAGTGATTACCTTGAGAAACATTTATAATAGTTTCCAAAGCGTCTCAAATACATATACAGCGACGGCTAAAAGTTTTCGGACCCCTCGAAATTTCAGGAAATTAGATAAATGTAGGATCTGAAAGTTTTTATTTTCATATCAATATAAACAGGAAATAAGGAGAAATAAATAGCAATAATTTATATAAGTCCCAAACAATCAATAAGAATTAAGAAAATGCAAAATTCACCAAAATATATAACAGATAAGCGGGTGAAGCTCTTTGAAAATTACAGCAACACCAAACTGATACAGGAAGCTCAGTAGCGTTTTGATAGTTCGTTAGCAGTTATGATAGCATTATTCGTCGAGACATGCTGTCCAGGGGAAAGTGGTGAGGTTGCTGGCCTAATCCTTGGTAATGACTGTTTTCTGTTTCTAATTGGAGGCTGGCTGACGGCGTCTTACCGCCTCTTTTAGGTCCTGCAAATGTTTTCCAGTGGATTCATACCTAGAGCCAGTTCATTACCGTGATATTATTGGCCTGGAACCACTATATGGTGGACTCAGATTTGTTACATGAGGTATTTCCTGCTGAAAAATTACATCCCGGGCATTTCTTGAAAGGTTTTGAGCTGATGATAGCCTGTAATCTCTAAGGACAGCTTGGTACTTCTCTGCCACCATACTTTACGATTGATACTATGCGTTTTCGATTCAGCTCCTGCAGTGGCGAATCCAGGATAAAAATTTGGGGGAAGCTAACCTGAATTACCCCCTCTGAGTAGTCAGAGAAAAGGGCATTGATGATTAATAAGGGTTATCATAGACAGAATTGATAAGAAATAACAGCATCTCATAAAGGAGTGAGCAGTAACTCTCTCAGATCCAAATATTTTTCCTCCCTTCAGAAAATTATTAATTGTAGTTTGGGGAGGTCAGCTAAGTTATAATACTGAATTTAATAATTATTTTCGAGATTTAATTGTATTATATGCCTGTATCATATAAAATACATTCGAACGAAACGGTTAAAAAAATAATTTTATATATATATTCTATATTATTACACAACTCTTTTTGAATAGTAGAATACAAGTATGGCTTAAATAATAAGTCCAAACATAAAAGGGTCTGAAATTTGTGTGTGTGTGTGGGGAGGGGGGGGGGCTTCAGCCCCTTAGCTCACACCCTGGATCTTCACGCCTGAACTGCTGCTCTGTCCTTCTATGGATTCTAACGTTGCTTGGGGTGGAGAACAACTGGAAAGTGAACTTTTCAGATCATTAGACACGTCCCCAAAGCTTGTGGTTCAGTTGCGGGGAACATGTGCATAAGACAATCATCGTCCCTTCTGCTGAAAGTTGATTGATCAACGACTGTGGCGAGCTTTACCTGAATGCAGTCTTTGTGGAAGCAATCTACCAATGACTGTCATGACTAATGCATTAACCATGGCGGCTTTGTGTTCATTCATGCTGCAACTGGATTGCAGTTTTCTTATTCTCCTGAAGAGTCAGGAGACGAGGATACTTGACATCACGTTGCGGACTGAATCTGGGTCATCCGGAGCGAGGTCCGTCTTGGATTTTCACCCTTTCGCAGATCCTCTTCAACATTTGGGCAACCACGGAATGTGATCCCCCTACCGTTCGGGCAATTTGTCAACAGTTGAGACCCTCCTCGTTCAGCGTGCATATTAATCTTCTCCCCCCTCCCACGGTAGATTTACGTATTTTCGCTATTAGCAGATCCTGTCAACCTGGAATATAGTAATCAACAAGTATGATGTGTTATATGAAGACATTTTGACTGCAAAACACCGCATACTGATACCAAGACTACACATTTTAATACCATCACTATTTTATATATTTAAAAAAACAGTTATAATAAAGAATGACTTTTATTTTGCTTTCGAGATGTATTGTACACATTCATGCAAGCCTAAACCAACATATTGATTAACCTACACAAGGAATAGGAAAAATTCCGACTGTCCGAATACTTTTGGCCGCGGCTGTACATTTTCGGCCCTTACCATACATTATTTTCTAATTATAGATTATTATTATTTTATCTGATTACTTTCTCTCTCGGTTTGGTGCCTTTGACGCGACGCATATGCTGAGTCAAATAGCGACTATGAGACTATGGGGGGGAGGGGGGCTTATGCTTTTTATCCCCTCTCTTGATTATTTATCAATATTATTCTTGCTTTTCCACATGGTTTCATAGATGCATTTTCTTCTTCTCTCGCTGAAATTCCTTATTTCTTTAAGTCGGCCCTACAAACATTTGTCTTCAATTTTCCTTGACTTCCTTATTCTTCTTGGCTGGGTTGGTCCTTGATCTTCATTTTCTTCCTTGATGCATCTTCATTTTTCTTCCATTTTATCTTGATTTCCTGATGCTTCTTGTTGAGTTGGTCCTTCAAGCGTTTTCTTTTCTGTTTTCCTTAACTTCCGTTTTCTTTCTTGGTCGATCTTCATAAAAGTTTTTGGACTTGAGTTTCAAACGCGGTACCGTTGGATTTGAACGCCAACACTCTAGCCTCACGACCGGCTTTAATCCGTTTTGGGTTGGTAAATTTATCGGCCATTTATATTATCGAGTTGGAAGGAATTTTTCTCTCATACATTTTCGCACCCCTACACAGGTCCCTTTCTAGAAAGTGGAACGAATTTGAGGATTGGGGAGAGACTAGTCTTGGCTTGGATTTCTTAATCGAGGAGTAATAGCTTTTCCTCCCACGACCTCCGAGTCTGCGGGATGAGTGGAGCTAATTTAGTGGGATTGAGGAGAGCGAACTAAGTTTTGTCCTTAATCAATGAGTAATAACTTCTCCTTCCTGGGTCTCCGAAGTTCCCAGCAGCACTTTTTCTTAAATCTCTAGTAGAAGGCTAGGTGCAGTTGTAACGAAGATCATAAGATTGTTCGGCCGTTGAGGGTCACCAGTTATGGACGGGGGGGGGGGCTTCCTTATTGTCGTAGAATTCTTTCTGATAAGAACCCTACTTACCTGACACCACTTTTATTTAGTGTCGTAGAATTCCCCTCCTTTTTGTTCTATCTCTAAGAGTGCTAAGAGTGTCTAGTATATATTGATATTATAGGAATATCTTAAAGAACAGAGCCGTTACCAAACACGTAAGGATATAAAAGAAACGCCCACTAATTCACAAAATAAACTTATATTTTATCTTTAACCATTGAATACACAACCTTTATACATTAACCACAGCAATACTCTAAGTATTATTTTAAACAAGAATTAATTAAATTAGTTTACCCTCCAAAATTTGGTTAACGTTTTCTCTACACAAAACAATAATATAAGAATTAGGCTTACGGACTCATGTGGAGTTTAAAGGCCTCAGAAATGTTATTGACTCACGACGCGTGCCGGATGTCCAGTTGTAGATGGGCGAAATTCCACGGTCGTTTTGGCGAGGGTAGCAGCTGGGGGGTCCACACGTTCTTCCGGGGGGGGGGGGAGGATTCTTCAAGGACTAGAACCAGTACGGTGCTTTATGCAACACCTAGGCAGTCGTGGTCTCTCTGGCGAGAGTGAGTCGAACTTGGTTCTTAAATCAAGTTAACTTGGAGTGCGGTGAGATCACCGAGTAACGTGCTCGAGGAGGAGCTTTTCTCCTTCGTTACTTATTTCCTTATGGACGAGGACTGAACTCGGGGAGGGTCTTCTTCACGGGCGAGGATAACGGAGGGGGGTTTCTCTGGCGAGAATAAGTTACTTAAAGTTTGGTGTGGCCACCGAATAACGGGCTCTAGGGGGAGCCTTTTCCTTCTTCTTTTCTTAATTCCTCAAGGACGAGGAATACCCCTGGTGTTTAAGGTGCACCAGGATATGAGGAGTCTCTCTGGCGAGAGTAAGTCGAACTTACCAAAGTTCACTTATCGTTTGGTTTGATAACCAGGGACTTAGCTCAAGGATGAGCTTTTTCTTAGCCCCTTAAGGTAGGTAGCCCTGCCTCTCTTGCAGGGTACTTCTTGGTCTGGCGAGCCAAGTATTCTACCTCTCTAGTCTCGGTAGTTCGGTTTGATCCGAAGACTTCGTCACCTAGAGACTGACGTATACTACCCATCCAGTCTAGGTAGCTCGGTTTTGGATCCGAGGACTTCGTCACCTGGCCTGACGTATACTACCCCGATTTTCCTCAGAGTTCCTCATTTATACCTCGCACCCCCACTGGGGGAGTGGTAAGGGGGAGAGGGGCTTGAGGACGGCCCCAGGAGAGTTCTTTTTCCAAACGGTCTTTCCCACGAAGTCAAACATCGGCTCCTCGTTAGCCATCGAGATTGGGAGAAACCCGTCTCCAATTTCTTGTTCGACGTGAAACTGGATCTCACTCTCCTGGGGGAGATCTTACCTTTTTGACCTTTAGGGTCTTTCATGGCACTGGGTTGTGCCACGTTGTGGTTAAGCACTGACCCGCCGATGCCTTCGACGGATGTCGTTGCGGTAACCGCCTTGGGACTGCATCACAGGTGAACGGGGGGGGGGGGGAAGTGACCATTTCCCGACACTTATTATCCTGTTATTTATTTATCAATATTATTCTTGTTTATCTTGTTTTTTCCTTTGGATTTCTCGATGCAAGTTGTCTTCCTTGAATCCATTTGGCTTCTTCTTGACTGAAATTTCTTATTTTCTTTTAAGTTGGCCCTTCAATCATTTGTCTTCCATTTATCTTGACTTCCCTATTCTTCTTCGTTTTCATTCTTGATGCATCTTCATTTTGTTCCATTTATCTCGTTGTGCCCATTTCTTTGTGCTTCTAGATGAGTTGGTCCTTTAAGCGTTTTCTTTTTCGTTTTCCTTGACTTCCGTTTTCTTTCTTGGGCGATCTTCATAAAAGTTCTTGGACCGCGGTACCGTTGGATTTGAACGTTAACACTCTAGCCTCACGACCGACTTTAGTTCAGTTTGGGTTGGTAAATTTATCGGCCATTTATATTATCGAGTTGGAAGGAATTTTTCTCTCATACATTTTCGCACCCCTACAAGACTGCCGATTTTGACTCATCAGCGCCCACCCATGGACTACAAACTGAAAGCAGCAACACTACTTAGCTATCATCAATCACCTCGAACAGTCTCTTTCTCTCTATCTATCTCTCTTTCTATCTATATCTCTCTCTATCTCTCTCCCCCTCACTCTACATGGAATCATGTAGAATTTGGAAAAGATGATATAGATAATTCAAAATCACATGACACGTGATATATAATAGATGTATTTTAAAGGCCAAAAGAAATGAAAACTGTTATCATGACCCAGAAAAACGCTGAGGAAAATATTACGTGAACCAGTGAATGCTTAAGACTCTCAGTCGATGAGCGGCATGGTCTTAATAGCGATAAGCGCCTGATGACACAGGTTTCCAACTCCTTTATTCATTTTCATATAACGGTCCAAATAGTTTTTCCTATTCCCTCTGTTTCTCTATCTCCCATTTCCTTTCTTAAAATTTCAATGGTTCACGTAATATTTTTATTAGCGTTTTACCGTGTTGTGATACCAGTTTTAATTTCTTTGGGCCTTTAAATACATCTATTATATAGATGTTAAAGAAGTATTTTGTAGGGAATAAAAAAGGCTAAGACTTTATAATTCTATCGAAATTTTTCCTTTTTTAAGTGGAGAAAAGAGGCTTAGGATCTAAGCTAGCTATAGAAAAAGAGAAGAAAATGGTCAGAATTTGAATCGACAACCGACGACCTAAAATTAGAGCAACTTTCCGGTCACCCTAGATGAAAAAACTATCCTGTCCTGCCAGTGGCGGATCCAGGATAAAAATTTGGGAGGCGGGGTGATAACCTGAATTCCTCCCTCTGAGTATGTCTTAGAAAATTTCATTGATGATTAATAAGGGTTATCATAGACAATATTGATAATAAATAACATGATCTCATAAAGGAGTGAGCACCTAACTCTCTCAAATCGGATTTTTTTCCCCACAAATCACTAAATTATAAATTGTAGTTTTTAGACGTCAGCCTAGGTAAAATACTGTATTTAATAATTATTTTTTAAATTTACCTGTATTTTAGACATATAAGATACATTCGATTACAACAGTTTAAAAACTGTTATATATATATATATATATATATATATATATATATATATATATATATATATATATATATATATATATATATATATATTGAGGATAAATCCCAGAGTCACGAGAAACGGATGCATCATCCTTTAATTTTTAACAACGTTTTGAAAACTACAAGTTTTCATCTTCAAGCTAGAATAAGTTTACAAAGTTAATCAATACGAAGAAAACTTCAAAAGGTCAACAAGACATTATTTTCAAAGGTGACTAATTATAAAATATCAGTAAAATGTACTATAAGTTAAAATTTTAAATATGCCTTGGCAGCAGTTAAATTTGCTTTAAAACTGACTAAAAAAATCGTTAATACGAGGGGCGGTCAATAAGTTTTGCAAATCGGTAGGGCAAAACAGAGGAAGGGGGATGACTGTTTGTGGGGGTGTTAGGACAAGTTATGAAAAGTGAGGACCTGCAGCCGCACGCTCCTGCCTCGTCTATTTAAGAAGCAGTAGCTGATCGCAGATCGTCAGTCACAAATTTTTCAACAATGGAGAAGGTTGAGCACCGCGCAGTGATCAAATTTTTGATCAAGGAAGGCAAGAATGCAAAAGAGATCCATGAACGAATGGTTGCAGTGTACACCGACACCGCCCCTTCCTATGCAACCATTGCTCACTGGAATAGGGAGTTCCGCCATGGTCGTGAGTCCCTTGAAGATGACCCCGTCCAGGACACCCGGATTGCTAAAGCCTGAGTATTCCAAGCAAAGGGGAACTCAATGTTTTCATGTGAGCCCGAAATAGTTACTACGACTACCTAATGATATTTTTTTTTAAGAGGGAGCTCATCTGGCGACCGCCTGATCGGGCATAAGTTGCGGTACACGAAACAGCCTACTACTAACCTATATTAAGAAGCAAATAAAATAACAAGAAAACAAATAACAATATGTAAATAACAAATAACAACGCTAAAAAAGGCAAGGGATAAAAAAATAAAAACAAGAAAACAAAGGCAAAAAGCAAGAAAGAAGCGCCTCCGGTGTCGGGGGTTGGCCTACCTCCCCCCCGGCGCAAGAACATGCAACTTACAAAAAAAACAACAACACTCAAATACAGGGAGGGGGGGTGGAAGCTATCCTCCTCTAAAAAGTCATAAAGTCCATAAGTCATTGTGCACGAATCCGTCCCGAGTACAAGGGATAAGCGCCTAATGATAATGTGTTCGATTGGGCTGTAGAATCAAACAGCCTCTTGGATTTTGGCCACGAGATAATCATAAAGGACAATTTAACTTTATTCATATGGGTGTCATTGGAATCAGAAAAGAGACCCATAGATTGATTTCAGCCTGCTTCTTTGTTTCCATATTGGAGACTTCGTGTTTCCCAATATTTCTGCGGACAGTGGAGAGTCCAATATTCCAAGTACGGAGATTTTATCTTTGGTCTTGCCATCAAATTTCTTCCACCTCTCTGCCATCAACCTGGTGCCCCTTCAACTGACTTTTTTTTTGGGGGGGGGGATGGTTACAATGTTCTAAGCACGGAGATTTTAGCTTTGGTCTTGCCATCAAATTTCTTCAACTTTTCTGCCGTCATCTTGTCGACTTTTAATTGGGGGAGGGGGCCAATATTCCAAGTATGGGGATTTTATCTTTGGTCTTGCCATAAAATTTTATCCAGATCACTGCCATCATCCTGGCCTTCCTTCAATTGGAAGAGGGATCCAATATTCCAAGCACGGTGATTTTATCCTGGGTTTGCCATCGAATTTCCTTCAGCTCTCTGCCATCATCATTGAGTCCCTTCAATTGGGAGTCCAACGACACCCGTTTACCTTTGTTATATTGCTCTAAATTCACTTCCTTGGTCTGAAAAATCAAATTTTTGAAATGTTCTCTGCTTCCTTAATTCTCCAGCTTTTGGCTCTCTCTGGACAGTACACGAAAGTCTAAGTTGTACCATGAGCAACCATGCTGCATGGTTGTTAATTACAACCAAGGGATCGAAACTAACGAGAGCATCTGAGAAAGGGTGACGATGAAGGAAGGGAAAATGCGTGATTGATTCACCTGCGGGTGTTGGGGTTGGTAGATGTCAGCTGGAGTATGGCTGGCGATGGTACACCTGACACCCTTTCGATGGGCAACCATACTGTCGCTAATATCTGGAGTATTCCGTGCTCTTCCCACTCCATCTCTATAGGATTTGAATTAATTAGATTTGGGAGAGTTTAGTACCCTACCTCTTACAAGCGCCACAAGTAATCTCTTCTTTAGATTACTCGGTTTATATACAATAACTTCTAAAAAAATTTACCTTCTCTTTTTTTTTCTCTTCTCTTCTCACACTTGTCCTGGCAGAGATGCCTTCGCTGGTTTTAAGTAACAGCAAAACCGCATCTGACCCTACTTAATGTTGTGGCGAGTGGGATTTAAGTTAATCCCCTCTCAGATATACCAGATGGTGTAGACTTGTGATTAGGCCGCCTACGATCGCGGAAATACCACGTGAGAGGACACAGCTCAACTTGTAAAGAATCAAGGTCTGCTGACCAAAGTCGCGTGCTTTCACTTATTCTGATTTATGACCTTACGACCGTTAAAACTTTCAATAATTCCCGGATTAAGCTTAGGAGGACCTTGGCAATTATATCATTCGAAAGAAAATGTAAAACAACATAAGGGTTTCAAATTTCGTTAGAATCGGCTAAGCGACCGACCGACAAAGTGAGATATAGAGTCGCCCGCGACTAAAAAGGAGTGAATGTTATGGAAGTCCTCATCTTAATATTATTATTTAAATTAACAGGCAAAGTCCAACAGGAAAATATCCACCAGAAAGTTTTGAATAAAGTAATGAAATTAAGGTAAGTGAAAATATATGGTAATTACTACCGAAGGGGAGTTGCTCGTTGCCAACCAATTTTCTCCATTAAATTCCAAAAATTTCCTTTTGACCATTGAATTTTAATCAGCGGCAGTAGCCTAGTAATTCTCATTTATTGTCTTCCTAATTTTTAAAACGCGTAACGGCCTAAAATAATATTTCTTAATTGAACGTTTATAACAAAATATTATCGGGATTTATTTGGATTGGAGGAATTCTCGCTTTGAAATTACAAAAAAAACAGGTCGCATAAAACGAAAGCGTAGGAAGTAAATTTAACCTTGCATTCAAACCAAAATACTTAAATTATCCTATTCTCTTTTAATTTTGTGCAGAATTAATTCGTTTACCTAAGTTTTGTCTCCAATATCCTGACGTTTTTCAAGTCCTAAATTTCTACAAAAATTTAATTTCTATGTAGTATTTTTTAGGTTCAAGAGAATTTGCTTTTGTGAAAAAGAGAAGTTTAACTGATATAAACAACGAGGATATTTTCATCGGGCGAACAAAGAATGAGTAGTCATTTCTTTTTGTTTAGTAGACAGATCAATAGCTCCAGTTCCGTCGCAGGACCTGGGCTTTGATTTCGGGGGTTTGTGGGGTCTTTATCCCAGGTTGACCCTCCCTCGAGAGAGTTGTCAATGGCAGATGAAAGAACCTCTTTTGTTTAGCTCTATCTTTTTATTTACCCTTTATTGATGCGGCGGCGCCTCCACCTCCATCATTCGAAGGGTGGACTCGGGGGGGTTCGGGGCTGGTATCCCCCTTTTCCCCAAAGTTCGTCTACAGGGTGTTCGAATCTAGACAGCGCACGACTTTTTTAACTTTACTGTGGTCTACTTCACGTTGGGATGCGTCACCATTGGGTCCTAAACCATAGAAAGCGTCTTCACGAGTCCTCCATGGGCTGTCGCACTGGCCCCTCTCATGAACATAAGGAAGCCTGAGACCCAAGTTCGCGGAAAGCGCAGGGACCTCGGGAGGATCCTATGACCTGCTCCAGCCCGCAAGAGGTGGCAATTTTAGCCGTTAGGGTAAAACACGGGGAGGGGGGTATCCGCTGCGCATGATGTGGCAGCTCCCATAGTATGCCCGTCACTTAGAAAAAGAAGGGTAGGCCAACTATAGTTTAAAAAGGTTGACTCTTAAAAAAACTGCTAAAGGGTTCGAAGAAGAAGTGGAGGGCCCCTTTACCCTGCAAATGTGGTGGAAGGGAAACCATTCTACCATGTATAATTTCGCTATTACTGTCCTCGCCTAATCTAGCAACAAGGTAGGACGAGTTTTCACATTATAATTGCTCCTCCTTCTTTAATGATTCGAGACAAGTGTGGGATAGGAGAGGGGGGGGGGCGATATAAATAAAATGTACTGCTTGCACTTCTAACTCGGCACAGATTACTACAAGAAATATAAAGGAAAGTGGTGAGATATACCTCGCATCCAAGGACTCCCGATTAAATCTCTACGACTTTCGGACCCTTCAGAAGTCATCTCTTTGAGCAGAAACAATAATGGTCGCACAGAAAGGAATATTCTCTCGCAGGAACATTTCCGGCACAACTAGCGCCAACCATAGGTCACCCCCTCGCAATCGATCTTCAAAGGTCAAAACTACAAACTCAAAGGGAAGGGGGGGGGCCTCCGGAAAGCTATCCTTTACTAAACAATATTAGTCGAAAGAATCACTAAGATCAGAAGATTTGTCGTTTGAAACCCAACAAACAAACCCAGGAGCAAGATCCAAATTTGATTTGCCATGGCAAAGGACGAGGCAGTAAATCTATCCCCCAAAATACACTACATCCTTAGGAAGCCATTGATGCATATAATGGGGGTAATCAGCCAGTTATCCTTCTGGGCAAACTATCATTGTAATCGTAACCCATTACCATGCATTCATTTATCTTGTAGGGCTCATTCTATAAAATAGGGTGGGTCCCTGGTACCAAATTACATGATTTAATAGGCGCAGCAAGGAACTACACAAATCGACCATCGGTGGATTTATCAAATCCTAAAAATTGCTATGCGTGTAAATTAAGGAAATAATACGTCAAGTATAATAAATGAAGAACCAAAGAGAATTAGGAACTGAAACTATATATATTTAAACTGTATAAATAGATATGATGCAAGCGGTCGTTAGATTCGCGTGGAAACCTATGAATGCAAAGATATCAAAGGTAACCACATGGACAAATATGGGGATCACATACAGACTAACATACGCTTGTTAGGAACATTTACCAGCAGCTGAACAAATATAGTCTCTGACCTCAGAAATTTCGCAGAGTCCTGCGAAAACAATTCCCTATATTATAACTAAATCTATGGGAAATAGGTAGGCACAACAGATACACAGAACTGTCGGAAACTCCTCCCAAAGGGTGGACATAACGAACGAACTAGACCACTGAGTCCGCCCCACGCACAAGTCAAGGTCACGCCACTTGGAGATAAAAATTATATATATATATATATATATATATATATATATATATATATATATATATATATATATATATATATATATATCAGAGTGTGAGAGAGACAGACAAACAGACAGAGTCTCATTTTTCAGAATCATTATTTCTTATTAATTTACTCAGTTTACTTGCTTAAGTCCTGCGGCCTTCAGACTCAATACTTGGCGTGAAACAGAAAGCCTACCTAATTACCGCAAAGAACTCGATACGTTTCTACTTGCCCGTTTAGTAGGCCAATATAAGAATATAGTTGTATTTTAGAAAGCGTACTTTAAAAGTCCTTTAGTTTCCCCGATTACCGAGCCACCTTCGGTAAGCCCAGCCTAAAGCATAATCCTCGTGAGAAATTATAAGTAGTTAGAACTAATTAAACAGAGGCGTAAAGTAGTCCTACTCTCTAAAGTCAACGTCACCCTTCGAGCGCAATAGGAACAAGGACTCTTCAAAACACGCCCTTATAATTACCGGCCATGTGCCCACAAACCGGTAACTTCCAGCCCACAGTAAAGGTGACGAGAAAATTGACCCATCAGACCATTAACAGGCGGGACAAGGAGAGACGGTAATCGTGAACGCTATCATTCTCAAACAACCTGCCTTTAATGAAGCTGCAGTTGCCGGTTAGTTCAAGATTGTGGAAGCCAAGTTTCACATTTCAAGAGTAAGTAAGGAGGATACTAAATTCTTTCATGTTTTGGCTACATTACCTTCCCAGACCGTCGACCGTCTTCCGGCTGAAGTCCTCTCCACTCATAATTACCAGCTCTTAAGGACTGCGGTGATTGGGCGCATCGAGAGGACGAAACCCGGGCTGTTCGAGAAGCTTAGTGTCTCATCCACGCTCAATTTGGAAGAACTAAGGAAAACTGCCCTACAGGTAGGAATTGATGAGGAAATCGTTAGTCACAAGTTTATCCAATCCTTGCCAGCCAACATCGCGCCAATAATTGCTACCAAGAAGGAACTTACGCTAGCCCAGTGTGAGAGGATGCCCTCGAAGGAGCAGCGTGAGAAGAAGCCCCCCTCGGACAACCCTTTCAGCCCCTTCGCTCAAACCACGTGCTCCTTGGTGTGGAAAGTTTAGAATCTTCGATAAGGAAGCAGTCCCGCGCTAAGTCACCCAACCCTACAGCTGTATTTGCTTTCCGATGCTCCTCGCTTCCCCCTTCCCGCGATAACACCAAACTCTCCCACCCCAAGCTTCCCAGGCATGTATATTCCTCCACTAGCGCAGCCGTACTAATCCTATCATGAGTAAAACTTCGCTGTCCGATCTGATTCGTCATCTCATGGTCTGTTTACATAGACTGACGTCGAGATTCCTCTATAGACGGCTATCCCCTGGAGCTATCTATCGGACCAGCCACCTGGCTATTTAACCCTGAGTCCGCCATTCTTCGAGAAGATGGAGAGTTTGCCAGTCCCTCCATTCAGACCATTTTGTCTGGTCCTCCGTGAAGTCCCACAACCCCTATTCGAGTCGTACCTCGTTGTTTCGATGCGTTTCCCTCCAAAACTCCCGTTTCTTTGCGTCTGAGACTCCCTGCTGAGCCGCAGACCCGTCTCGTGTTTAAGATTCCATCTCTCTGGAGTAGAGAAAATCTCGTTCTTCAACAAGAAGTACTCAAAACCCTATCTACGATTCCTCTTCTTTAGGACTCTCCAAAGTATGTTCTCGAAGACCTGTGCCGTTGGTTTCCCCCCCATCCCCTACCCCTCAGATCACCATCACGCTTCAAGGTAAAGCGATCTTGTGTTGTAATCCCCTGATTACACCCCGCTAATCGCCACCTGCATCCACTTTTGAATTAAGATTAATCGTAATTAATCTCTTGTTCGTCTCAATGTTAATTTTGCTCCTCCCGCTTAACTCACAATCCAATTAACTATCTTTATCGAGTAATTTGTTCTCTTTTTTGGTATATATATATATATATATATATATATATATATATATATATATATATATATATATATATATTGCCCCATATATTATATATATTAAAATTATATTTTGGGGTCTTGTTCTTTATATATCCTTTGAACTGCAACTGGCAATCCATTAGATTAAACCCGGTCAACCGTAAATCGCACTGTATAAAAATCAAGGACGCGGTCCCCTACTCCTTTAATTGCCCCAAATCATATCGCAGGCGGCGTCGGGTCGGCTTTCTGCCCGTGCTTGTGTATTCGTCCTTGCGCCGAGCGAGTATTTACAGGCATACCTCGACACCTAGTTAAGAAATCCTGGCTAGGGTATTCCTAATCTTAATAAGAAAAGTGATAATTAAATAAATAATGTGAATTCTACGGGTAGTGCACGATCAGTGCCCATGAACGCGTACCCTAATGGGAACCGTCCCTATTTTGTGCAGCAAAATAATAATATCAGTGCTTATAATATACCAGTAGGATTGTGACATTTTCGAAGGAACCAACGACCTGCAATCTGCCGTTCACATTCGTGCTCTGCTAAGAATGCGAAATTCTGAAAACCCTGGTGCAGGTGGCCAAAGAGAGGAAAACACTTGCAGATGCAACCTTTCTCCAGGCCATCTTCGCCAGCCCGGACGGAAAACTAGCAAGGTATGTCATTGCAAGTGCGTCTGCTGCATTGCCCACTGTTTTCACTGTGTCGGCTAAAGTGAATAAAAATTAATGTGAGTTTCTAATTAATAAGTGGGGAGTGTGTCGATAATTCCGGCTAAATTTGTGAATTTTGGTGAATTGCGCGAGTCCAGTGTAAATATTACGACGGCTAATGGCGGGACCACCTGGACAAATACGCGGATCGCACACAAACAAATATACGCATGTTAGGAACATTTATCAGCAGCTGAACAATTATAGGCTCTGACCAGAGAAATTTCACAGAGCCCTGCAACAAGCAATTTCCTATAATAAAGCTAAATTTATGGGAAATATGTAGGCAGAACAGATACATAGAGATATTAGATACTCCGCCCAATGGGTGGAAATAAAGAACGAACTAGACCACTGTGTCCACTCCACGATCAAATCAAGGTCACGCCTCTTGGGGACGAAACAAACACACACACACACACACACACACATATATATATATATATATATATATATATATATATATATATATATATATATATATATATATATATATATATATATAGAGAGAGAGAGAGAGAGAGAGAGAGAGAGATAGAGAGAGAGAGAGGGGCTCTCATTATTCCTTATTAATTAACTTAGTTCATTCCCTTAGTAGCGTTACGGAATCCCGTTTATTCGCCTAAGTTCTGCCGCCTTCAGACTCGATACCTCGCGTAAAAAGGAAAGCCTACACATTGACCGCAAGGAGCTTGATACGTTTCCCCTTGCCCCTTTTAGTAGGCCAATTTAAAAATAAAGTAATTTTATTTTTAGCCACGTCCTTTCAAAGTCCTTTTCTTCCCCCGATTACCGAGCCACTGATGGTAAGCCCAGCCTAACGCATAACCCTCGTGAGAAATTTTAAGAGTCAGAACCATTTCAACATATGTGTAAAGTAGGCCAACTCACTACCTAAAGTCCTCGTCACCCTTCAAGCGCAATAGCAGCGAGGACTCTTAAATAGACGCCCTTATAATTTCCGCCCACGCATCCACAAAACTGTAACTTCCACCCCTATAATCTAACTTTCTTAATATAACAAATATAACCTTAGATGATAAAGCTTATAGATTTCTCCACTGATCCCTTTCGAATATCATAATATGCATAGGAGACGAGCTATGGTGTACCCGATTTAAATCACCGCTTCTGTTTTGAGCGAAATTAAATCATATGAGATGTAGTTAGACACCAGATGGAGTCTCGAATTCGGCTGACTTCACGGTGGTTGTCATAGACCATGGGTGCTGGAGGTATGGAATACATTGAAAACAATGCAAGTTTCCGCTGAAAAATTAAGGGCCTCGTAATTTAGGGAGGTCGGTGATAAAATCACCATTTTATTGGCTCGACATTTTGCATTCAGGGTGCAGAATATTTCCCTACCTACACAGTTTATACCCGCTGTTTATTTTCACAAAATGTTATTCGTGGATGGCTTTTGCCACTTAGTGTTAAAAGGGCAGATCAAATCTGCTCCGCAACAAACATTAAAGAAAAGATCCTATAAAGAGGAAAATGAATTTATTGAAAAATTAGCCAAATTACTTTCACTTGTAGAGTTCGGCAAGTCTTTATAATCTCTGTATTTGATTAAACGGTGTTGCATTTATTTATGTTTTGTTATTTTTATGCTGTTATGTTGATGTGTGTTTGAGCTCTAAACTGAGTATCTTCGTGTTTATTATTTTGTAGTGAGTGGTAGAGTTTTATTCTTTCTTGATCGAAGGCTCTTTCTTGATCAAAGGCTCCTTCTTGATTGCAGGCTAGGTAAAGGAGAACAAGGATTCTGTATGGGTAAAGTAAATCTTCAGCAGTGCATTCAGTATTCTTTATTCGGCAGCGTCTTGGGGAGTGTTCACATATTGTGATCCCCATCTTGAGACGCTTTTAACTTCTCAATTAATTGTAAGGCGTGGCACACTTCGCGACAAATTAAATTAATTTTGTTCATTCAACTTACATTAATTTTCTACTGACCAATGTTTTACATTACTAAAGAATTTTACAATAGTTATTTAATTATATATAGGTCGTTAATAGCATTGTTTTTATAAACATTCTCTTCATTAAATTTTATCATTAGTAGACTTTAACAGATCTGAACACTTAATTTACTTGCTTAAACTATCGTATCACATATTCGTTGTTTTCCTTAAATGTATTCATTTTGCCAGTCTTCCTCTAATAATAAAAACAATATTATGTAACAAGTATTTATTTTATATTAATGGAAATATTTAAGTTGATATAAGTTTAAACATAAGTGAATAATTTTAGGGTGATATTTGGTAATCATTTTCTAATTGTTGCCAAAGGTCGCCTCGGTCAAATTTCTGTTATTAAATTGATCATTTATTTGATTGGAACAAAAGATACAGGGGCTAATTTATTACAATTAATACATATATTCATATACATAGGTTTTGTATCACTAAGCAACCAAAACAAATACCATATTCCTATGTTTTATTTCTTTTTGCAACAATACAAGGGATTCCTTGAGTTAACGGGACAAAAATACTTAGGAATCAAATAATGAACTTCTTACAAAATGACATTAAATTGGGAAAAATATGAATGAGATTGTTGAAGAAAAGATAGATCAAAATATTGACAGACTTCATTTGCATAAAATTTGCTAATTACACATTGGGGCCAATATCGAATATTTAGGAAAGCGAAGTATTGGCCCATAGCAATATGGTTAAAAAATATTAAGCATGAACTTGTAGCGACGCCCGAAATACAAGGTGAACTAGGCTCAACGGGGAACCCCACCAATGAGCACCCTGTTGGACGTATGAAATATATATATATATATATATATATATATATATATATATATATATATATATATATATATATATATAATATATATATATATACATATATATATATATATATATATATATATATATATATATATATATATATATATATATATATATATATATAAAGCGACTACAGGATCTGCGGGTGATAATACAAGCACCACAGGACTATGCCATTTTTATTTTCTGTCTTTCAAATATAATTTGAAGACAGAAAGAAAGATGCAGAAACCTGATGTAGCTGACTATAAATACATATAGTACAAGAGAAAATAAGAATTGGACGTGAATGAGCAAATGAGACAAGAATCCAGAGTTTTTTAAAGGCAAGAGAGAGGGACATTAGAAGAATCGAAAATCAAAGGGAGCAGAGGGCGGCACAGTGAAGGGGATCCTTTACCGAGAAGACAGAAATAATGCCAGGGAGAAAAAAGTTTTGAATTCCTGGCCGGGACTCGAACCCGGGTCTGCTGATTGTCGGTCAGATGCTTTACCGGTAAGAGGGTGTGGTATAAAAATTCCTTGGAAGTTCCTAACTTAGGAAGATACCCGGTTTGATGGGGTAACGCTTTGGGCGAAATATAGTTACTGTGCCTGGTAGCCATCTGCTTCCTTTGATTCTGGATTCTTCTAATGTCGCTCTCTCTTGCCTTTAAAAAACTCCGGTTTCTTGTCTCATTTGCTCATTCGCGTCCAATTCATATTTTCATTTGTACTATATATATATATATATATATATATATATATATATATATATATATATATATATATATAATGTTAAATCATAATTGTGCATGTGTAGTGACGCCCGAATTACAAGGTGAAGTAGGCTTAAATAGAAACCTCACAAATGAGCACCCTGTTGTACCGATGAAATCTTGAAATTGGTCACACATATTAACTACTGAAATAACATGCCATGCAGTAGCAATGAACCAATGTAGAATAAAGCGAAATACTTATATCACATTGTACATGTATTTAAAAAAACATGAATGTAAGGAAGGCAAGCGAATAGTTGGAGGTTCCCACGGGAACACACAAACACCCACGCGAGGAAACAGTGCGAAACGAAAAGTTCTCGATGCAAAATAATGAAGGCAGCTGGGTAAACCTATGCTTGTATCTGATCTGACCAGTTAAAGTTGATGTGGACCTGCGAAACTACAAAATCAACTGCCCTATCACTAGCTATGGATGCTGGTTTGATAAAGCCACGATTAGGCGGCCAAATGCAATACACACGTAACCAGACTGAACACGCACACACCCTTTGACTCCTACAAGTAGTCTTAATAAAGTACACACGAACATACGTCTCACACCGTAAGCTCCACCTGGCGCCCAGATTAGGAGAAATGAAGTCACAACCCTTTTTAATTAGAGGGAGTATAAATAACAGGTTGAAATATTCTCAAGACACAAAATTATTCATTCGTCATCACTCTCACCCTGATTTGTTCATTATTAGCGTCAGGGGTCTGTTCCTCGTCCTTAAGTCGTGCCGTCATAGTCTCAACTATCTAACGTTAGAAATATATTTACGACAAAGCCCCGTAAGATTCGACTATATTGCTTGCCCCAATTAGGGTAGACCTTAGCTAAGCATATAGCCTAAAAACACCATTTTCCTCTCAAGTCCTTCCTTTACCTCAGTGATAACCAAGTTAACTTTCGAACCCAGCATATAAACGGATTCCCCGTAAGAACATTGGGAGTCAGAGGAAACTCGACAGGGAGACCTAAAAACTTCTTCGTCCCACACCCCCTTTACGAGTAACCCTGCCTCACGAATAAAACCCTCATAAATTAGTGATTCTACCAATTCCTCGAGACACTTACAAACCTGCTAACTTCACAACTATAAACTTTCTTCAACCTTTGGTGGGTCTGGCACTAGTTATTGGTGCTCGTGATTGCTTTTGTAGTGTTTGTATGTTATTAACCTTAGTAGTAACGCTTGCACAGATTGCAGCAGAATAGGGGAAGGGGGAAACCCGGTCATTTGACCACATTGTCCATTCGCACATTTCCAAAATAGAGATGATACAGCTTAAGGAACAAGCGGTCTTTAGACTACTTATCTTTCAGACACTTTTAAGTGATATGTTTAACGTGTCCGATGTGAACCCAATATAATATACCATAAAACACTTCAAAATGCTCATTTCTGAGATTCCTTTGAGTTTTTTATTCCATATTTCCATGTTTGTATGAGCGAGGCATGATCGATGGTACGATCATGCCTTATGCCTTCATTTTTTAGTGGTATGTGAACCCTACGATCCTTCCTCCTCAGCCCTGTTCTTCTGTGGAGAATGGTGAGACATTGGTTACTATGGCTCCTTTCAATTGTCTTCCATTGTTTGTCTGGTGGAACTCTTGCTTTGGTCCACACCACTTAACTTATACATTCCGCATACCAAGTCCTTAAATGTGTGACAGTGTAAGATAACGCAGTCACCAGGAATGTTCCTTCTTCAGTTATTGAGGAATAATTCCTTAAATATATCTTTATCCTCTTATCCTGTTTTCCCTTTGACTGCCCATTTACATGTTCCTTCTTATAGGGCTTTGACTACGTCTTGTTGCTATTTTTCTCCTTGGAAGTGGATATTCTTCATTAATATATACTTTGAGATGAAGTCTTCTTTTCTTCTTCGTTTGTCGTTGGTTTTTGTTCGGGAAATATTACCTTTTCACTATCATTTTGGGGTGGTTTACTTTTTTTTCTCCTGTAACCTTGGCCACAATGAGTTTTAAAATTTCTGTGGGGTATTAGTTCTATGGGAACCACATTTATTTAATACAACTTTCGCCATGCTTGGTATTGAGGGTTTCAGCAAAAGTTCCAGGTTTGCTTATATTCATTACGTGTACATAAAGGATTCACCTAAGAAGTTTCATCGAGGATTCGTTCGGGACTGTGAGGTGCGTTTTCTCCTTCCTCATTTATTGTACTTTGGCCTAGACCCCTCCTGCTTAAGTTGTATTTTTTTTCGTTTCCGTTTGGGGCTTTCCACTCTTTTCTTGGTATAATCTATTTGCTCTTAGGGTAAACCCTGGTCGATGCGGCCCATCGCAGTTGCATTTCTTTTCTGTTGGTTGGGTTCAATTCTTTTAAAAGTGCCCTCGTTTTCCACATTCGGAACAGCTTTGTTCAGTTTCTGTACCTTCTTTTGTCGTGTGAGTCTTCATCTTGTAACATTTGAAGCATATTTATATGTTGATGTGGTCCATTCTTTTTATTTTCTGATGAGATTCTCATCCTGAACAATAGGCCATTCTGGAAGATTTTGTTAACCATTTCTGTTTTCTCACACACTAATTTGTAAATGTGTGTATGATTTATGAACTTGATGGCTTTATACTTTTTATTCTTGAATGGCTATTTTCAATTCCTATTTTGAGTTCTTCTTTGTTGTGTGAGCCTAACCACATGTTCATTTTGTGACGTATGAGGCTCCTTTTTGCAGTGATTTGGGGAAGAATTCTGGTGGAGAGACCAAATTTTCTTAGCGCTTATTTATCCCCCCAGCGGAGATAAGTTTCTCTACATTGCGGTCGGTGTGGTAGATTACTATGAATCCATTTGAGACATCTAGAATTCGAATAAGGATAATTTAACATTGACGTAGAAAGTATTGATGAGTTTGCCCTTTTATCGGTTTGCTTCTGTTCTTGATGGTCGTTACGTGATACACAGGAGCATTTGACCCTACCTCCTTTTCCATGTGCAGGAAGAGTTTCCTCCTTATCCTTATTTTCAGGTTTGTGTTGGTCTCTCCTTGATTAATTTGTGTTCCTCATCATTCCGTAAGCAATCAAAAAGGAGAGTGTGTCGGGATTTGATCCACCTATGGCTCCCTATTTGCCTTCATATTTGAGCAGCACACTTCGAACACCCTACCTGACTAGGCCTAACTCTATTAGGCACTTCAACTAAATTTGGGGCTCTTGGTCCTAAGGATCACCATTTTTCGTGCCTCCCAAAAGGGCTTCCTTCCGTGGTTCACTATGCCCTACTTTAAAGTGGTTATTTTAAGTATTTTAAAAGGTGTGGAGGTTTAGGATGAAAAGTAGGAAATAATAAAGGCTAATTTAGTTTAGAAAGTCTGCTAACGGTAAAAGAATCGATCACTGCGAATTTGCAATCTTCATTTTGACATTACCACACAAACTCATTTAGTTCAATATATTAAACTATTCCACTCACTGAAAGTTAATTCACTTTACAAAAGTCATTTTTGACATTCAATAGCTGGAAGATCATCAACAACAAAGGTCTAAGTTTTTCACTGAAGACTGAATTCTTCAGTTCCGTTATTTACTCTAGAATAAACTAAATTCTCAAGGTCCTTCGGCATTACAGTTCTCATGACACTATGCTTTATTATTAGAACCAAATCCCTCCCAATACCCACTAGAAAAGGAAATGCCTCTAAAAATTGTCTAAGACGATCCCTCTTTTCAGTTGAGAACGATTGTGGATGATACAAAGATAAGCTACGCCAAGTTTTGTTGGGGTGGCTGATCTTTAGGCGTAAGTTTCGAACGCCGCAAGAGTAGTTGGGTTTTAGGTTTAGTTGGATACTCTTCCCCAAAGAAACAAATAAACAATCATAATCATCTAGCAACCCCCAAACATTGGCAAAAAAAACAATCAGCAACACAGTATACACCATCTCTTCGTCATTTACTAAAATACATAAGCCAAAACAACTTAACCAAACCTCAAAATAACTCATTATCCTCTACCAAAACAAACCAAACAACCCGACCTAGCTTAGGAACCAGCATACACCTCAGGAGAACAAAGGTCAAAGTAGCTGGGGTAGCTTATCGTCATATCTAGGTTTTGGGTGTCCTCTCTTCATGAGATCTGGCATTGTCCTTAATTAATTAGACAAAACTACATTGGGACGCTAGCAACCGGGTGGAGGCAACTGCCATAAGCACATACCGTTGGTAGGATCATTTCCGAAGTATATTTGCAACGCCAATGAGAAATTCCAAAACCAATGGTTATGTATCGTTTATCAAATAAGGCAAAACTCTTTTGTGATTCAACACCATTTCATACATAATCGCAATTCTCACAAAGAGATTTTTATTATTATTATTATTATACATTTCGAAAAACATTTAAGATGTAATTTAATAATTCCCTAATTTAACCTCAATTTAACAAGGTCAATATACCTAAGTCGCGTGCTCTCAATTATTCTGACTTATGACATATGACCCTCAAATCTTTCAATAATTACTGGAATAACATTGTGAGGACCTTGGCAATTATATCCTCGAATGAAAATGTAAAACAACATAAGGGTTTCAAATTTCGTTAAAATCAGCCGAATAGTTACGATGTTATTGCCAAAGAACTCATTTAAAAATAACGGTTACCATACAACCACCAACCTACGGATCAACATAGTAACTTATAAAGTCGCGTGCACGCGAGTGAATACACAAATGAATACATATTTGGAATCAGCATCAAGATTGCATTACTTCTTTAATTTCTCATCCACCCAAAAACCTGAAAAACGTGCCCCAAACCGTCCCAACCCCAAATATCCCTCTAAATCTACTCTGAGGTTAATAATGTATATAAAATAATTTTAGGATGAAGCTTCTTAATTAAAGGCTGTAACTCCCATCCGATGTCTGCTAGGGTATATGTAAAACAACATATGGGTTTCAAATTTCGTTAGAATGGGCCGAATAGTTATGATGTTATTGCCAAAACAAAATAATTCCCGGGCTGACCTTTGGAAGACTTTGGTAATTATATAATTTGAAATAGAATGTAAAACAACATAAATGTTTCAGATTTCGTTAGAACCGGCCGAATAGTTATAATGTTATTACAAAAAAAAGCAAAGCGGAGACCGACCGACCGAATAGTGAGATGTAGACTCGCTCGCGACTGATAAGCAATTTCTAAACCATCTATATTCTAAGTTCCTCACCCGACACTTCCGTTCCGGCTGAAAGATCAGCAGCTATGATGCCTTCACACATTTTCTCTTCCTCTAGCTTCACCACTTCTTCCCCGATATTTTGTGGGAATTTTCCTGGTTGGTTTTACTTTAAATTTAATTTAAAAAATAATCTCATCACCCAATAAGCCTAATATTGGCTCTGATCCATGCCATGTTATTTACAAATCTTGAAGATTTGTAAATAACATGATGGATCAGTTATGGTTTAAAGACCACCTCGGCATATCGTGAGGTTTATGTAGGTGTTTTTATTTTGCATGTTAATTAGTTTAGGTGTTTTATTTTACCTGCAAATTAGCTTGGGTGTTTTTATTCTACTTGTTAATTAGCTTAGGTATTTTCATGTGAATTAGCTTAGGTATTTGTTTGTTTTTAACGTTAATTAGTTTGTGTTAGTACTTAACATGTTAACAAGTTTATGTTTGGTTTAATTGTTAACTAGTGTTTTTGTATGTTTTTGAATGTTATCTAGTTTAAGTGTCTGTAATGCGAACGTTAATTTGTTTAGGCCTTTCTAATTTACATGCTAATTAGTTTGGTTGCTTGTCTTTTGCAAGTTAATTAGTTTATGTGATTGTACATTAATATGTTTACATTTTGCTTGAGAACCATATATAGAGAACCATAGCGACCTTAAGTATCCCCGACCTTAACTAATTAACATGTAAACATAGACACAGCTAAAATCACAAGAGGCAAGGATCGGAATCGTAGGGTCAGTAGACCTACATTCAGCCACATCAATAAATTCAGATCAAATTGACTAGTGTAGCTCTTTCTGTATACCGTAGATTAATTTACCAGGCTTTGCAATAGTTCTGTCACATTCTATTTGTTTTTATATTTCGACAGATTTATGCGTGTGATAGAAAAAGTTCTTTCAAACAAACTTAAAGTTCTACTTTTCCAGCACCCTGTCATTAAAACGGCTTTTCCATTGTATAAAGGTGTGTCGAGATGGAAGTGAAAAGAATCGAGTCTCTGCTCTCCTGCGCGCGGGCCACAACAAGTGCGACATCGGGAAGCGGCTCAACGTCAGCCAAATGACCGTCTACGGAGTCAGAGAGAGGCTCAAGAACGGGAAAAGATGTCGTTCATCAGACCTCAAGTTGATATCTGCTTACCTGTGAGAAAGGCCTTCAAGAGAGCTATGAAGCTCAAAATTACTGCGTTCGTGAAGAAGAACAACATCTGAGTAGCCACAGTCTCCAGGGAGGTCAATGAGGAGGGCGGTAAGAGCTTGAAATGCGTGGAAAGGTCTTTGCTCAGCGCTGTCATCGCCTCTAAACGACCTGAAGAGTCATGGCATTGAATTCTCCTTTTTATATAAAAAATCTTCATGGTCGATCCAGTTTTCAACAAGCAGAACGATCACGTGGGAACCTTCGGCTAGGATGCCTCCGAGTTCCGCTACGTGTCATCGACCAAGCACCTGGCCTCTGTGAAGATGTTCATCGTCGTGGCTTCGAGTGATGAGAAGATGCCACCGTTGTGGTTCGCAGCAGGTTACAGGCTCACCGCAACCGAATACATAGACTTTTGTCCACGAATTCTTCGTTATCCAGTTCTTCAATGCAATTTTGTCCTTAGTTCAATCAGGGTTTCCCAATATAGGGTACATGTACCCTCAGTGGTACATTTGTACTTTTAAGAGGGTAGGCACAATGGATCTGAGAGAATAACCACTACTGTACAATACATGATGTAATCTCCATCCAGATTGCACAACGTATTAGTCCGCTCTCTATTTCTGACGTTTATATTTAAGTGCGAGTTGGAAACCCTTTGTTTTGATCCCTTTATATGCAGACGCCTGCAAGCAAGCTACTTCAAAACACTATGTTATTACATGAATTTAGTTTATTGATGCTATGGATAATGATGCATCATATCTTATGAATTATGTGAGGCTCGTGAGCTTCATTTAATGATGTTATGAATAATCATTAAAAAAATCTATATGCATCGTGTAGTTTACTCAAACAGATTTCATAATAAAATATAAAAATTTCAATTTCATTGTTTTTCTTTTTCATCCTCAATTTTTAAGGGTATGCAGGAATTTATAAATATGGCAAAAGGGGCACAGAAGAACAAAAAGGATTGGGAACTTCTGCGGCCTAAATGATCAATTAAAGCGGGTGGATCTCTCGCTAGTCTAGAGGGGTACGACGGTATTGGATTTATGACGTATGGGTAAGGGGTTAGATCCCAGCACGCGCGGACCAAAAAAAACTTCCCAAGCTGGCCTCCCATTGGGCGGATACGCTGATACTCCCTCCTCTATCATTCTCTTCTTGCCTTTACCACACCACATAGCCAGCCTCTTCTTTGTTCTGGAACTCCGACAATGTGGTAATAATTTCCACGATGGGCGCATTCCTGCCCCCTCCTGGGTTAAGGAATAGTCCCCAAAACACCCAATATGACCCCCCATCCATCTTCGTCAACACTACGAACACTTGTCCCTTCGGCTTCCCCTAGCGTTGTCTTTCTGATCTTTATGCGCATTTTATTATCCGGGTCGGGTGGTATTATCCACGATAGATGGCCCTACCGACTAAATGGAGCATGTTATGGATTGAGTGTATCCACCAGACAGCTTTTGAGGAGATTAGAAAAGAATGTGGTGGTGTTAGAGAGCTGGTAAAGGAGGCAAGGTGAAATATTGCCGAGGTAGCCGAAAGATGAGTCTATTGAGGACATTTAAAGCACAGAGAGTACGCAACTCTCCAAACCACCCTCTGGTTTGATAACGAAAGCAGGGGTGGAGTGGGGGAATAAACGAAGGGGGACAAGTGAAACAGATATACGCAAAAGCCAAAATAATGAGGACTTTGACTCCGAATCTCCCCGCAAGTGTGGTAGGGGTTGTAGGCTGTTATAACTGTTACTTGGAGAAGAACGACGCCCTCCCGGCCCCAGGGAGTCAGGAAATAGATTGAGACTACCTTGGCTTTATTCTATCGCCACTTTCCAATCCGACGCTACAGCCCATTGAGAAGGGAAATTGGGTTGGAGTGGGGCTAGTTTTAGTAGTCCTGGATAACCCCAACCACACTTTATGGGAAAGTGGTTGATGTTGAGGTTTTGCTGGCTTCGGAAGCCTCCCTTCACTTATTTTCTCAGACGCCGGCTAATTTCGCCGACCAGCTTTCGTCCATTCATCCTTTGTCGAGGGGGTGGGGGTTCCCCCCCCCACCCTCTTTGCTCCAGTTGGGGGAGCAGAGTTTAACATTTGTGCATTCTTTCCACCCTTTTACCGTTTGTTCCCCCATCCCCCTTATTTTCTTTATCAATCATTTCATGCACCCTCAAGATGCAGCATGAGGAACATTGCAGCAACTGACATCTGAAAGATTGTGTCCCTTTCTAATCCAACACCCACAATTGTCTTCCTGAGTCAAATGCCTGCAGGAGGATATACATATATCTTCCACACAATTTTCACTTCCTTCATCTCTCCCATTTTCCTTCATAATATCTCCTTGCTTTCAGTGTGGTAGGACTCGCTAATATTGCGTTATATATTTAGTAAACTTGATCCAATGTAATTTCTGGCGTCCTCTATTTGGGTCATGACCTCAGTTTCCGACACCTCGCTCTCGTTTTCCCCTTCTGTTAAAAACCAGCCTCCGTCAGAGGGTTCGATGCTGCTTCCTGATTGGCACGAGGCCTTCAGACCTCGATCAGTGCCGCGTTGAGCGGATCAGCGAAACGAAGCTCTCGTCTCAGGTCAGAGTAGACAAGATGAGACGGGACGAGACGTGAAGAGACGAGGTGGGAGAAGACGAGACGAGACTGGACGAGACGGGCCAAGACTAGACGGGATGAGACGGTGCAAGACGGGATGGTAAGAGATTGGACGAGACGATAGGAGACGGGATGGGACGAGACGAGACTAGCAGAAGACGAGACGAGACGTGATGAGATGAGACAAGACAGGACGAGCTTAGAGGGAACAAGACGAAATGAGAGAGGACAATACGAGACTGTACGAGACAATACGGGATGAGACGAGGCGATAAGGGACGAGACGAAAGGAGACGAGACGGGACGAAACGAGACGGGGGAGAGACGAAACGAGACGGGACAAAAGGAGACATGACGGGACGAAAGGAGACAATACGAGACGAGACGCGACAAGACGAGAGGAGACGGGACAATATTTGACTAGACGATACCAGACGGGGCGAGACGGGACGAGACTGGACGAGACGATACGAAACGGGATGAGACGGTGCGAGATGGGAGGGGAAGACACGATACGAGACGGGACGAAACGGGATGAAGCGGGAAGAGATGGAACGGGATGAAATGGGACGAGATAGGATGGGACGGGACGGGACGAGACGAGACCAGACGATGCAAGACGGGACTGGATGACACAGGATGAGGCGAAACTGGACGAGAAGGGACGATACGAGATGGGATGAGACAAGACTATACGAGTCTAGCATAGACGAGACGAGACGGGATGAGACAGAACGAGACAAGACTGGATGAAATGATACGATACGAGACGGGATTGGACGAGACGATACTGACAGGATGAGACAGGACGAGACGAGATGTTACTGCACGAAACGAGGCGGGACGAGATAAGAAGGGACGAGATAAGAAATGACGAGACGGAATGAGACGACACAAGAAATGACGAGGTGGGACGAGACGAGACGAACGAGTGGAGATGAGATGGGACGGAACGAGACCAGACAAGACAGGACGAGAGGAGGCCAAGAGGATGTGATGTGACAGGACGAGACGAGGCGAAGAGGACGGGACGGGACAAGACCAGACAAGACGGGACGAGACGAGGCGAAGAGGATGGGACGGAATGAGACGAGACGAAACGAGACGGGATGAGCCGAGACGAGACGAGACGGGACGAGATCAGACGAGACGAAACGAGACGGGATTAGACGACAAGGGACGAGACATCCAGACAAAATAATAGACCATACGATTTCATACAATAAGAGTAAGACAACTGATAAAAGACTAGACAGACGATACGAGCCAGAGATACAATCGGTACGAAACCAACCAGCCCGACGACAAGAGACGAGACAGGCAGACAGACAATGGCAGACTGGACAAATAGACGATACGAGACAGGACACTCGGACAGATGATAGCATACTGGAATAGAGGCAGACGATACGAGAGAGACATAGACACAGGCAGACACACAGGCAGACAGGCAGACTTAAGGAAGACTTAGGCACATGATATCAGACATATAAAGCATTCGAGATGAGGCGAGACAGATGATACAATACGAGACAGATATGTACGTGCCTTAAATAAGCGACTATACAGATATAGCATTTAATCATCTGTCCATTGTATTTATGTATGTATAAACTTGGTTTATTTATTCCTCGAATCAACCCTTTTGAGATGCGTCCATTGTCCGAGGGACAAACGGGCGATTCAGTGAAATAAATCTCTCTTTAAACGGAGCCCGACGCGGCTAAAAATTCCCTTGAGATTTGACGAAGAAGTAATTACTTAAGCTCCCACAAGGAGCACCCATTTGAGACTGTGGTTTTATCACACAACTTAAAGTACTTTCACACGGACTATGTGTTATAGGATTTGTATTTAAACCCTAGGAATTAATTTACATATAGAGGCCACGGGTACTAATTTTAACCTCTTGGCGAAGGTTGAATGGGCTAAAAGAATTCCCATAAGACTACTAAACCCGGATATGGGGCGTTATTTGAGGAATCTACCTACCTTAACTCTTTTCCTTCGAGTGTTATACGAAATTGCGAATCGTTAAATCGTAAAAACGGAATAAGACGGTTATATGCGGTGTAGAAAAGAAGGGGAATATTTTGTAAGAGTTAAAAAGGAGACTCAAGATGCTTGCGCCAGGTGAGACGAATGTGAAGGATTGAGAGCGACGTTCGTGTGCGATGAGGGGTAGAAGGGGCATGTTGAAATGGTTGGGTATGTGGGAGGTTTAGATGTCGATAGGGAAACGTGTACAGGGTTTAGTTTACGAACCCCACATTTTTATTGTGTTCTAAACCGGTGTTTCTCAACTTTGCGTATCCCAGGCTACTTTTAACCGCTAAGGAGGCAAGGTTGTTTTTTTTTCTAAACTTTAGCCAACCTGTAGGAAAAGTGAAAAGGAGTTGGAAAGTGGTCAGTGATTATGACATGACCACCCGACTTGGAGGCACTTATGGGGTGGGAGCACCTCACATGGAAGTAATCCTGAGGAGGAGAGGGGAGGGGATTGTAATTAAACTTCCACTTCCAAGCTGTAACAATGGGGGCTATAAAATTCCTACAGCATGCAAAAGCCTCCCTATAATCTAACCTGAAATCTAACCAAACCCAACCAAAACCAACCCAACCAACTTAACCAAACCTAATACAAGCCAACCAAAACCAACCTAACCCAACCTAAATCAACACAAAGCAACCCAAACCAAACCAACCTAAACCAACCAAACCCAACGCACCCTAACCTAACCAAACACAAAGCAACCCAACTTAAGCCAACCAAAGCCAAACCCAATCAACCTAAACTAACCCAAACCAACCCAACCAAAACCAACCCATCCCAACCAAAACCACTCAAAACAAACCCAATCAAACCAAACCTAACCCAACGCAAACCAACCCAAACCAACCTAACCCAACCCGAACCAACCTAATCCAACCCACTTAACTCAACCTAACCTAACCCAACACAAACTAACTCAACCCAAACTAACCAAACCTAACCCAAGCCAACTCAACCTAACTCAACCGAAACCAACCTGACCCAACGAAACCAAAACAAAACAGACCCAACCCAAACCTAACCCAAACCAACCTAACCTATCCCAACCCAACCTAACCAAACCCAAACTAACCCAACCCAGCCCAACCAAACCCATCCCAACCCTACCCTACCCAACCTAACCCAACCCAACCTAATCCAACCTAACCCAAGCCAACCCAACCTAACCCTGCTCCCTCATGATAGCCTCACAGAAAGCGAGGTCCCACTCAATTGTAGTTACTCTAAATAAATAGATTTAGAGATAAAAAAGGAGATATTGCAATAAAATGTTATATCCTGTTAATTATTTAGAAGTTGTAGAATTGTATCTCTGTGGGCCCAAATGCTCCCCTAGAAACCCTAACTCCCCACTTCCGCCCTTCGGGCTCCTCTTTGTTAAGGATTCGTCTGTTTGAGGTGATTGAGTTAATATTAAAGTACAATTACAAAGTAAGTTAAATGTAATTAAACCCAAATACATGGAATTTACAGTAATTACAAACTAATTATAATATTTTTATCTATTATAAATTTTAATATTAGCAATACATTAAAATGCACTCGTTAATATATAATCAATTAGTATCTCATTTAAGTGTTGCGGGTCTAAAATATTGTGTAGTTGTACGTAAAATGTTAAACTCTTACTTTCAAAATCAAGTACTTTTGAAGTAGAAGGTGGTTTGAAAGTCTTGTTAACTCCCTGTAAAAATTGTTTTCATTTTATATTTCAGATTACCGAAAGTCTTGTCTCTCTATGTTAATATTGTTTTCATTTTCTATCTCAGATGACCGAAAGTCTTCTCTCTCTCTCTCTCTCTCTCTCTCTCTCTCTCTCTCTCTCTCTCTCTCTCTCTCTTTCTCTCTCTCTCTCTCTCTCTCTCTCTGTTTATATTGTTTTCATTTTCTTTCTCAGATGACTGAAAGTCTTGTCTCTGTTAATATCGTTTTCATTTTCTATCTCAGATGACCGAAAGTCTTGTCTCTCTCTATCTCTCTCTGTTAATATTGTTTTCATTTTCCATCTCAGATGACCGAAAGTCTTGTCTCTCTCTCTCTCTCTCTTTCTCTCTCTCTCTCTCCCTCTCTCTCTCTCTCTCTCTCTTTCTGTTAATATTGTTTTCCTTTTCTATCTCAAAAACCGGAAGTCTTGTCTCTCTCTGTTAATATTGTTTTCATTTTCTATCTCAGATGACCGGAAGTCTTGTCTCTTTCTCTGTTAATATTGCTTTCATTTTCTAGTTCAGATTACCGAAAGTCTTGTCTCTTTCTCTCTTAATATTGTTTTCATTTTCTATCTCAGATGCTGAGAAGAGCTCCTACAGTTTGGGAAAGAGGCTGATTGCAAGTCTATGGGCACATGATCATGTGTATTCTATTTTGGAAATAGCATGGAAGATATGCGACATGACTTCACTGCAATGAAAGTGAATACTCTAAAGCCAGTACATGTGTTTAATATTATTCTTCTATTGTTATTATTACTTTTCGATAGGGGTAACAAGACTTTCGGACCACCATGTACTTCAAAAATATTCGATTTTGCAAGTAAGAGTTTAACATTTCATGTACAACTACACGATATTACTATTTACTTATTTCTGTTTACGAAACATAAAATCTTATTCCAATTTTATACTATTTTTGTATTGCATTTAGATTCACAATCGTATTGAGATTTCCCTTGAAATTGGTTTGTGTTCCAGTTGTCAACTTTCAAGAGATATTTTGCATATTAAAGAAAAATACTTTCTCTTTGTCTCTAAAGTGAAAATGAATATTCCATCTAATGCCGAATTTTCCATTTATATTATATGCAAGAAGAGCCAATACATGAAATGAGTATATCGACTGAAATCTATGCCATTTTCTGGTCTAAAATCTGAAGTATATAGGAAGAATAACTGTAAAAGAATCCGGGACAAATGATTTTCAGAATTGTATGCCAAGTTTTCTCCGTTGGATAAACGCAAATATTCTTGTAAATCTGACGTCTCTATGGCAACGGAAGTCGGGTAACGTTATGCATAGGCTACGCACCTTCTATATGGACTTCCTACCGCTGAAGAATAATTATGTTTGTATTTTATCAATATTTATCGGACAAAACTTTGCAGACAACGAGTGATTTGTTGTTTGCAAGTTGTTAGTCTAAATATTCTAGTGATGTGGAATAATGAGACATTAGTGAAAAGGCTAGAAATTCTAGGCAGGTGAGGAGTGATTTCGTGTGATAGAAGCTGCTAATGGTGTGAAATAAGATTGAATTGCTCTGGAATTGTTTACAGCGCTGCTTAAAGCTCGACTTTATTGTTAATAAGGTATGCGTTTTATCAATTTTGATAATTCGTTATCAATTACCAGGATCAACAAAGAAATAGAGTGAGGCGAATTCCCTTAGAGGGTGAAAACACTATATCAGATGGGATAAAATTTCATGCGGAAATTTAAGAATATATTCTAATTTTCTACTGAATGTAGAACCTAAAAAAAAGAGTTAATTTGTAAAAATTCAATATGGCATAAAAAATCATATAGTATTAGAGAAAAATAGAATTAAAATGTAATATCTATTAAAAAAAATAATCACATAAATGATCCCATCTCACCTAGAACATCTACTTTTTCTCGAACCTGAAAGGATACAAAATTTGATTAATTCTTGAAAAGTACCGGCAAGTGTTCTCTTCCATTAATTTATGAGTGTTTATATATGATGTTTATAAAATTTTATATCATTTGACATGTAAATATGCCAGAAACTACTGTGCCTAAGAAAATTAAACGGAGCAGGCTTAATTTTTAGCGATATAAGATTTAGTCCTCAAATTTTGAATGAGAAATTCAAACCTATGTCGATTCCATCAATCATTTCACAAACTTTCAATAATCGCGTCGCTTGAACAAGGCACATATCAAGTCGGTACTCCAGCTCCTTCAAACGCTGCAGCATGTCATTGGTAACAGTTTCTTTGCGGCAGTGATTCTCTGCTTGAGTTTATCTAGCTTTGCAGGAAGAGAGGGGACATAAACTGCACACTCCCGTCACATAAGCCTAGAGAAAAAGATCTCAAGGTGTCGGGTCAGGTAAACATGGATGCCATTTCAACAGCACATTGTCTTTATCACCAGCACGCTCGATCTATCTCCCTGGTAGATTTGCATTGATTTAAGCTGCCCAGTGAGTTTTCTGTGAAATGGATTCCGTTCCTATTGAAAAATTAGGTTTTCATATTCATTTGCAATGAATTAATCTATTAGCCAGGTCTGAAACATTGGTAGATAAACATCGCCAGTCACATTTTCATCAAGGAAAAATGGGCTGTACAGGCGATTCCTGGAGATGGCGAAGACGACATTCGCTTTTGCCGATTTGTCATGACGTTGAAACGAGCTTTTTTCTCTTTGCAGGTAACTGGTTAGTGTTGAATTTCTTAACAAATTACAACTCAAGAGTTAGGACACGATCGAAAAAAAATCCCTCAAAATAAATGTACTCCAAAGAGTTCAATGGCTATACATATAGATGTGGCCCCGTATAAATTTGGATCTGAGGAACGCATTCGCGAATGGGCGCGTTCTTGCTCTGGCATATGTTTGTTTTCTCGCCAAACCTCGCCAAAGTTTGATCCGCTTCGAGCTCCGTTTGAAGATAGATTTATTTGCCTGAATCATCCGCTTGTTGTTTCGCCAATGGGCGCATCTCGAAGCCTCAACCCGTGAAATAAATAAAGGAATGGCATACAAATAATAAGCTCATTATCGTAGGCTCCTGTTTAAGACGGATGGCGGCCTGTCTCGTATTATATCTTGCATCTCAATCTCGCATCGTCTGTTAGTATCTCTCGTATCGTATAATCTGTCTTGTCTCGTTTATCTGTCTTGTATCGTTTTTCTGTCTGTTATACCTCATATCTGACGGACTTTAATATGTCGTAGACAATAACAAACTAAACATATAGACGATGCGCTATCTGTCTGTTTGTCAGTCTATCTGCTTTCTGTCTCCTATATCTGTATCGTGTAGTTCATCTGTTCTCCCGAGTGATTTGTTTAGGAGCTCTTCGCTCCTTCGCTCAGTTGAAGAAGGATCTCCTTTGTGTCGATTAGTCAGTAGCATCGAGTCCCCAGCTGTGCCCTTTCCTCCCAGGAGGGAATTGAGGTAAGATAGCTCACATGCCCCGAATTGTGGTTGCCATGAGATTTACCCGCAAACTTCACGCCAATCCGAACATTCTCTTGACCAGAACGAGAACTTAGTGGACACTGAACAAAGGCGTAAACTTTTCTCGCTGATGCTGACGGACTGTAACGAGGGTATTACCATCCTATTCACCACCTCCCTGGACATACCCCACATTCATAAGATCAAATCCACTATAAGTAATATGCGTGAACATGAAAAACCCTCGTCCTAGATAACCTTCAAAGAACTTGAACAAGGAATATAATTAAATTTGTTCGCTCAGAACTTCTGATCTTGTCCGTAATGACGTTAGGACGTCGATTCATCTGTACAATCATCGTCCGACTACGCCTTCGAATGCTCTTCTGAAATCCTTTTCCTGAGCTCAATTTGTTTAAAATTTGCAATTAATTCCTATCGAAGAAAATAAATTGCTTCCATCAGACTAAATGTCCAGGGAAAGGCATAATGAACAGGGGAGTTTGGCCTTGAACTCCTGTATCATCCTAGCCACTTACACATAGCATATAATCCAATATCTAGGTACAAATTACTTCTCCAACGTCATTCTAAAATAAAACAACATATCAAGACGTCATAGATTGATCGCCCTGGCAAAGATTGGGGAGGTCTACAACCTAAAGTTATACATGTAAAAATATCCCACTGTTTTAGATGCCACCAGGAACCAAACACTGTACAACACATATCCACATGACCGACGCAAGTACAACGAAGTTAGCCTACCGCGTAGGGTAGGCTGACTTCGTCAAGTTTTGAGTTATAAAGGAGGGATATTACCTGGCTAAAACAAACACCCTCTGGACAAGAGATCGGACGATATGTAGATGACACATTGGAGGATGGAGCTTCCCACATTTAGGAAAATCACCTCTACGATTGACTGTTTTGTATGAATGTTGCGAAGATCAGAGTAAATTTAAAATCTGGTAAGAATCAGGTAACAAAATGGAAATAGGCTTTGAAGAAGAAAAAAATATCAGTGTGGGGACAAAGCATTTGAGGTCAACACTGGAGAATTTCATGCCCTTCTGACCTCAACTTTTAAAGGAGTTCTACTTCAAGCATAAAGAATAGGGATGTTTTGGGTAGATGCGTTTCTTACCGGTCTCCTATTCACCACTATATTTACGAACTAAACGTTGTGTCGGCAATCGTGCAGTGGACATCTGGAAGATTGTGTGACCCCCCCCCCCCCCCCCCCGCCCCCACGGCCCAAGTGTGCGTAAGGGGATCTAGCTTAATTTTAGAGTTTTAGACAAGGGGCAAATATAGAGGTTAGGACTACAATCGCGTTCACACGCCAAAAAAAGGAGCTTTTCTTATGTATTTTAAATTTTATATTGTTATGGACGTCATACAATTTATTATGTGATATCTTATAGGGAAATGTTTTTTTTTTCGAAAGAAAAGTCCCTGTCCTATGGCTAATTCCCAAATGTGAAGAATAGCGGGTTCCCAACAATCTCACAGAATTACCGATATATGATGCCGAGAATCAAATAAACTTTAGGCAATACTACTGCGTGAATAATCGGGTACTTGATCCTTTACAGGGAAAGTATTTTGCACAGATTTATCATTTACAAATACGAACCTACCTTCTATTCAGCATAAATATTGTTCGGAATATATATATATATATATATATATATATATATATATATATATATATATATATATATATATATATATATATATATATATATATATATAATGAAAAACTCACAAAGTATCACGTGAGGGTGGCAAATGAATGCAATATCTCGCAGGAAAAAATGAAAAGGTGTTTCCAAGTACTTTCGAACTTTGATAAGTTCCTTATCAAGGATAACTACAAGAAATAGTATTATATTAGAGGTATATAAACGAAAGAAAAATATGAAAGACCGCCTTAAAAACAAGAAATCACCAATGAGGAAGAGGGAAGGGGGAAGGTAAAAAAACACATTAAGGATTACAAGAAGCAGGTAGTAAGGTCAAACTAAGTCGAAGGAAAGGGTAACAGATTCAAAGAAATGGAGATAGCCTAACGAGGGAGATTATAAGACACGATGAGCAAAAGGAGGAAAAATACAAAGTACAAAACAGAGCAGTGACAATTAAAAAATAAAAATGAATAATAAAAAAAAATAAAAATAAAATAAAATAAAATAAGGGCCACATAACTAAAGAATGTATATAAAAAAACACTAGGAACGCAAGACAAAACTAATTTCTTTGAGTATTAATCTTTTAATTATAGCATCTATTTTATATAAACCAGGGGAAAGGTTAAAATGATCACATTGGCTTATAAAAGCACATTCAATGATGTTCCTTTTTATATGTTCATTGGAACGATAAATAAATTTGGCCGAGTTCCAGTTAATTAAATGGTTCTTATCTGACATATGGACGAAGAAAGCACTGTTATCTTTCCCTCTTCGGACATTATATTTATGTTGATTTATGCGAAAAGAAAGTTGTTTACCTGTTTGTCCGTAATATTTACTTAGACAACCAGAACACTCAACTGAATAAACTCTCCCTCCTCCCAAACTATTACAATTATTACGTACTAATAAATTCTTAATGCTCGTCTCATATTTTAAAGCAACAGAAATGTTAAAGTTATTCAAAAGACGGGGAAGATCACTAAAACAAAGAGAAAAAGGTAGAACTAAATTGTTATTTCTATTAAAAGGGAGAGTAGGGACAGTTTGATAAAATGTCTTTTTAGCAGAAGAAAGACAGTTTGGAAGAAACGAGTAAGGGTAACAAAGTTTATTGCCAATTTCAAAGATATTGGAAAATTCCAAAACTTCTCCCTACTATCCTTGACGCTCCGATCGTTTGGTACAGGTATATTGATGATGTCATTTGCTTGTGGCCTAATTTCAAAGATGTTAATGTTTTTCTTACCAGACTCAATTGTCTCGTCCCTTCAATTAAATTTACCCATGAGTTGGAAAATAATAGAGCCCTTCCCTTTCTTGATCTTCTTATTCATAGATAGAACTCATACATGTTTTAAATACTCCATCTTTCGTAAGCCTACTAATTTAAATTCTTATATTCATTTTTACTCTTCTCACAGCCCTTAAGTTAAACGCTCTGTTTTTTCTTCTATGTTTCTACGGGCATTACGTGTTGTGAGCCCGGAATATATGGATTTGGAATTATATATATATATATATATATATAATTTCACCAGAAATGAGAGTACATAGAATGCGGAGAAATTCATCTTCATTTATTGGGTATAAACAACGTTTCGAGCTGTCTGCTCATCTTCGCTTCTATGATATAAAGGAATACCTAATTAACAATGAATTATAATATTAAAAAATTTGTCTAGAAATTAGAATATTAAAAGTGTTGACAAATATCTACAAAAAGAAAAGAAGAGACTTTTTTTTCCTATAACACAAAACCTAAGAAAATACATAATTTGTAATGAGGTAGAATATTAAAAATCCTAGCGGTATATAAGGGAAAACCATCAAAACACTCACCATTGTTGGTCTGACTCCAGATTGAAGTGGAGAGGGGGATTGACGTGAACATAGGTAAGATTGTATTGTTAGTAGAGTTATGTCATATATATATATATATATATATATATATATATATATATATATATATATATATATATATATATATATATGTATATTTATATATATATATATATATATATATATATATATATATATATATATATATATATAAACAAAAACACATACAAAAAGTTCTAATACCATCAGAACCAAAGAATATTTGCAGATAGTGCAGGAAAATTTCAAGAAAAAACCCGGAAAGTCAATCAGATCCCTTCAAAGTTTCAGAATGCACCATCGGAAGAGTTGTGCATGACGATATGCATTACAAGTTTTATATGAAGCGGAGAGGTCAGTTCATACCTAAAAGGCGGAAGAGAATGGTTTGATCCGTGCCAAGCGCTTGCTATCCATATTGAAACATCAAGAAGCGGGAATGCTTTGGCTTTTCTCTGATGAGAAAAACTGGTGCCAGGAACGGAAGGTAAACCTATAGAATAACAGATGGTTAAGAAGAGTGTCAAGCGAGATTGCAACTGTTATGCATATTAAGTTTCCACTAACTGTTACGGTTCTTGGAGTCGTTAGCAGTAAGGGAGATTTCATGCTTGGTCAATAGGCTCAACTCAGAGAGGGCGGAGCTTGGTTAAGAGGCCCAACTCAGAAATAAGGAAGCTTGGCTGAAGTGGCTAACTCAGAGAAGGTGAAGATTAAATAAGAGGCCCAACTCGGAGAAAGAGAGAGAATCTTGGCTAAGACGCCTACCTCAAAGAGGGGTAAGCTTGGCTAAGAGGCCCTACTTAGAATTTTTTTTTTTAGAGGCTATCTGGCGACTGCTAACTTGGTCATAAGTCACCGTCCCTACTTAGAAAGAAGCAATCTTGGCTAAAAGAGAAAGGGTTAAGTAAAGATAGACCCTCCTAAGACAATAATGAGGAATTAACTTTACTTGGTTAATTGGAGGAGGGATGACCTTTACTTGATAAAATAGGAGATATACGAAGTTATGACATCGCTATTTTAAAGCTACTGAAATAAGCATAAACTAAGATTTAAACGCATGCTACGATTTAAAAGAGAAATACTAAACTCTTATCTCCAGGAATTTATGTGGCTTGAAAGACATAAATGCAATGTTTTCAAGGATTTTTGCGATACGATCGCCAGCCAATACCATTTTAATTAAGTTATTAAAATTTAATTCCAAGAGTTCCACAAAGTTTACAATTTTTGATTGTTTTTAAATAAACTTCCTAACAAATATGTTTCTAAATTAATTTTTTAAGTGATTTTATTTTATTTTTTTTTATCCTTGGGATTAGCTTTACTAGTGTAACTTTGGGAGGGATGATCTTTACTTGGTAAAATGGGAGGGACTATATTTACTTAATCTGAGAGAAACAAGTTTCCTCATTAGGAATGAGTACAAATGATTGCTTTCCACTTGGATGTGGCATTGGCTCACCAACGAAGTTTAGCTCATTAATGTTCATGAAGTTTTAAGATATTTCATAATGATTCTTCAATAATATTTTCGGTTATTTTAATTTCTAAATGTTACACATAAAGGATAATTATCCCATAGCCAGGTAAATCCTCCATCTTTACAATGTTTCATAGAGAACCACTGGTAATATTTTGGATTGATGCTTCTGACTCCACTTTTCTGTACGTCTTCTCTCTTCTAATGGAAAACTAATAGAATTATTTTTCTATTCAATTATTACAAAATATATAATGTAGTAATGGAAATTTTAGATTAAATTAAGCGAAAAATCAAATGTGATTTAAAGGCGACCTTTCTTATGAGAAAGGATTATTGAGATGACCGCCTTTAAAGAAAAGGTTAATGGATGTATTTTACCCGAAAGAAAAGAATTAAGAATAAGGGAAAGAAAATAAATCTTATAAAATAAGAACAAAATCAAGGGACCGAAGTCGCGTCCTCTCAATTATTCTGACTTATGACCTTATTACCATATGACCTCACGACCTTTAAAATTTTCAATAATTCCCGGACTAATCTTGGGAGGACCTTGGCAATTACATCGTTCAAAGGAGAATATAAAACAACATAAGGATCTTAAATTCCGTTAGAATCGGCAGAATAGTTACGATATTATTGCCATAGAACTCATTGAAAAGTAAAACGGTTACCAACCGACCGATTGACCTATGAACCGACAGAGGGCGACTACACGAAGATTTTACTATTTGGGGATGTGATAAAATTAGTAATAAAAGACTAAGGACATACAAACCTGAATTGATATTGAAATTCCCGAGGAACGCTACAGATACAGGTTCAATAATATTTCTAGATGTATAATTACTGAAATACAAGAATACTTTGGCACTCTATTAGTAAATAACATGATTAGAGAGGGTCATATGAAAAAATAAAGAACTTTGATAATTCTCTACTGGACTCTGGCGGCCAGCTTTTTCCACACGATTTGTATACACGCACACGGGCTTTCCCGTGCGATCTAGGAAGCCTTTTCTGCGCTTGGTAGATATGTGCGCTCATATCTTATTTCTTTTTTTGTGTTGGAAGCAATTCGTTTGGGAATGCAATTCTTATCTGAGCAGGAGACACGCCTTATTCCTCCAATTTGGGGAGGAATAGCACCAGCTTACCGAGAAGTAATTCATTCAGTTCAGATGAATCAAATCAGCAATCATCCAAGTTCCTACACATGTCGAGAAGGCAAGATATTACGTCTTCCATCTGAGATGATCTCATCTCTCGCTGATATCCATGTTAACGGCACTCTCCTAACGAACTCTGGTCATATCTTTGCCACCTTTTGGAAATTCATCTCCATTACCTGGCACGTTATTTGTACAATTTCACTGCACTCAAAATACAATTTAATTCAACTCGCGCGTTCACAAACTTTAACATGGGATGAAAAGTATAATTATCAGTTCCTATTAAATTAGTGTTTTCATAGTGCCTAAAGTAAAGCGATACCCACTTTAATAATAGCTAATTACTTCTCTTTAAATATTCCGTTAAACTGAATAATTCCATCTTTTGTGTATTCCTATATTATTTCGCATATTTAAGTAATATCGTTAAATTCATTATTTTCTGTAATAAAATACTAAAATACAATCCGTTTCCTTGCAACTTTCAAATTCAACCTTCTCCGATTTTACTTCGAACATTCAATGCCATCATTGGTTTTGAATGTGAAGCAAAGCAAAAATGTTCTCCTGACTTTAATTTGGTCGCAGTAATGGTCACAACAGTTGTTGTCACAATTTTGTTTCAGAAGAGCCGTTTCTTGGGTGGGAAAAGAATATCATGCCCGATGATCGCTATCTAAAATTGTATTGCCTTTCTAACAGAGGGATTATGCATATTTTCATTCCTTCACCAGTAAAACGACCCCTAGTTATGGATCGTACAGTCTGAAGCCGTCATCGAGATCTATAAAGTTGTGAACAACAAGGTGAAGTACGCGCACACGATATCCTAGGTGGCACCCTCAGGTACTGCAATCGTGTGCGATTAAACCCTAACCCCTTCAGCTAGCAAAATACGAGTATAAGAAGTTCTCAAGTAGTCGTTAATATTAGGCAAACCCTCCTCCAAGCGCCATTGCCTCACTGAGTTACTTAGCTCTTCCATTGTGACGATCTCCTCCGGGAGCTATTTTTGCAGCACCTACCAACCCAGATCCAGCAGGTTTTGTCAAGCCGATATTTAAGCACTTCTTAAAAACAAATAGGAAAAACGACTGCTATCCTTCTCGATTTATCTTTATTGGTGGTAGCTTTGGTAAATTTTCTATCCCTTAAGGCGAGATCATGTCTTCAAACTCCTCTTGGTAAAATTCAAGAAGTTCTTGGCATCCACATCCAAGCGAGCTGTTAGCGTCTCAAAGTCACTCTCTCGTTGCCGCTCATTTTCGGCTGTCGATCTTCTTCCATCAACATGGGCGTGAAGAAATTTACAGCTACCACCACCGATTCAAATAATAGGTTAGCAAGTGGATTTCTTCCTGTTCATTTTGTAAAAATAAACACCGCCCCTCGCTTAGTGACGGCCGTGGTAGCTAATAAATAGAACGTCGTATTATACCAGTTGACCCCATCACCAAGACTCTGGTTCCGGTGGACTCTGAGGGTGGTGTCATCGTGGTACAAGTGAGCTTTGCAGAACAAAATAGGCGAAATCAGTCTCTTAACTTCTGGCCTGCAAACGGGACCCCAATCCCTAGATACAATGAAAAACGACCCTCACTTAGCCTTGGATTACAATGAATTTCACATGGATCTTTAATCTTTCAAAGTTTCACATCCTATCTGATTTCCTAACCTATTGACTTAACTAATTGACCCTAACCTAATTGACTTCAAGCAGCATAAGCGACAAGAAGACGAAATTTTCCTCTACGGCGGAGCAGGTTGCAATTCCATCTGTTCTGTATAACCTTCTCATTGCAGTTAACCCACCCTGAATACAGCTCTTCCTCGATTTTTACGACCTAGTCCTCACTTCATGATATGTTCCTGCAAAACATTCAGCTACTTACCGTGTTGAGACGCATAATCCTGACGCCTATTTCCGCGCCTGACTGCCCCTTTACCCATAAACTTACAGCAGCAAAGAAGTAGATGTTTGGCGCTGAAATCATCCGGGTTCCAAGATCGAATATGTGTTGCCCTTTCATTTGTTTGCCAAATCATCATGTGGATGGAGGCATTGCGACGAATTTAGGAGACCCAATGCCGGAAAAATGGTTTCCGCTATCTCGTGCAAAACTTTCCTCCAATCTCGATGGGAAATAAATATTCTCCAAAGTTGACCTGCTTAACGCATATTAGCACATACCCGTTGATCCGGATTCCATACACAACTTAACAAATATGCACAGATCACAATTACTTCCATACTGCGAAGGCCTTTATCTATCAATATTTTATAGTACTTCGTCAATAATATTAAAATTATTATAATGGCAACAAATAAACCCACATAAAAAGTACTTTCGTACAACAGGGCTCAATCTTAGCAATATTACATAGAGATCAAGTAATAATATTTGGAATTATTGTGATGTAAGACTCATCATGTACACAAATTTCCATTATTCCATGTTGGAAAAGTTTCTATTAACGCCATGATTCGTGAATACTCGTCAGTTTCTAGTCGCGTTGACGCGACTCTATAAGTTACTATGTCGGTCCGTAGGTCGGTTGATCGTATGGCTACCATTTTACTTTTCAATGAATCTTTTGGCAATAACATCGTAATTATTCGGCAGATTCTAACGGAATTTGAAACCCCTATGTCGTTTTACATTATCCTTTCAAAGATATAATTTTCTAGGTCTCCCCAAGGTTAGTACGTGAATTATTAAAATAAAACTGGCTATAGGTCGGATTGTTCCACATGTTGAAAGTTTTGAAGGTCGTGAGGTCATAAGTCAGAATAATTGAGACTTAGGTATGTTAACCTTGTTTTAAATGAAGAAGATTTAATATACAACGAGTTCCTCACTCAATGGGTCAGAGAACCGACGAGAGGACACAATATCATCGACTTGTTCTTCACCTCTAAGAATAATATCGTTGAGGATCTCTCTGTAGGCGAAGAGCTAGGTGGCAGTGATCACCAGCTAGTTAGATTTAGCGTCAAGATCCCGAAGGTAAGGTCTGTTGCCAGTCAATCAAGGAAACTTGACTTGAGAAGAGCAGACTTTGCAAGCCTTCGTGCTGGACTGACTGACGCGAGGCTAGAAGTGTGCGATGCTGTTGAAGACTCGTGGAATAGTTTCAAAACCACATTCATGAGTCTTCAATCGCGTTTCATCCCTCTGAAATGCCCACGTCGGTGTTCTGTTCAACCAAAGTGGTTTAATCGAAAAATCGGCCAACTGCTTAGGGAGAAGAGAACTGTGTACCGGCAATCGAAGATCTCGGGTGACTTTTACGAATACCAGAGGCTAGCCAGGAGAGTGAAGTCCAGCATAAGGGCGGCTAAACGGTCTGAGGAACTCCGAGTGGCGAGACTCTGTAAAGAGAATCCCAAGGAGTTCTTTGGATATGTAAACAGCCGTAAACCAATCCGTCAAACGATTGACCCTTTAAGGAATGAGGAGGGGACATTAAAGCATTCAGATGCAGAAAATGCTAACCCCCTCAACGACTACTTCTCTTCAGTGTTTACTGAAGAGTGTGGTCCCATCCCCCAGCCGACGGATTCCTACTCGGGGGGAAAAGCTGGAGGATATGGACTTCATCGAAGGAGAAATAAAAAAAAAGATCAATGACCTAATGACGAATAAGTCACCTGGCCCGGATGGGTTTCTACCTAAAGTGTTGAAAGAAGTGCGCGATCAAGTGTCACGACACCTGAGCGCAATCTTAAACATGTCAATCCAAAACGAATGCGTTCCTAGAGACTAGCATGAGGCGGAGGTCACTCCTATCTTCAAGAAAGGAGACCGTAACCAACCGTCGAACTACCGACCTATCAGTCTGACTTCGATAGTAGGTAAACTTATGGAAAGCATGATGGTAGACAAAATGACTTCGCATTTAGAGTCAAACCTGCCACTGAGGAGTTCCCAGCACGGCTTCCGAAGGCAACGGTCATGCCTGACGAACCTTGTGGAATTCTTCCACTTCGTCTTCAGTGAGCACGATCGGGACAAGGCGGTGGATGTGGTGTACTTAGACTTTCAGAAAGCCTTTGATAGGTACCACACCGCCGGCTTCTCCGGAAAGTGCGAGCGCTGGGCATAAACGGAATTAGCCGGCTGGATCGAGAACTGGCTAAGTGGCAGACGGCAACGGGTGGTGGTGAATGGACAGGCTTCTGAGTGGGTGCCCGTTACTAGCGGGGTGCCTCAAGGTTCTGTCCTGGGACCACTACTATTCATCATCTACGTCAACGACATGGACGGTGACATGGTTGCCAAGATTTCCCAAATTTGCCGACGATACCAAGCTTGGTATGAACGTTGCAAAGGATGGAAATAGTGCCCGCCTGCAGGAAGTTCTTCGGAAGATTGGGGAGTGGTCTGATAAGTGGCAAATGCCTTTTAACGTAAACAAATGCAAAATGATGCATATCGGCCACGGAAATTCTCAATCACCCTATATCCTTAAGGGCACTGCTCTTGAATCCACCGACACTGAGAAGGACCTGGGTGTAACTATCACGAGTGACATCAAGTTCTCGAAACAATGTATTGAGATGAAGAAGAAAGCCCAAAGGATGTTAGGGTATATAACGCGACAGTTTGGATATCGGAACAAGGAGATAGTACTGTGTCTGTACAACTCCATCGTCCGACCGCACCTGGAGTATGCCGTACAATTTTGGAGTCCTTAATTCCGAAAAGACATCGCGAGATTGGAACGCGTGCAAGCCTGGGCAACCAAACTGATTCCCTCTATTGGACATAAAAGTTATGAAGATAGATTAATAGCATTAGATATGTTCTCGCTGGAGACCCGGAGACTACGTGGCAGCTTATAGAAGTATATAAAATACTTTGAGGGTTCGAAAATGTTGACTACGGGGATATTTTCCAGCTCAGCGAGGGGAGAACAAGAAATCACGGCTTTAAACTTGAACTGAAGTTATACCACCGTGATATGTGTGGAAAATTCTTCACTTACAGTATCTGCGGTAGTTAGAACGCACTTCTGACGGAAGTTGTCAACAGTGAATCTGTTGACCAGTTCAAGTCAAGACTAGATAAAGTCTTGCGAAATCGCCGTTAAGATCCTCGCGAGTGATCTTCGAGGTTGCCAACGGACACCTTCGAAGATTGTGCCAAAGTACCCTTCTTGTATGGACTGTAAGGTCTTCTATGGTACTTATTTTCCTTGTAGCTCCTTGTAACTACATACCAAGGACAGAAATAAGCATGATCTTCAAGACACGTGGGACAGGTGCCAAGAAATATAAATTTTAGAATAGTTAACATGATAGAACTTGTAGTTTTGATTCCCCGTTAAGCCGCCGGTCCAATGAGTGTATAACTCTAATTTGTTGTCTACTGCTATACTTCACCGCTGTTATATCCTACACCCTTCTTCTACACCCTCTTACTTACAACTTCTGTATCTATAATGCTCGGAGCCTAATGATGCTCTGATCAATGAGGGTGGGAGGACTACAAAGGAGTAGCGAGCTTTGCATATATATATATATATATATATATATATATATATATATATATATATATATAATATATCTTGGTTGGAGACCATGCTGTATGCATGATTTGTTGAAGTCGACAGCGATAGATGTTTGATTAAGCTTGTGCTGCATCAATTTAACCTTTTCAAAGACTTTTCAGAAGGCTAAAGGTGAGAGAAAATGCTGGCAAGTGGCATTTATTTATTAGGTAAGACGTTTTCAACCCTTTCAAGGGTAATCTTCTGTTCAAAAAGTGAACAATTATAGACAATGGAAGTTATTTATGCATTATTATCTAACATAATATTTGTTTGGACCAATGAGATGTGAAAGAAATTATAAAGATTGTATAATGTTTCGATCGGTGAAGTATAAGTAAATACAAAAATTAATTGATCGGGCAAGTTGGATAGCAGATGTTGAAAATTCTTTCTTACGAAGATTTAAAATAACAATCCACTCAAAGCAAGCAAAAGCGAAATTCATCGTTCATTGAAGAAGAAGTTTTTTGAAGAGACACCACTGTCAGACAAAACCTTGACTGGATTCTCTACAAGGACGAACCTCTCCCTTTCTCTCCACCCTTTTAGGGCGAGTCGGATAGGGGCACTTAAGTATCCATAGGTACCTTCTAGTGCAGGAGCCATATCTGAATCGGGCAGGCTGAAGCTTAGCCCGAAACGGATTAGATCACGTGTGAGCGGCGGATACTAGAAGTTGGGAGCAAAAACTGATAGGGTTAGGCGATAGACAAGTAGGTAGGGCTTACCGACTTGCTAACTGAATAAGCCAGATCGATACCAGATAGGACAGCTACCTATCCTCTTAACTTACTTTATCCTCTCTCTTTTTTCCTTTTCGCTTTCGAAGAAAATGAAGAAACTTAAAAAGAAATTTAGATAACCCACCGATGAACACAAATAAACGGGTCCCTTTGCGCGTCCGTAAGGGCGCGCAAAAACCTGACCGGACCACGGCATTTAGAATTTTCCACGAAGAACTCGGCATGGTGTTAATTCGACTACTGGACTACACGAACTCTTACATAGCTATTTGCCAATATGACAAAGACATCGATAAACTTCTCTCGGAAAGAGCTACACAATTGCTTGAAGACATAGGGTTGGAGGCCAAAACCCCACCTGAGTTCGAAGCCCAGAAAGCTATATACTGTAGACTGGCTAGACTCCTGGATCGATGAACACAACGCCGAGGAAATAAAATAAGAATTCAAAAGGGCTCAAAACTGGGCCAAGGTAAAGGAAGTTATCAAGTTTACGAATTGGAATAATGGAACCGAATACACACACGTGTTTAAGGTCATCTTTCGCGAGACAGAAATGGAAAGAAAAGCCAAGAAAACAGGTCTACTAGTATTCCATTTGAATATAGCACCCGATCAGGTCAAAAGCGACAAATTGTAAGCATTCAAACGTGCTTTACTTGTTTTGCCCTATAAAAACATGTAACACGAGACTGTCCCTTGACAAATAATAAATGGTGCTCTGAATGCAGCAGGAAATAGTATACATGGAGAGAATGCGCTTCGCAGACAAAAAGGGGTCTAAATCGCAACGGCAATCATCGCACAATGGCAATATCCTGCCCTAACAAGAGAGAGATCATTGACAACAAAATGAAAGAGAAATCAAAAAGGAACAGGAAAAACAAAGTTTAACTTTCGCAAAAGCTACGGCCCAGCAAATGCATCCAACGTAAAATATAATAGAGATCAAACACGGAGAACCACTAAACATCCTCGCATGCATATTGCATGTTCACGTGCTAAATGTTGGTAATCCGGGTTAGTACTCTAAGGAGTTGAACCTGATGTTAAAAAAATAATGGATTAAAACAAATGTGGTTCCCAGGGACCCCCTCCCTCCATCAGCAGATATACTAAACGTCAGGTACAAACCCACACCCTCAAACCAAGAAGAACAACAGAATAGAACGAGTACGCCAGAGACACACACCATCTCTTCGGCGGAATCAAGAGACCAAAGGCTTAGCAAAGAAACAAAACAACAGCTAGTCAAATCTATGGTGACCAAGACAGCCTCAGGAGAGGGATTCAACGAAGAAGAAAACGCCTCAGCACCAAATGAGACTCAGGAATCCGAAAGAGAGGTACATACCGTCCCAGAGGAAAGAGAAGAGCGACAAGGTTTCACACTGGGGTTCTTTGCCCCCGAGGATAAACCTTTTCCTGAAACAAATAAAGAGCTAGTTCAGGATATTAAGAAAGGCCAGATAAAATATGAGTTCGAAGGCCCGTACATGCACCGAGAAGTGCACCAAATAATACAGTCGGTAAGTTGGTAATCTCATGAGACCTATACCATGCAGTTACAAAGGAAGAATTCAAGAAAAAGAGATGTGGTAGAGCCAAGTCACCGATTGAACGGACAACTCTCAGCATGAGCTGAGAGTGGTTGAGGAATTAGAACAAAACCATGCCGAGATCGTCCCCGACATTTGTGCATCCCCAACAGCGCTAGAAGAAATCGAACCAATAACCCTCCAGGAATTTAAATGCATTTTTAACAGAACCAAACAGAAGGCCCCAGGGAAATTCGGAATTACTAAGGAGAATCTAATTCGTGCACCAGAATCATTCCTCGAAAAAATAGTAGCTCTTTTCAATGCCACTATAAGCGTAGGCTATTTCCCTGATTCCTTGAAGAAGGGAAAAATTATATTTCTACCTAAACCTGGTAAATCTCCAAATAGACCAGGGAACTTCAGACCGATAACCTTCTGGAGACGGTGGCAAAATTGCTTGAAAGGGCAATAAACAATAGACTATGGAGACACTTAGAAGAAATATCTCTGATTCCACAACATCAGCACGGCTTCCGAAAGTGCAGGAGCACTGAAACGGCCCCCGCTATCCTAGTTCAAACAATCGCAAAGGCAAAGCTCGAAAAATATTACACCGATATCTTAATAAGAGACGTCCAAAAGGCCTTTGATAAGGTCTAGAGAATTGGATTCAAATTAAATATCAGGAGCCTGGGACTACCCCAAGCTCTCACGAAGTGCCTTTGCCATTATATCACAGATAGGAAAACGTTTATTACAATCGAAATATACGACAGACCAATATTCAAAGTGCCACAGGGGTTCCCAAAAGGGGGATGCATCAGTCCCACGCTTTATAGCATTTACACTATGGATCTACCGCAACCAGTATACGAGGCTACAAAATATATACAGTTCGCTGATGATCTTACAATTTTGTCAAATAACATCTATAGGAACGCCGTAAACAAGGCAAGAATCACAGCGACTGAGATTGCGAATATCAACAACTTCGAGCACAAATGGAAAATCCGCACAAACGCGGATAAATTTTCCATAGTACCGCTGAGCAGACGTAAGACCTACAGAGTAGAGAACGAGGAAAAAAGGTACCGATACGAGAACGAAGGAAGAGTTCTAGGACTTAAAGTCACGCGACAAGGTTATACCAACTACGTTGGGGAAAGAGTCAACTTAGCAAAAGCCAACCTACCTAAACTATTTCAACTCAAAGGTCTGAGACAACAAAATCAAAGTGTATAACGCTCTATGTAAGGCCACTCTGCTCTATCCAGTGAACCCACTGAATAGGCTTTTCAAAACCAACATGCAAAAGCTTCAGAGAGTACAGAACTCGGCTACTTATATTATAACGGAGTTTCACCGAGAAATAGATATGTCACCTATCAACGTATCCCTTCACATCAGGGCCAATAAAACATGGGACAAATTAACTGAAATCCTAAACGAAGATGAACTAAGAAGCATGCAGATCCTACAAGAACACCGACTCAATAAAAGAGGTAACTTTAGGAGTGGCAAACCCCATCCAGGAGGTGTGCCAGCTTCCTTGTATACCTAGGAATGAGATTGCTTAAGAAGAAAGCATGACATGATGATAAATTAATTTGCAATAGTAAAATAGAAGAAACCTGAGATCAAAGTAAGAGCAAAAGAGGCGTGAGAGCCTCTTAACCATCAGCAAGCAAGAATGAAAATGAAGACTAAGAAATTAATAGAAAATAGAAGAGATGGCTGGTCACCCAGCAACTTTATCAGCTCAACCTATTCAATTGCCTAGAAGATAAGATGGGTCCAGAGCCCGAAAAGTTGGCAATATATGTTATATTCAGTACTTGCTCTCCTTTTCCTGCTGATATATATATATATATATATATATATATATATATATATATATATATATATATATATATGTTGAGGGAAATGATATACACGACTGAGCTTTGAGGGTTTATTTTTGAGCTTGCAGACCCAAACTAGGGTCCTTATTCAGAGAAGTATTGAGCGGAGTGGAATACAAACTAGGAATGGCTTAGGTAGGTAGGTATGGGCAAAGGTGATGAAGGAGAGATGAAGAAATATTGACAGCCCCCTTCCCTTCCTACTCCGGTAAAGAAGGGAACTCGGCCCCCAGGCCTTCCCTCTCCTCTCCATAGTCTTGTCAGACTACTTGAAGGGGGAGAAGGAGACCAGGCGAAGGAGAGGCAGAGGAAGAGGAAAAGTTAGAGTTAGCAAAGTTTGAAGTAGCGCAGTAGACTTGAAAGAGACTAGGTTGGTTGGTAGGCTTACAGCTTTTCGTGGAATCCGAACCACGAAGTGTATTATATCCTTAACTATTCATTCTTACTATAGTGCCCCTGTCCCGCATATTCTATATTTAGCCCTTTAGTTGTGAAGGATAGAAGAAAAAATGTATAGATAAGAATAAGGAAGTAGTAGAGTTGCATTTGAATGCTAATTTGAATGGAGGTCATGTTAATCTCTTTCTTTTTAGAATGTCTAGTTTAGAAATACGATAGATTAAGTTGGTGTATGGCTGAGCCTCAGGCTTATCCTTTTTTGTGTTGCTGTTAGGCATTCAAACTGTATTATTGTTTTTATATTACCATTACTGATAATTTTTTTATCCTTGCTATTTCTCTTGTTTTAGTTTTCCTTCTTTAGTTTTCTTTTTTTTCCTTCCTTTCTTCTTCTGACTTCTAAAGTTATCAAATTATTACTTACTCTCTCTTTAACTCCGTGTTAGCCCGTAAAGTATTCATCCTCTTCTTGATCGAACCTAGTTGTATAAGGGGGGAAGAGGCTATGTGCTCTCCCCTCTTCTTTTTGGGTGATTAAATTCTTGATCTCCTCTCCTATTTCCTGCTGTGTTTATTGCATTAGCTTCTTTGCTCTTTTCTCTAGTATCTTGTTAATTGGTTTCATCTTCACTTCTCTATGTAGATCTCTTTTTCTTCTTCTGTCTCTTCTTCTCGTGTCGGTGATTATTAATACTGCCTTGTTTTGAATTCTCCGTAGTTCCATCATTCTACTCTTTGAAATGGTGTACATATGTATTACTGGGTATACCATTGCTGACTGGATGATCGCTTGGTATATTTTCTTCTTGTTTCTTCGGCTAAGGGACTTGAGCCTATATAGTAGTCTCATTCCCCCTCTTCCTTTTTCAACTATTTCTTTAATATGTTTGGAGTATCCTGTCCTGGTGATTGTTAGTCCCAGTACCTTGGCTTCGCTAGCGTACTCATATCTCTGTCCTTCAACCTGTATGACTCTGAGTTCCCTCCTATAAATTGGCACTATTTTGAACTTATTTCTCTTAGTGCTTATTTTCCATTTTCTTTCGTACACATTAATCCTCCTTATTTCTTCTGTTGTTATTCTGACCTGCATTTCTGGGTTGCTGTAAGGGCAGACGTCGATTTGTGTGACGTCATCTGCGAATTGCATGCTAAGGGATCCGTGTGTAAATGGTGTTGGAATGTCGGAGTTATACAATGAGTATAGTGATGGGCTCAGGCACCCTCCCTGAGGCAAACCAGCCTCCATCTTAAATATTTCCCCTCGGTGGCTCCCAATCTCAATGTATGCACGTCTATCCGTCACGTACTTGCATATGAGTCTTTCCATTCTGCCATTTATACGTAGTTGTAGTGTTTTAAATGCAGTCCTCTAATCCAAACTCTATAAAATGCCTTTGAAACGTCCCTGTATACGATATACACGCTAGCCTCTCTTTTTTCGCTCTGGCTATTTTTTCGGTAATGACCGTGAGTGCCCTTTCGATGCTTCTCTTTTGTCTGAATCCAAATTGAAACTTATTCAGTAAATTGTTTTCTTCTAGGTTCTCACTTAGTCGTTTGTTTATAATCTTCTCAAACACCTTCCCGATGAAGTCAAGTAGAGAGATCGGTCTATAGCTGTCTACTCTCGATGGCGGTTTTCCTTCTTTAGTGATAAAAATCATCTTGGTGACCTTTAACTCCTTCGGGAAGTAGCCGCTGTTCAGGCTGGCGTTGAAAACAAAATTAATACCCTGTAGTATACTTTCTGGTATTTCTTCATAGTGCTTCCTAGTGAATCTAGATCTTCCTGGTACCTTTTGTTTAAACAGCGAAATAGTATTCTTTACCTCTTGCACTGTGTTTTTTGTGTCATTACCGTTAAGGGTGTGTCTCTCTACATCTACAATTGGATGAGGGTGAATTTTCTCTGCATCGTCATTGAGCGTTGCAGTGATGTCTCGTTCAAAGTCTGTGTCGAATTCTTCATTATCTTCTTCGCTTATGCAAAAAAATCCTTTTCGAGTGGCCCTTGAATAATGTTCCTATCATGCCCTCGTGTTCTATGTTATTTCCTTGGTTGTTTTAGATTACGAGTTTCCTTGCTCCTGCTTTGCCTTTCATCTGTTTTACCTTTTTCCAAAATTCCTTCACTGGTGCATCATTGTCGATTTTCCGGATTGTTTCATTCCAGTGTTATCTTTGTTTTTTAACAACTTCCATATTTAGTTCCCTTTTTGTCCTTCTCAACTCGGGTGTAGTTCTCTCGTTGGTCTATTCCTTCTTATTTCCTTTGAGATTTCTTTCAGCCGTCTGTGTTCCTGTACCATTCCGGGTGTCCATGTGAAAGTCTTGATAGTCTCGTAGCGGTTTTTGGATACGGCCTTATCGTCTGTTGCCTACATAGATTTCCTCACTTTTTCTAGTTCAGTATCTATCTCTTCCAAAGTTGCATCGTTTAGCGGATTAGGTTCGAATGAGTTTAGTTCTCTTTTGCATCTTTCCCAATCTGCTCTAAGGAAGGCTTTACTTACTTTACCTGGGATTTGAATTGGTCTTTTGTTAATTGTTAGAAGGGTTGCAGTATGATCTCTACAGGGTATATCCTCCGGCCTCATATAATAGTTGTATGGTAGATAATTATTGCCTAAGAAGATATCCGGCTTTGTGGCAGTGGTTCTTGTCACAAAGGTATAGTATTCTAGGCCCAGTCGTTGGCAGAGGCCTCTTGCGAATAGCGCCTCCAGGTGTCTTCCTATGCCGTTTTTGTTTCTGTAGCCGCTCTTTCGGCAGTGAACATTGAGGTCTCCCATTAGTATTACCTGGTTTCTGTTATTAAAGATGTTAATGAAGCTACTAATTATCAAATGATCTCTCCTAAGCGGTTGATATCCCGTTGCTATTACGATGCTCGATAGTTCCAATTTCACTTATATTTCGAAGTATGATTCGTCTAGTTTGTCGCAAGTTCTGTATTCGATGCCTTCTTTGATCGCTATTGCAGCTCCGTCGTGTGCTTGTCCTGTGAGGTTTATGGGTATTACATAGTAATTCCATATTTTTATTTCATCGTTTGCTAAGTTTACTCCGTGTGCAGAAATTAAGATGATGTCCGGGTCTAATCTTCTAAAAATGTTTCAGAACATTTGTCTTTTATTCCTCCATCCGTTGACGTTAATTAATAGTATATTTAGGTTTTCCGTAACCATTGTAGTTGGGTAGATCCTATAGCGTTGCCGGTCCATTTGATAGTTTTAGGTCGTCCTTAGAAATAAGTGGCGCTTACTTCCGTTTCTTTACTTGTTTTTTGTTCCCATTGGCAAGGGTATTCTTTCCCGTGGTATTGGGAGCAGGGCTGGGTGAAACGTTTCGCACGGTCTAACTTGGGTTCCTCTCAGATTTTGATTTTTTCCTATGTTGTGTTTTTCTTGTTACCCTCTTGGGTTGTTCTTCGGCTGAATCCAAACTTCCTTCCTCACTGCTGCTTGCCCCGTCGGTTTTTGATGCGTTTTCCTCTTCCTGGGCGTTCTCGTCAGCGTCATAGTTAATATCGCTACCGAGTTAACGTCATGAGGGACAATAATTGGTTCCAGACCTTTAGCCTTCAGGAGTCAGGGTCTTTTCACACGTTCCAGGTGGTAAGGAATTTTGAACTTGAGCGTGAATCACGCATGTATAAATCTTCCCAAACATGCCTCCCGAGATGTTAGGTAGTGTTGCTGCATTGTTTCCATGGGATTTCACTACTGCTGAATAGGAGGTATTGCCCCCCGTGGTTTCCTTTTCCTGCTGTTTCTTCTCCTTCCTTTTCGGGCATTTCTTTGTCATCGTCCGGTGGTTAACTCCACAGTTAACACATTTTTTCGTTGATAAATTGCAACCCCTAAAATCGTGTCCCTCTGTGGCTCACTCAGAGCAAATAATTCTACCTTTATGGGAGCAGTTGGCCGAGGTGTGTTCCTCGTAGGCGTAACTATTAAAGCACATTTGGATGTTCATTAATGTGTCTCTTTGGATATTTGCAGAAGGAATCATCATGATGAAGGCAATCAATCCCTTTTCTTGTGATTTCGCTGCAATCTCCGCTGTTTTATACACTAACCTTAAAGAGGTGGGTGTGTTCTTTGAATTTAATTATCTCCTGAATCTTGATCAACTTCTGTTTTTTCCATGCTTCCATTTTCTTTGCAGACTAAGCTCCTGTTAGCAGTGATTTGCGGCGGGGTTTTGGCTTCCAGGTCAAGTTTTCTTAGGCTTATGCTTCCTGCCGTCGAAAGCAACTGCTCCACGTCCTTGCCCTTGGGTAAAATCACAGTGAATCAATTAGGGATCTCGATGCATTTAATCAAGGGAATCGAGAGGTCTGTGAAAATGGTTTGGACAACTTGTTGCGGTGTCCTCTTTCTTCCATTTAGTATAAGTCGAAGGGAAAATCTCTTAAGGTCATCGAGTTGGTCCATTCTGGTACTAGTATGCCCCACTATTGTGAGGCTCCTAGTAGTTAACTCTAGAAGAGAAAAATTATCTTGTTCCACAGGTGGGAGAACCCGTTATTTATCCACTTCTATCTCGCCTACCTTCTAATTTTCGCGCTCTCCTTGGTCACCCTACCTAGCTTTGCCTAGCCCTAGCAGCAGTCCACAGATGGGTTCGGGCTCGTGGTCGAGAATCGACCCCTCCTTTTCTGGCCTCCTAATGGAGTCTCCTGCAGAGGTTCACTATACCCTAATACGATCTGCGTCTCAGACTTTGCCGACGACCAAGTTATTTAACACTAGTTAGAAATAAGATGAAGTAAAAAGATGGTTATAAAAAAGATCCAAAGTAAGAGGAAAAAGTAGCCCCTTCTGGGAAAGCTACCTCGCTCACAAGAAAAATGAGGAATCTCCAATCAACCCTGCGAGCGCATATATTTCTTCGAATAGAGCTTCCTCGGTGATAATGGATAGTGTTTCTTTGTAAACAATTGACTAAAGAAAGTTTGCGTGAAAAGGTTCACGTTCTTTTTACTTTCATTTCACTTTGTCTCCTTTGCCAGAAAACTTTACCAGAGTATAAGCGTGGAAAGTAGTCGCTGCATAAATTTTATTGTTAGGCTCGTATTTCATATATGGATTTGAGATTTGATATTACTAAATTGAATCTTTTGAACTTTGGTTTATACTGATTTTTCCCCACTACGGATCTTTTTATTTTACATCTTTTGTCCACGTCGGATCTCTTTGCTATAATTGTAAAAGAACAACCTCTGACGAATTTTCGACTCCTAAGCTTATTGGGGAAATATTCCCCAATCCTGCGAACTCGTCCCAAACCTCCTTCTTCCCTGGTGACGAGGCGAGGAAGAGCCGCTGTTTCTCGCACCTCACTGATAAATGATGAGTCGACTCCGCCTCCGGATTAATATCTCTGAAGTCCTGACTCCTTTTCCAAACTTCCCCTTCCTCATCAGAATCGGGCATACGAATACTCGAGTTATCCTGTAGTTCGAGGAGTCCAGCCCAAACCTCAAGGCCGTCCTCATCGTCCCAAGTCTAAGTAAGTCCCGTGAGCGTTCGTCAGACAGCAAGACTTTCTCCGCCGTGATACTACCCCAGTCAATTGGTAGCTTCTGTGAACGGCAAGCCTTTAAATTTAATCTAACTGAAGAAAATCTCCATCGATTACCTTTGAGGAAAAGAAGTTTCTTCTTCCAGTCGAATTACGAGTAATCCCACATTTCCCGTCGAACGTCATCTTTGAAGATTGGCTATCTTCATCAAAAGGTTGGTTCGGATCGTGCTCCACCTGCCTCATTCAGACCGTGCCCCATTTGCCTCATCGGATCGTTCCCCACTTGCCTCATCGAATCGTTCCACACTCGTCTCATCACAATAAGGACCTTCCTCGAAGTCACCGACCCGTAAGACGGAAACCGCCTCCATTATTAGTATTGTCAAATTTCCCCCTTTCATCTGAACCTATTAACATTACTCAATTAATTCTATTTGAGAATACCTACTCATAATAATTATCAAGGGACTAATTTAGTTTAAATAATTCCATTTTGCCTATTATTATTCTTATTTTGATCTTTGTAAATAAAATTATATTTTTGTTGTTTCATCTTAAACTAACCTTGAACGATACTCTCGAACTATTCAAATAAATCTCGCCAACTAATTATCCGCTCGGTCTGATTATTAAGGATTTAAAACTCAACGCCTCAAGTTTGACCTCCTAGTCGGTCGTTAATCCCTGCGAACAGTCCTTCAACGGTTAGCGTTGCAGGAGGTGATTAAGTCACCCCCCACATAATATAGGAGTAGTCTATGGTATAGAGTGGTGTACCACGGCAATAATTGTTTTTAACTTTATACTTATTAATTAATTGTCCACTACAGATCTTTTTTATTATTGTTTTTATGTATTATTTTCTTTATTTTTCTTCATTAGCATCATTGTTATCTAGAAATCGGGGAAATTGCCTGCCGCGTCTGCAGCTGGCTACTTTTAAAGTTTTGTTTGAAATGTAGATTCGGTAATTCTTCATCTTCGATTTTTATTTGTCGGGTCACTTCTTCTGGTAGTTATTGGTTAATTGTTTGCCAAATATCTTTTGCACGTTTGTGCAGAGTCATATTTATTGGTTCGATGTCTACAATTTCGTGAAGTATATTCTTGGGATCCGGTTTTGAAGTGTAACGTTAGTCATAAATCTTATAGCCATATTTTGTACCGCTTGAGCTTTCCTCATCATTGTCTCGCTAGAGACATGACGGAGAATAGCGGTATACAGCAGTAATGGTCTCACTAGTAACATATATAGTTTCCTTTTGTTTCTCAGTGATAGCATTCGGAAACGAAACAGTGATTCTAGCGTCCTCTTGGCCGCATTATTTTTTTCTTTAAAGTGCGCAACATACCCGAATGATGTTAATTTGAGTCCAAGTACTCTGCCATTTCTGGAGTATGGGTAGAGTTCGTCTTGTATTGGGATCATTCTAAACTTGTTGATGTTTGTTTTTATTTTGTTCTCTCTCTCGTATCTATTGATGTTCTCAATTTCTCCTCTTGTCCTATTTGCTATATCTCTGGGGTTAAGATAGTTTCTGGTGACGACCTGTGTTATGTACTCTGCCAGTTGTATATACTGTGCTGATTCTTGATTAGAGTGGGTAGGTCGCATGTGTAAATTGCATACAGGGTAGGATTGAGGCATCCTCCTTGTGGCACCCCTGTTTCCAGTTCGAATGGCTCTGCTTCATTATCGTTGATTTTTAAGATTGCTTGGTAGCCATCCAGGCAGTCGCAAAGTATACGTGCTATATTTTGCTCCATTCCGAAATATTTTATTTATATTTTAATGCCGGAAGCCATACCTTGTCAAACGCTGAGGACACGTCGCGAAGCACAAGGTCTACGTTGTGTTTTTTGGCCTTGGTGATAGCAATTTGTTCATGAATCAATGCGAGTGCTGTTTCGGTGCCAAGGTTTCTTCTGAACCATGTTGTTGATTATCATATAGATCTGAGGCATCCAGATAGTTTCTCAGTCTCTCATTTAGGAGCTTTTCCAGGAGTTTACCCCAAAACTCCAAGAGTGAATTAGGCCTATAGCTGCCTATATCCTTTTTAGGTTTTTCTGGTTAAAGCAGGAATATTATTTTGGCCTTTTTGAATTGGGATGGGAAATAACCGACATTAAGGCAGGCATTAAATATCTCCAATAGGACCTCGTTTATGTTTCGGGGGGCGTTTTTAGATGTTTCTTTGTGATGCCGGTTATTCCTGGAGTTTTTTGTTTAAAGCACTTAGGGGCAACCTCATATTCCTAATGGGTAAAGGGCCTCCCCTCCTCCTGTGTGAGACGAGTACAATCAACGCTATAGTGCGGGCTGAGCTCCTCACCTAATTCCCTAATCCTTTCGAGAACGGTTCCCTCATGTATTTCACCGAAGTTCCTGTTTTCTTCCTCATTTATTCTAAAACGGTTTCTCCAATACTCTTCCATACTTTCTCCAACCTCTGAGATTTCATTACCGTTAACTTTGATTGTTATTCTCTTTTTAGGGGGCGTGCCACTCAGTCTTTCAATTGGCTCCAGAATCTCTTGGGGTCCCTTTCTGTATCAACTTTAGTTATGATGTTATTCCACTTTTCTCCCAATTTCTCCCTGATGAGTTGCATGATTTCAATTCTTGTATCTATTAGCTCTCTGTAATGATGTACAGTGTTACCATAAGTATTTATCTGGTTGATGAAGGCTTCCATTTGGTGCATTTTGTTTAATATATTTGCTTCCCACCTTAGGCATGGTAGTACTTTGTATTATATCCAAGGGACAGCTAAGCGATCGGCTTCCACTAGCTTTGTTATTATGTGATTCAGCTGTATTTCAATATATTCGGGTGTGGCTCCTGTCATTTGATATATCTGTATGTTCGTGAGATATTCCTTGTATGCGGCCCAGTTTCTATTGGTCAGACATCTGCGTCTTGGGATTTTTACCTGTATTGGAGATGTTGAGATGGTTGGTATCATGCTAATATGATTGGACGGGATATATGGACCTGGAGTTGTCACTTATTTAAGAGAGAAGTTGAGGTTCATCAGTACTATATCAGGTGTAGTTGAAGACCTTCCTCTGTGAAATGTAGCAAAATCGGGGCGTTTTCTTTATACAATATCCCTGCGAATTAATAAGCTTAGCGAAGTCCCAGCACCGTTGAACGCGGTGGTGTATCCAGCTTCTCTCCATCGTGTGTTTAGATCTCCTATTAAAATGTTTGATGCCTATCTTCTAAACAGTCGGATAAAGTTAGGGATTGGTAAGTATTGATGTCTTGGTGGCTGATATCCCAGTGCCACAATTATATCATCGTAGGTCATTTTAATCTTAATAGCTAAGTAAGATTCCTCCAGATCTTGGATTTCTTTGAATCTGATACCTTCCCTAATCACAATGGCAACTCCGTCATATCTTTTCCTTGAGTGGCTTGTCATTAGCACCACATAGTTATAGATCTTTATCTGTTCACTCTCCCCGTTCAAACCATGTTCAGATATTAGTACGATGTCTGGGGTTCCCGATCTTATAATCTCGTTTTATATACCGCCTTTGTTTCTCCATCCATTAACGTTGGGGGAGAATATTTTCAGGTTTTTAATGTATCTGACGTGGGTCTATGGGGGGAGGCGCTCTTTATTAGAACTTTTATTTATTTATCCAGTATTATTCTTCATCTTGATTTTTTCTTTATCGAATCTTTTTACTTCTTTCTTGACTGAAATTATTTTTGCTTTAAGTTGCCCCTCTAACATTTGTCTTCACTTTTTCTTGACTTCCGTATTCTTCTTGGCTGGGTTGGTCCTTAATCTTCGATTTCCTTCTTAATGCCTTTTCTTATTTCTTCCATTTATCTTGAGTTAATGATTCCTTCGTGCTTCTTGAGGAGTTAGTCCTTCAAGCCGTATTCTTTCCGTTTTCTTTCTTGGGTCTTCTTTATAAAAGTTTTTTTTTGGACTGAGTTTCGAACGCGGTACCGTTGGATTTAAACGCCAACACTCTAGCCTTCACGCCAGTGGTAATTTTGTCGGCTATTTATATTATCTAGTTGGAAGGAATTTTTTATATGATACATTTTCGTACCCCTACAGGTCTTCATGTTTAGTTCTTATTAAGTTGTTTACTTTTACCCTTTTTTCTGTTCTTGCTGGAAATCTCACCCTTCCTTGATCTTGACTTAGGTTGTGGCATGATTCTGCTCAAATCTCAACTAGCTCTTGTCTAATCTAATTGCCTCTTCTTTCATATCATCGTCAAAATCCCATTTATATTTCCCTTTGATTATTCCGTCGGTGATATAATCCGTGTTAGATAATTTTAAAATTGGTGCTGATGGAGATCCGTATATCTTCATACATAGTTCTTTGGTTGTGAAGGGAGGTGTATATGACTTTGATGGTTGCACTGATACAGGCTCGCTGCTTGCTGGGGTGTGACTTATGTCCATTTGAGACTCAGTTGTTTCTGCCTTTTTGGTTTATTTATTCGTGGGTCTCGAGAGGTGGAGCGCGTCCTTGGTACGGCTTCAGACATTTTCCTAATATGCATCTGCAACAACTCGCCAGAAGGAAGGTTTGCCGGGATACATCGGTCTAAGGCTGTTGTGTACTAGCATTTTGGTGAGTTTGGTTGTGTAACTGCCCGGCTTTATATCGTCTGCGAAGTGGGCATGGAGAATGCACATTATTAAATCTGGTCTCATGTTCTGGTCATTTTGAATAATCGTCCCTCCCTGATCGGATTTTCTCGCTGCCTGCGCATATGTCCTATTGGCCCTTTTCTTTATCTCCTAAATCATGTGCTTTTTCTCGTCAGTAATCAGTGTCTTATTTATTGGGCAGGCCATTGATAATTTTTGGTGCTAATTGCCGCAATTAAGACATTTTTTATTAGGGTTGGTGCACTCACTTCATGTGTGACAAGGATCAGCACACTCCGAGTAAACTTTGCCCTCAAGTTTACATTCTTTGGTGGAATGTTTCTCAAGAGCATAACATGAGAAACAGACTTGCAGTGAGACAAATACCTCACGTTCGATACAACTAGCAGACACTTTAGTGTTAAACATGACCAATCCTTTTTTAGTTGCTTTCGCAGCTATTTCTGTGGTCTGAAAGTTCACTTTAATATTCTTCACCTTCGCGGTTTTTGAACTTATGTGTCTCGTCTATTTTTGCCTATTCCTGCTTGAGTTCGATTTCTCTTTTGATTTCTTCCGCTGAGTGTAATCCAACGTAGGGATCGATTCGTCGTCATATGATCGATCTCTTAGAAGCAACATGCGGTGGTATTTTGGGGATAAGACCAATCTCCAGTTTTTTCCTGGATTTTTCGCTCAATATGTTGCCCATATCTTGATTGGTGTCACAGAATGCCAGGTAGCCATATGCCTGTTCCTTCAGACTACAAGGCGCAATTCGCAAATTGGACTAGACTATTTCAAAGACCTTCTCTCGCGCTGGCTGTGTCAACGCTCCTTTATCCAGAGCGGGACACATTTGCCGCCGCTGGGATCGTTCATGACGGCCCCAACCGCGATAACTCCTTTTTACGTATCTAGCAAGCCCTTATCGCAGGGGCGTGTTCATAGATCTTCCCTCTTGTGATAGAACGAGTTGACTGCGTTAATTTCAACTCCTATCCCATATTATTTAAAACCATGATGCTGCCCACGTGCATCTTCGATTCGAAGCTTGGAGTCTTATCTCAGCTACCGGATGCCAATGTTTAAACAAGGAGGTTATTGTCCCCCCGTTCGCCCCCATACGCCGACCTCGCCAGATCGAGTTAGGCTTATGAACAGATAAGGCATTGTTCTCCGGCCCGGCTGTGCGTTCCCTCCAAGCTTTCACTCCATTTTCCCCCACGCCAAGGAGATGTCCTGGCTATTTATATGGAAACTTTACCACTAAGATCAGATTGGAGATCCAGATTTTCGTCGCAAAACATCACCACGACCCTCTCTCCCTTTGTGCGCCAAGGGACCTCGACCTCGAGATTCACCATCACTTGTCCAGAAGGAGGACAATATTCCTTGAGTGCCAAAGGTTCGAGCCTTTCCGACGCCAAGTCCCCAAGGCTTCCCCCCCCCCCCTGTTGTTCAAAGGAGAACAGCATTAGAACAGCCATTGTTCGTTTTGAGCCCTTCGCCAAGAAACGGTTCTCATCCCCCCCCTGTTGTTCAAGGAGAACAGCATTAGAACAGCCATTGTTCGTTTTGAGCCCTTCGCCAAGAAACGGTTCTCACCCCCCCCCCCTGTTGTTCAGAGGAGAACAACATTAGAACAGCCATTGTTCTTGAGCCCGTAGACAAGAGACGGTTCTCACCCCCCCCCCTTTGTTCAGAAGAGAACAACCTAGAACAGCCATTGTTCGTTTTGAGCCCTTCGCCAAGAAACGGTTCTCACCCCCCCTGTTGTTCAAGGAGAACAACATTAGAACAGCCATTGTTCTTGAGCCCGTAGACAAGAGACGGTTCTCATCCCCCCCCTTTGTTCAGAAGAGAACAACCTAGAACAGCCATTGTTCTTCAAGCCGTTCGTCGAGAAACGGTTCTCCTTCCCAAGACGCCTCGTCAGGATCCTTTTATTCCCCCCCTTCGGCTGGAGCTCGCCAGCGGACCGAAACTCCTTTGCGCCACCTTCCACTGCACCACTAGTGCCAAAGTTACGTAAGCCAAACTTCACCTTTGAGTATTGATCCCTTTTGTCAATTCTATCCTGTGCTTTAAATGGTTTATCGAACCATCCCATCTCTTTAACTCTATATTTGTTTTACCTTTTTAAATCCTTTAAATCCTCGGATTAGCCCGAGTTTCCACGACCCTTTCCATTCTGTTTATGTCAATATTTTCCGTTTTTGTGTATTGTTTATAGTTATTATTAATAAAACTCTATTTTATTAATGATAGCAATATTATCATCCTTGAGCTCAGTTCCACTTCTTAAGCATATCGAAGATACATAATATCGGCCGCCAGACAGTAACGCACTCTAAAGATAATTAAGGAAGTTCCCTCAACGAATAGTGTTATATACGGTATCGTCGGGAGTCATTCTACGACACCTCTGTTCACCCTTATCTGCCCTAACTACATACTTTGTCTGTCAGGGTCCTTCATCCTGTCCTGACCACTCTGCCCAAGAGCGGTCCCACCTTCTTCGGCCCCTATAGGGCTTCCTTCTGGGGTTCAGAAACGCCAGAGACAGGTGGATCTAAAGACCTTCTAGTGACAGAAAGGTTGTTTGAACCAGGGATTTGCTGCTGTAAGAATAGCAGTTTTCTGTTCGAGTTCTACGTCTTCGATTCTTTTCTTAGTCTCACGCGCGCGCGTGATTAACGATCATCCGTGAGGATAGTCCAGTTGATAGTAGCTAGATCCAAGCGTAGATGAGGAATTCCGGGTCTCCTTTTCACCTACGATTCGTAGCGTTGAAAACAGAAGACAATTGTAGTAGGACCTATTTGTAGCTTTCCTCCTTTACCAATGCAGGTCAAGTCGTTCCAGAGAAATCAGTCTGGTTTAGGTTGACTGACTGATGTATATAGAAAGAGCAGAGAGGCATCACTGTGTAACAAAGACGATCAGTTAGTCGTAGAGGAAATGTGTATAAAAATAACTTGAGAGGGGATAGGAAGAGTTGATAGGTGGGTGGCTAGACATCGATGCGTGGTGTAGTTGGGTGAGTCTCGGGGTGTTCGTGACTGGACGAAAGTTGGGGGATGGTCAGGAGGAGATCACGTCTGCCTAGTCGGAAACGCGTTATTCATGATTCTCTTAACTTATGCGTAAAAGAGTATGGGTTGCGGGTAGTCATGGGCTGCAGGGTATCGCAGTGCCATCGCCACATACCGTCTTGCGTGTAGTGCGGTGTATATGGGGTCTCTGGCGAGCTCTCGAGTTGTTTTGTGAGTCTATTGTGAGCGTATTTATTGAGGGATGCTAATTTGTTGTTGTCATTTAGTGTGGACATTCTCGAGTACAAGGGAGAGCGCGAAGTGCGCTTCAGAGCAGAGTTATGAGTGCGCTGAGCCTTCCTCTGCCACGTGACACTCGCAGCTACGAGTGACAGTGGGGCTTATGTGAGAAGAGGTTGTACGAGTGTTTTATATAGGTGTAACTGTAGTTTCTTGCCCATAGGGTGGAACCTGTGCAGCATTGTGTTTGTACGTGCGGCTCTTGCTTGTGTTATGTTCTGCTGTATATTGAACCTAAGGGACTTGTCAAAAGTTACTCCAAGGATTTTTGTCTGTTCTGTGTAGTTGACCCTTGTTGGGTTTAGGCGGTTCATGTCTGGTGTGTGTGTGTTTGAGAAAATTTGTATGTTATGCATATAGTGAACTCTTGCGCCGAAGAGTGTCATCTGTGTCTTCTGGAGATTCGTAGCAATCAGCCATTTATCCTCGTATTCTGTCTTTTCGTCTAGTATTATTTATGTGTGGTGCGCGATCTCGTCTGGTCCCCAGCCGCTGACGAGAATGGTCTCGTCATCTGCGTAAGACACTGTATATGTGTGACAGCAGTTTTCGGGTGGGTGGGGAATGTCGCTTGTGTACATGATGTAAAGTGTGGGTGCCATTAAGCTTCCTTGGGGAACGCCTGAGCGTGATTTGAAAGATTGTGAGCGGGTATTGTTGTATTTTATGTGGCATCTCCGTTCAGGGAGGTAGTGTAAGAGGAGCCTTCTGGTGCAGAGAGATAACTCCGTATTGTTGGCGAGTTTCCAATGGAGTCCCTTGTGCCACACTTTATTAAAAGCCTTCTCCACGTCCTTGCTTATAGAGAGTGTCTTTTGTCGTATCTGGCGTTTTTTGTATTCTGTCGTGAACGATTGCCACAGCCACATGAGTGAACAGGCCCCTCCTGAACCCATATTAGGAGGGGGAGAGCCAGTCCCTCTCTTCCATGTAGTCTGGTAGGCGGCAGTTGATCATACGTTCAAGTATTTTACCTAGATGCTCTAATAGAGCAATAGACCTGTAATTGTTTGAGTGTTTGGGGTCTTTGTTCATTTTATGTAATAGTATGTTGTAAGAGACTCTGAATATTTTGGGGAAGTGGCCTGAGACTAGTGAGATGTTGAATGGGTGTGTAAGTGTAGGATATATGTTTGCGTGGACGTTGTGTATTAATCCGGCTGGGAGTCCGGAGGAGGTGGGTGCGCGTTTTGTTGTTGTTTTAATGTAGTGTTTTGTTTCCTCGACGGTGATGGGAGTGGTCGAGCAGCTCCATTCGTATCAGAGGGGCGGGCCTTGCTCGTGAGCGTGGGCCCGCCACCACTCCTGGACTTCCTGCAAGTCTTCTTGCCCGTGTAGTTTGGGTGGGTTGTGTGTGTGTGTGTACTGTGCCCCAGTGGGCCCTAAATACATCGAAGATGACGTTGGTGTATGTGAGTGTTAGATTGTTTATTTGGAGGGTGATGGGTTTGGGTGGATTGGTGCCTAGCATCATTTTTACGCGCCGCCAGAAGAAGGCGGGATCAGTGCAACGAGTGTCGTCTGCGATGCGGACAACCTCTCGCCACTTTCGGTTCCTATCTAGTTGCACGCACTGTAGGATGCGGGCACGTAGGTGAGTAATGTTGTGTTGTCGTGGGCTTCTGGTGTAGTGATTATTGTACTGTATGATGAGTCTCTGAGTGTGTATGGAATATGTGAAGTGTTTATACATGGGTAGGTTTTGTGTGGTGTGTGTAGGTCAGTTTAGGTTGGAAAGTACACATGATTAATAGCCTGGCTACTGCTGGTAAAGTGTTTAGGTTGGGAAAGGACACATGATTAATATCCAGGATGCGGCTGGTAAAGTAGCGTTAGGTAAGCCTGGGCGCAAAATAAAGGTAGCAAGGGTAAAGGTAAAGGGGACCTTATGGGATAAGATTGATTAAAAGAACATAATACACAATATTACACAAAAAAGTCATTATAAACATAAGAAAATTATGGGGTAAGAGTGATTATAAGAACTATTACACAGTAGATGAAAACAAAAAATCGTAGTGTTATTCTAGACTGTTGTAGTAGCTTGGAATATCGATGCGTCGATTGATGCAAGTTTCGTTGGAGAACCATGCTTCGAGGAACTCTCTGTTCTTCTTGTTTCTGTACCGTCAGAATATTCTGGTTCTATCCCAATTCATGTAGTGTTGTTGGTTTCTCTGATGTGAGGAGATTGCCGAGAGTGGGTCATTCCTCTGTATTGCCCTCTGGTGTTCCTTTATCCTTGTTTGTAGTTGTTTTCCCCGTTTGTTCTATGTATATCGCCGTAAAATCGTGGCATTCAACTCCGTACACAACCCCAGCTCGTTTTTCAACGGTTTGTTTGTCTTTCACCTTTGTCAGTTTCTGGCGTATGGTATTCGTGGGTTTGTGTGCCACGTCGATGTTGTATCGACGGAGCAGTCTCGCTGTTATTTCTGATGTCCATTGTATGTATTAGAGTGGGATTCTTTTGCATTCTGTTTCATCGTAGTTTCTGTCTCTTGGTATCCGCGTGACTTAATAAATCTGTCGGGGTAGTTGTTAGCGCGGAAGACTTCATTGAGATGTTCCTCTTCTTGTTTACGTAGCTGTGGGTTGCGGCAGTGTGTTCTGGCCCTTTTGTACAAAGTGTTGACCATGCTTTGTTTGTGTATGAGGGGGAAACACTGTTAAAGTCCAAAACACGGTCTGTATAAGTCTTTTTTCTGTATACCGTTGTGTGCAGAGTCCCATCATTAGAGTCCACCACCAGAACATCCGAGAATAGCGGTTTAGCATCTTACTCTAACTCAGATAAGAAAATATCGTGGTGAGTCGCACAATTTCGTGATGAAATAAAAAATTCTACCCGCAGCATTCATGACCCTAGTTCTATTCGTTAATCTGAACAAAAAAAGATTCCATTATGCATAAAATGAGAGAATAAAAAAATAATCCCTCTCGTACTACTCCCTCCTTTCCTTATTTCTAATAATCCAATCCCCTAATTTAAGAACTAAATTCTTCATAATACTGCTTAAAAGACTTCATAACCATCTGGGGAAGAGACGAGGGACCGTTTTAAACGTATAGACTTGTCACCAGAATTCTCAAAAGGCCTTCGCGAAGGACCCAGAAGCAAATTACGTCGTTTCTTTGACTCTTCCCAGAAGCCTATATGAGAACGATGCTGATAAATCCAAATCAAGTCAGTCATTTTCGCGAGGACGTTTAGAATGAATTCTTACTTTGATTAAGTCTCAAGAAACAAATACAGCTTTTTCTCTCAGGAATGTCGAGATTACATATCAAAAAGAGCGTTCGTTTCTCTCGAGTGATTAACAGAAAATGATCGCTATTAAACTTATGAATATATATATATATATATATATATATATATATATATATATATATATATATATATATGCAGCGAGAGAAGTTGCTTGTAGTGAGAGAAGGGGGGGGGGTGAGATGGGCACTAGTTCCTCGTTGGAACAAATACTTCTTCTCCGCTTATGAATCTAAGTTCGTAATTCGAGTTCGTTTATGAGGGTGTTCACCAAATAAGTTCTTATTTGGATTTATAAATAACTTGATAAAAATAACTTTATTTTGAATTTGACGTTTCTCAAGATGAATTACTGGAGTCGGTGAATTTAAATCACTTTTTTGGTGAAAGGAGTAAATGTGAATGAGGATGGAAAGACTTGTGAATCCTATCCAACGAAAACTGCCTGAGGAAGTGAATGTGTGGACTTTAGGTGAGTTAAATGTCTTTCCTTGGTAGTTAGAGCACAACGTGAAGATGAATAGAAGAGACTTGTGCTTCCTGAAGTGATTTGATCGACTATGTGACTGTGTTAGACTGTAGTAATATCTTATAGTGTCCGATTATTTAGGTGAGAGTAAGTGGGTGTTTCAGGGAAAGGAGCTTTGCTTTATCTGAAGTGAATATTCGTTGATATGTGTTTGAGATAGAGATAGATAAAGAGAGAGAAAGAGAGAGACAGAGAGAGAGACAGACAGAGAGAGCAGAGCAGAAATTCTTAATCAAAAGAATTTTTGACAGTGGAGATAAATGGTGAGAAATAGATTGATTATAAAATCGGAAGAAAGTTTAGGAAAAATGTTTATGAGGTTCATGTTTAATTATTTGGCGCTAAAATAACAAGATAATACGAGGCGCGGTCAATAAGTTTTGCAATTCGGATATAAGGAAACGAGATATGAGGAAAAGTGTTTTATTATTTTTCAATATAACTACCCTCGACTTCAATGCACTTACGTCACCTGTCCCTGAGGCTTCGAATTTCCGACAACCAGAAATCTCCCGACTGCTCTTCAATCCACTCCTAGACGGCGAGCTGGACATCTTCATCATCCCCAAACCGGCATCCACGCAGTGCAGCCTTGAGCTGGCGGAATAAAAAGTAGTCGCTAGGGGCCAGATCTGGACTGTAGGGGGAGATGGTTGAGCTCCTCGAATCCGCAGGGCAGCTTGTGTAACTCTGGCCTTGTGGACTTTGAGTACGTTGAAGTCGATCATGGGGCGTGTGAGGTTTCTAGGGGCCCAACGGGCATAAACCTTTGTCATGGCTAAATTGTCTTGGATGATGATGATAACACCTCCATGTGATATTCCAAGTTCTCGCTCGATTTCTTCGACCTTCACCCGTGGATTTTCAAGGATCATCCTCTCCACACGGGCCACATTTTCCTCGTTGGTCACGGTTGACGGGCGTCCTGGACGGGGGTCATCTTCAAGGGACTCACAACCATGGCGGAACTCTCCATTCCAGCGAGCAATGGCTGTATAGGAAGGGGTGGCGTCGGTGTACACTGCAACCATGCGTTCATGGATCTCTTTTGCCTTTTTGCCTTCCTTGATCAAAAATTTGATCACTGCGCGGTGCTCAACCTTCTCCATTGTTGAAAAATTTGTGACTGACGATCTGCGATCAGCTACTGCTTCTTAAATAGATGAGGCAGGAGCGTGCAGCTGCAAGTAGTGACTTGTCATAACTTGTCTTAACACCCCCACAAACAGCCATCCCCCTTCCTCTGTTTTGCCTTAACGATTCGCCAAACTTATTGACTGCCCCTCGTACATAGCGGTATCCTGTAAGCCAAACTAATTTAAAAGAAAGAAATTTTATCAAAAGTGAATTAGGCAAATTCAGTGGTCGGTCAGAATATTTTGAGCCTGGGAAAAGACCGTATACGAGACTAAATTCGGCATGGAGTTTATTATACGATCTTCAGTCGTATACTTGTGAATAGATTGAGGCTCACCAAACATAAAAATATTTACAAGAAATCGGATCAAAGTTCCTAATCAGTGTGGATGAATTTCAGGTTATTAAGAATATCCTGAGGTTAAAATTCGGGATTTCTTGAATTAATGTCGATTCAATAACTTTTCCATTATGAAAATCCTTATCTGTAAATTATTTATTCTTAGAACTTTATACTTGAGGCATCACTTGCACACCTAACATTGCTTCTTTGTTTCTAAATTCTCTTTTCTAAATCTCTCCCTGTCTCGCCTGCTTAGAAACAAAGGGCAAAATGGCTTTACGTGAGATTAAGGAAACTCCTGCTTAATTAGTTTCTTTTTGGGTTTAGTTGAAGAGAACAATTTTGAAATAGTTGAAGAGTATTTAAAAGTGGTGCGGTTTGGGCAAAGGACACTATAATCCTTTCGGTAAGGGAGAAAATGGAAGGGCTAAATAATTTTTTTACATCAAAATTTCTTTTATTAGAACAATATAGGTTTGATTTTGCTTTTGATAAGCTTTCTCTAAAGATATAAAGGAGGTATTTCCATTCTATAAATATACAGGTCGTGGAAATTATTTCATCGGTCCAAAAGCAAGGATCGTAGATTCTCAAAGCTCTTAAAAACATTAACATAACAATGTTTCTTTTGTTTTGTTTTTAAATTAAAACCTAAACAAAAATTTATGTAAGAATCGGAATTAGTCGGTTTGCGATAAACAGTAGAAGTAGTTCAATCATTAACCCATAATTTTAACATCAAGGAAAGGCAGACGATTATTATTTTTCCATTTAAGCTTGAAATTTATGATGGGCTGCAGGTTATTAAAATTGTTTAAAAAATTATCAAAAGAGTCTAGCTGGTCCACGTCCATAAGACATCATAAACATACCTGTAGAATTTAGGGATGGGATAAGAGAGGGGAGTAGAGAAAGAAAAAGCGATAAAAGGTTTACCATGCTAAAACTATGTCTTATTATGGTTAACACATTACCAACTATTTGCAATCTGTTCAAGTGATCTTAATGTCACTAGAAGCAATCTTTTGAGATGATGTGGATGGTGTCCGATTGGTCAATGTGATGGTTGGAAAAGCGAAGAGAGCTTAATTATTTCACAAATTATTTCACATTCTCTAACGGATAAAATATTTGAATCAGTTTTCGATCTCTCTCCTTCTGCTTTCTTAATCTATGAATGATCCTTGTTTGGTCTTATTAAAAAAGACGAAATCACTTATGTATCATCATTCCTTATTTCCTATGCGTTAATGAGCATGAGAAGATAAATGGAATAATTATTTCTAAGGAAAATTATTTTTTTCTATTTGTGAAAAAATCCGTGCAGACGTAGGGATCGAAGCAAGCACACTGAGGCAGTGAGCAACCGCTTTGACCTCTATTAAAGCCACCCCTTAGACCGCGGTACCTTTCTGTCTCAGTGTGCATGGTTCGATCCCCACCTCTGCAGGGATTGTGTCTCAATTAGGAAAATTAATCTTTTCCTAAGAAATGAAATATTCCGTTTATCTTCTCTTTCCTTGCGGTTTGATTGATTTATTTCTTTCATTCTCTCGCGTTCAATATATATATATATATATATATATATATATATATATATATATATATATATATATATATATATATATATATATATATATATATATATTCCCATAAATCCCAGGAAACTACACCTACAGTTACATAAAAAAAATTAATTTGTTTTCCGTTAATACCATATTTACACACAAAGTTGTGCGTGGAGTGTCCCCCAGACATTTTGGCCTCCCTGTATATAATAATGAAACCACTGTATAGGAGGATAGAATTTATTTACGAGAGTAGTTTCTGAATGAAGTTTACCATAGCCTCTTCAGTCGTATACTGAGAATGGAATGGAGACAAGACTCCATTCTATTCCATTCTCAGTATACGACTGAAGAGGCTATGGTTGACCTTATACCGAAACTAGTCTCTTAAATAAATTCTATGCTCCTATACAGTGGCTTTACTATCATATACCATGACTCGCTATTGAGATCTTTCATATATATATATATATATATATATATATATATATATATATATATATATATATATATATAATGTTTAACAGAAATCCCAAGGCGAGGAAAATAGCTGGCATCATCCTTTTTATTTACCGGCGACGTTTCGACTAAATACTTCTGTCAAATAAAATTTCAAATTGCTTTTGTCAACAAAATAGATATAAAATCTTTCTTTACAATAAAAGATCCGGTTCTAAAGAGTCTTTGAAGTTCGATTATATACTTATTTAAATGTCTTGGGTGTTCCCAAGGCAAATACATCAGAAGCTCCGTGAGAACTGTAAAGGCAAGATTCTCTTTCTATATGGGTATAATTAATAGAACCGGCGAGATACTTGAAACCAAAGAAAATTCAGTGATAAGAGATGACGTAATAAAGTGTAAAAGTGATATCTCCTTAGAAAACTTTGAAATTCTAAATTCGCACAAATGTCCTATTACCCTTCGAATCCTAGAAACACTTTATATAAAACAGCTCTCCCCGAATTTAAATAATGATCTCTCGTCGATTCTCCTCCTTGTTACCTGAATTCGTTTAGATGTGGGTTGCGGGGCGCATTTTTGGTGCTTTTGGGTCGGCCGGAGCACGTAACGCGCTCGTTGGCAAGGTTTGTTATTTTGAAAATTATGTTTTTGACAATTTTTGCTTCAATTATTCGTTTAAAATTCATTTTAAAACAGTTTTATATAATCATTAGATTCATAAATCAAAGCGCCCCTACCTTAATAGATTTTAGCAATTATATACTCGCTAACTAATTTAAATATTTAAAATCCTTCCCTAGTCTCTCTATTGTAAATTTGAGCCCCATTTCCAAATATTCCTTTTAACTCTAAATTTGCATTTCAAAGCTAATACTAGCTAATAAAGTTCTAGATGTACATTTAGCAGTGTGCTTTCTTAACAGTGCAAAATATTTTGTTCGTTTATTTGTATTTTAGGCCTAAGAAGATGACTGTATTGTGGTCGAAACGTCGCCGGAAAATAAAAAGGATGATGCCAGCTATTTTCCTCGCACTGGGATTTCTGTTAAACATTAAATTTAGGCTCTCTAGAAGCAATCCTCATCGATATATATATAGGTTTGTGATAATTATTTAGATATATCATACACAATCGAGTTGGGGAGACTGTATTTTTATTAATGGCACCCTATTAGCCTCCCAACCACAACAACCCGAAGCTTCCCACACTCCTCCTCTACCTACCTTGTAACAAAGAGCGAAAGCTGATAGTCGAATAGCCTGAGAGGAGGCTTTGTATAAAAGGTGACGAAATGTCTAGAAAGAATATAACCCAAGTAATCTCAATCTAATTTGAGACCCCGGGAGGCACTGGGGCGCGCAAATCTTCCTGGAGTTAACGCCTAGAAGGCCAATTTTCGCGCCCTTTGAGCCACACCAGCCCGAGACTAGTCTTACGTTTCCCACAGACCAGAAGTTTTTTGATCGATTTGATTTCATGTAAGGAAAAATTAATTTGCCACTCATTTACGACCAATAGACGCTCAGTAGTGGCAGAAGGAGGTGGAGGAATGAAAATAATGATAAAATAAACTCTTTAAGGGGAATAAAACTCCCTTCCCACTTTCATCAAATAAAAGAGCAAAAAATTGCAGCAGTAAATAAAGAAATTAAATAAAATAAATAAACATGAAAGTACTTTAAAATGGTAATTCCTTTTCTAGACTGGGTTATATATTTTCCCCTGAGTTGCTTTGAGACCAAATTGCTTCTAGGAAGTCGCAATTTCAATTATAAGAGCGAAGAGAAAACAAAAGAATTACTCGTATTTATTGCAATGTTTGTTATCACCAAGCCAAGATAAAAAAGGAATTAAACCCTGGCACGGATCCAGGAGAGGGAGCTGACGGGGCCGAAGCTCCCCCAAATTTCAGACCCGATTATGTTTATATTTCTTATTTAAGCCATACTTGTATTCTGCTATTCAGAAAGAGTTATGTAATAATATAAAATATATCTTAAAACAGTTTTTTAACTGTTGCCATCGAATGTATCTTATATGATACATGTCTACAAGAGAGGTAAATGTTAAAAAATAGTTATTAAATTTAGTATTAAACCTTAGCTGACGTCCAAAACTACAATTCATAATTTTCTGATGAGTGGAAAAAGATTCGGATCTGAGAGAGTTCTTGCTCACTCCTTTATGAGATGCTGTTATTTATTATCAATACTGTCTATGATAACCCTTATTAATCATCAATGCCCTGTTCTCAAACTAACAGAGGCAGGAATTCAGGTTAGCTCCCCCCAATTTTTATGCTGGATCCGCCACTGGTTATACAGAACCTAAAAACTTTATTAGCAAATATATACGAGTATATAAATAAAATAGCATTATTTTACCACCGAGATTAGAGTGTTTTCAAATTTTGGTTAATATTTAGAAAATCGTAATCGCTTAAAACAAATTTAATCCCTCATATTCTGACCACCACAATTTTGCGAATTCATCTATATAGAATTTATTGAGCGGTCTATATTACCTTTTATATGCTAACAAGAAATAGTTTAAGAAAAAATAAACTGAGATAATATAAACTAACTTTTAATTTTCAAGCCCGATATTTTTTAATTAACTCGTAGTATAACCACCTCGAAAGTACATAACAAGCCCCGATTTTACCGCATTTCGGCTTACGACCTGAGAAGTATTTTTGCAAAAGAAATGGTACAGTGACGTCACATTGTCTACATAACTTTGACCATACTCGCTTCGTCACTTTTTCTACATTTGCCTCTGTTTTGGACTGGAAAACTTGGCGTTATGACTTGTGTTGATGCGAATTAGATTTCGAATAATGGTTTAAGATGTTCACATTTACCCTAAGATCGCATTCGAATTTTTTCTTAAGGTTATTTATCCAAATCTTCTCTTAATTTTTGGTGGTCGTAAGGTGAAATGCAGCCAAATCGAGGCTTGTTATGTGCTTTCTAGGTGGTTATATTACGAGTTAATTAAAAAAATCGGGGTGTGTGTGGGAGGAAATTCGAAAATTGAAAGTTGGTTTATTTTATCTCAGGTTATTTTTCTTCAACTATTAATGGACTTTGTTCAAATCTGTTCTTCATTTCCGGCAGTCGTAAGGCGACATGCGGCAAATTCGAGGTTTACCCCGAATTCGACCGAATCGGTATAAAACTGTTTTACCACATTACGCCTTGTGACCGCCAAAAGAGAAGAACAGATTTGAACAAAGTACAAAAAATGTTACAGGAAGAAGTAATAAAATGTACCAAAACAGTGATTACGGTAAAATAAATAATAACCAAAATTTACTAAACCTATGCAAAGGTGCAATAAATAAAGTAGATTTGATTCCCCAGTTTTTCGTCACAAGAGGGAAAAGAAAAATCATTTGTTCCCAAATTTTACCATTTGACCAATTCTAACAAATTGAGGATATCTGAAAGTATGGTAGAACAATAGATGTTGAAGATAACCAATTAAACAGTGAAATAAAAGTCAAATACGAACGAAAACTAAGAGGATGGATCGAGTAATAATAATAAACGTTCTCGATTGGAAATGGGCAGGACACAGAAGCAGTGACAGAATATTGGTTAATATTGGGTTTATGCCCACCTTCGAATTTTTGGATAATTCATATATATATATATATATATATATATATATGTTTAATTTTTTAATGTAAACAATATTTTTTCTTGGGCAAATTTAAAAAAAGTGTTTGTGAGATTGATTTTTTTGGGGGGATAGGTTAGGCTTTTGCAATCGTATCATATTGTATTATATATAATTTTTAAGGTAATTTCGAAATAGGGGCCATACACCTACATAATTGTGGGGGTTGCCCTCCACACACCTCAAAATTTTTAAATAAACTCGTAATATTCGTAATTCGAATCACAATGTGTGTCCCAAGGTGGCGGCCAATCTATTTTTCGTCATAACATCATAATTAGAAATTTACCCACATTAAGTAGTGAAGAAGCTATATATTGTATATCGTAGTGCATATTGTGGATATACACTATATAGCATATGTGTTTTTTTTTTAAAATAGAGATATTTATGACAAAGCGCCCACAAAATTCGAGGGTGGGCATAAACCAAACATTAACCAGAAGAGTGACAGAAGAAATCCTAAATTAGACAGATTTATAAATACAGAGACACAAACAATGATAAAATTCACTCCATCGGAGGAATAAAGTGGCCAACTCGACAAGGGACCTTGGCTATTGAGAAACTCTTGAGTAGTCCAGTGATCATAAGGTGGATAAGAGGATAAGGATGATGACAAAAACGATGATTTTGAGAAAAATAGGTTCAATTTTAGATGTTTTTTGTTTTGTTCTTTGTTTCACGTGTTGTGTTGTGTCATCTCAATTGATGTCTGATGAGTTTATAGTCCTAAACGTAGCCAATTAGGGATTTTACGCCTTCAGATGAAATTTATAATAAATAACTGTATGATATTGGTTCAGCAAGCAACCACTAGCAACTCCATGATAGCTACACTTGGCAATATCTTGCCATTCGGGACACATCCCCTGGTTCGCGATATCTATGACGCTACGGGTTGACAGCCGGGCAGATGTCGATATTATCTTCTGCTGCGTTTCTGGACATGTAGGAATTGCGGGGAATGAGCGCACCGATGTGTGCGCCAAAGAGTCCGCGAGGACTGGGCGACCAGACCAGCGTTTTGCTCTTCCTCACACCGATTACATGGCAGGGATACGGGCAGCTCTCCGGGTTGCTTGGCAGAGAAGATGGGAGACGGTCAAGGGGAACTTAAAATGACGTGCCATTGCGACTGTTTCCATGGACCTACCCCCCCCCCAATGCCGCGACGGCTTCAGCTCGCTTTCTGTCGTATTCGAATTTGTTACACTCGCGGAACGCCCTGCCATTTGATGGAGTGCTCGCCTGCGCCATATTGTGATGACGGCGTTGTTCCCCAGACTATTCGGCACATTCTTGTTGAATGTCCCATTCTGGGTGATCTTCGCGCACGTTACCTGTCCAAGTACCAGGACGAGCGGGGTCGCTACCGCTTGTCCCTTGTATTCGGTACGGGTTTGTCTACACAGACTTGCGGACATTTTGGTGGAGGCTGGCCTCCCTCCACTTTATTCGACATTCTTTGTTGTAGGTCGCGTGATCCCACACAAGAGGGAGGCGGGCCTATTCCCGACGCCCGAGCGTGCTTCCATGTTGATTTTCTGTTTATCTTGTTATATTTTATATTTATTGTTGTCTTTTTTAGCTTGTTTCTTAGCCTTTTTTCTTGTTGTTTGTTATTTACATGTTTTTTAATAATCTATGAAAATGTTTGATTATGGCAACTTATGCCCTGGTACGCAGTCGGCAGATTGTCTTTGAAAATTCGGGCCCCATTATCTGGCAGGCACACGGTACAAAATCCTAAAAACTGGCTTATGCGAAAATTTAGAGAAGATGCTATGCGACTATATGATAGGAATAACAACATATGAAAGCATAAGGAACACAAAAGTACCAATATTCCAATTAAGAGCAGGGTTGCCTTAGGGCGGATGTTTAAGCCTCTCCCTCTGCTCAAGTTTTACGGCCGATATCACACCATCGAGTAATCCATTTTGTATTAATAGGAGGTGCGGTCAAAATGTTTTGCGAATCGGTAAGGCAAAACAGAAGAAGGGGGATGGCTGTTTGTGGGGTGTTAGGACAAGTTATGACAAGTCAGGACCTGCAGCCGCACACTCCTGCCTCGTCTATTTAAGAATCAGTAGCTGATTGCAGATCGTCAGTCACAAATTTTTCAACAATGGAGAAAGTTTAGCACCACGCAGTGAGGTTGGAGATTTTATCTCCAACCTCAATTATGGAACAAACACCGGATATGAAACAATAACTAACCGAATTAGAAAACTGAATTGACCAACTCTGTGTGGAACGGTAGATACAGCTTATAAGTATAGCACTAACCCATGCCCGACCCTTACCGGAGTTAGACAACTAAACAACAATAATAAAGGTTTCAAGGCATTTAAAATAAGGTAATTAAATATAGATAACTAAATAAAACTAACAAATGATAGAAATTAGCTTCTTTTCCATGCATTAGATAGGGATGAAACGGTTTGACACCTAATAGGAATAAAACAAAAATTAATAGAGATTAGACGGATCTGCCGTCTTCTTTTTAATCGTAGAGGATTGACGAAAGAATGAATAAAGAAAAAAAAAAGATAAAGAAAAGAAATATCTATGATAAGCACGTGGTTTTGATTCCACGTTAATCAGTAGTTCCTTTCAGCAAGTCAAACTGTACATACAAGTAGGATTTTGCAGAAAGCATCCTATTGTTCTTCGCCTAACCTTCTGAGGCAGACCAACTCTGGTACGCTTTATCAGTTCGACTAAATTTCCACTTTCTGACCTGTCACTTTTGCTCTTACTCTTTCTCACTCCGTCTTCCGGCTGCACTCAACTTCTTCGAGGCCACTTGGACTCCTAGAGGTGAGATTGGAAAAGGGGTCGGCTCGCGCCGACGCCTGACACTGTCAAGGAGTGGGGGGGAGGGGATGGGCAGAGTGGTAACAGACAACAACGATTTTCCTTCTCACTAACCCCATCCCATCCCTAAGAAGGCACCTTAGTTGTTATACACACAACTCGCTCGGCTGCCACTATCACTCCACGCCAAGTGCCAGCCTTCACATCAACCTTCAAGAAAGCGCTCCATCCACCTCAGCAAAAGCCCACTGAATTGAGGTAACCGAGAAGAATTCCAACCTCATTTTGTTGTTAATAGATATAAATTATGAGAATCTTTGCATAACCAACTGCTCCATTTGTGACCCAGCAATTGCTTTAGTAGAAACCTAAAAATAAAATTGCACACTCTTATTACAAGAAAAATTAATAAGAAAATTTGCCTTGATTAATTTTTTTCGATAGTATCCGCATTTGACTGATATTATACCGACAAAATGTCTAGATGTGTTTTCAATTTTGAGTATCCAAGGCAAGTCATTCGTCTTTCAAACTAAAACCTGTAATGTGGTCGTCATTAGCGTTAGGCTGAAATAAAACTATTGTTTTAATGTTTAAGCTTGGCTATAAATCTTATATTTTTACGTCTAAATATGGAATATTTTAAAATCCATTAAAATTATTTCTTGTAACTTTAGAACTGTAAAATGTTAGCCGTTTTTCGATATCACATTGAAGGATTACCTTCAATGTACTACTTGGTTATGTTTCACTTGATCAATCGCAATCATACTTGATTCTCGTACTATATGGAAATAAAGAATGCCGCAGCATTGTTTCCTCTAACCTGATCTTGTACCTCTTATCTTTTCCCCCAAATCCTCGTCATGAATATGTTTAGGTAAATGATGTCATTTTATTCTAGCAGGAGAGATTGAAATTTTCTCAGTTATTTGTAAAAATAAGACATTTCTCATCCACAATAATTTTCCTGCTGGAATATAATCATGGAAATACGAGGGGCGGTAAATAAGTTTCCAATTCGGATATAAGGAAACGAGATATGAGGAAAAATGTTTTATTATTTTTAGATATAAATACCCTCGACTTCAATGCCCTTGCGCCACTTGTCCCTGAGGCTTCGAATTCCCGACAACCAGAAATCTCCCGACTGCTCTTCAATCCACTCTTGGACGGCGAGCTGGACATCTTCATCATCCCCAAACCGGCATCCACGCAGTGCAGCCTTGAGCTGGCGGAATAAAAAGTAGTCGCTAGGGGCCAGATCTGGTCTGTAGGGGGAGATGGTTGAGCTCCTCGAATCCGCAGGGCAGCTTGTGTAACTCTGGCCTTGTGGACTTTGAGTACGTTGAAGTCGATCATGGGGCGTGTGAGGTTTCTAGGGACCCAACCGGCAGAGACCTTTGTCATGGCCAAATTGTCGTGGATGATGTTGATAACACTTCCATGTGATATTCCAAGTTCTCGCTCGATTTCTTCGACCTTCACCCGTGGATTTTCGAGGATTATCCTCTCCACACAGGCCACATTGTCCTCGTTGGTCACGTCTGACGGGCGTCCTGGATGGGGGTCATTTTCAAGGGACTCACAACCATGGCGAAACTCCCCATTCTAGCGAGCAATGGTTGCATAGGAAGGGGCGGTGTCGGTGTACACTGCAACCATGCGTTCATGGATCTCCTTTGCATTCTTGCCTTCCTTGATCAAAAATTTGATCACTGCGCGGTGCTCAACCTTCTCCATTATTGAAAAATTTGTGACTCACGATCTGCAATCAGCTACTGCTTCTTAAATAGATGAGGCAGGAGCGTGCGGCTGCAGGTCTTGACTTGTCATAACTTGTTCCAACACCCCCATAAACAGCCATCCCCCTTCCTCTGTTTTGCCCTACCGATTCGTAAAACTTATTGACCGCCCGTCGTAGCTTTACATTCTAGATTTGAAAGGATATACAAGGTGTCCTCTTTACTAGACTTTACTCTCCTTGACAACTTTTTCTGGGGTATGCTAAAAGATAATGTCTACCCAATGATACGAAACACCTGAATGAACAGCGCATCATAAATGAATGTGCTTAAATTGACGGGAATTTGGAATGTAAGCATCGGGGAATGTCACAAAGATACCGAACTTTGCATCACAAATGGTGAAAATGACATCTTAAATGTTATATATTAATATGTGAAGTAAGCGGCATAATATAAACATCTATTTGCAGAAAACCGCCCCACATGTATCTACGTTGTAAACAAATTGGCGTGGTTTACGGCCGAGTAAGGATGTGCGTTTGATACTTACATGAGTAAATCCGTTCCAATTTTCTCTAAGAGTGCTCTAATTTAATTCTTTAACCAGGGAAGCTTCGTATTATGATATATCTATTGTCAGCTCTGCGTTCGAGGATCTAATTAAACAACTCAGACAAAATAACTTTTAATTACATAAAAAATGAAATATTAAATCTTTAAATGCACTAAATCTATAGTAAGAGGGTCTAATAATAATTAACACTACAAATGAGTACTACGAGATGGTTGACGCAAAAATCACTTTTAATACACGAGCTTTAAGCTTAATTAATGTGAGTTCTTAAGTCATTTGAACTTGAAATAATTTGGTTAAGATTACCAGATTGAAATGGTTTTGTTACGAATACACTTTCATACGAAATGGAAAATAATAAAATGAATATTTTTTTGTATCAGTTTTACCTTTAACTCGGGGTGTGTTGGCAGTTGGGTGACCTTGAAAGTGAGCCTCCTCACTGGGTTGGTTTGTACGAGTTTGACTGAAGACCTCCTCGCTGAGGTGATGCGAACGTGGTGAGGTGATTGGGGAAAACAGCTTAAGCTTCTCCCGGAGTGGTGGTTGAGGCGAGTGACGATGCTTCTCTCGACTTGAAGATGTAATTGAGGGGATCTTGGATGGAGAGAAGTTATCCCGATCTCTGTGTTACCAATTATGGCTTCTCGACGATGAGACTTAATCAAGATGTGAATCTCTTCTCGACTGGGAATTAATTTACTTTGCTCTCCCTCAATGATGAGGGGTATCTCTGCCTTTTTACCAAACTGAGATAGGCGATTTTCTCTGGACGAGAATGACAGGAGAGCTGGTCTCGATACCACTGGTCTGTTCTTCTAAGCGACCAAAGAAACAGCCTTGGGAGGGTAAATCCCGCTTGGTTCCAACTATCTTCTTTATTCCCTGTTTGATTCAAGGAGTCGTCTTCTTCTCTCGATGGATACACGGATTCTTCTCCAAATTTATCAAGATCGAGATATATACGTCGATTATCTCCGGGGAAGAGGGGAAACGAGGGAGTTTAATAAAGGCGAACACTCACTAGCTCACAGTTAAGCTCCTCTCCTATGGCATAAATTTGCAACGCTTTGACATTTCGCCCCTTCAGGTTTATGCACGAGGAAGGTGAGATTTCGTCATTTGGAGAAAAATAGACATAAACAATCGAAAGGGACAGTGAGCCTGTACATAGATTTTCTGCCCACGAAGCCTTAGGCAGCAAGATTTCATTTTAAAGGCTCTTACACCCTCCTATGTTGATATTAACGGACTACGCCACCAGTCTCTTGAATTACGAAATCTGCTGACCGAAATTCTTTTTGGAGTGCTACTTCGACGGGCCTTGGGGCAGCGGGGAAAGGGGGGTGAGCCTTGGCCCAGGCGGATCGTAACGGTTGACGCTGTATAAACAAACTAGCGTCTGCTTGTCCTCATGATATTCATTTCTCTACATTACCTCCCTCCTAAAGAAGGTAATGGGGGGAAGACTCAAATGCAAACTAACCGAAAACACAAAGAAAAAAAAGACACATGTATTGGACGCATTCCAAGTCCGACTGTTACAGTGAAAATACAGTGGTAAACCATCATACTCAAATAAGACTTAATGAAAGTGTATGCACACGCGCGCACGTACATATACATGTAAAAGGCGGCCTTTATTTAACCTTACCTCGTGAGGACAAGAAATCTGGAACACACAAACCAATTTAAACTAAAAAAAACATCAATTACAAAAAAAACTGAAAAAGAAAAAGAAACTGAATATTAATCTGCTCTTAGGCAGTTAATCCTTGCATCAACTAAACACTTAAATCATTAATATATACCCCAAAAAATTGGTCTTAAGACTAACGGTAGTTTATTAGCTCTCTGTTTGGTTTCAAATCAAGTTATCAGCTATGCAATTATCAGAGCCTTTTATATAGGTTATAGTAAATTGCTACTCCATTAACAATGGACTCCATCGCATGAGTCTGCCATTCTAGCTTTTGCTGTTACGCAAATGTGACAGAGGCCGGTGATCAGATTAAACGTTAAACTCACGACCTATTAAATAGAACCTAAGTTTCTGTATGCCCCAAATTATGGCTAGCGCTTCATGTTCTATAATTGTATAAGCTCTTTCTCGACTCGATAGTTTACGGCTCACAGAAGCTATGGGAAAAGGGGTACCATCGTCTTCGTATTACACCAGGACACAACCGATTCCCTCACCAAAGGCATCGGTATGGATCCCAAACTTCTTTAAGGGATTAGGTAGTCGAAGGATGGGTGCTGAAATTAATTTTTCCTTCAACAAGTTAAAATGGGAGATTGCATTAGGATTCCACCTAACGGGGTCAAGGGATTTTTTTCTGTAGAACGACGCAGCACCTAAAAAAGATCACAACTGCTTCTTTGTCCGTGGTAGAGGCATCTTAGCAATGGCCTCGACCTTATCCTGTTTAGTGGTTAAACGACTTTTACCTATTTCAAATCTCAGATACGAGATTGACTCATAGGCGAAGTAGGTAGCATTTAGATGGTCTGACGGTTAATCAGTGCTCGTGAGGTCTATCTAATAAAGCTCGAAGTGAATGTATGTGTCGCTCCCATGTACGTGTAGCCACGGACACATTGTCGAAATAGAACGACACGTCGCTCAAACCGTCCACAATTTGACGCATCATCCGATTATAATTGCTCCCAGCCTTGACCAAACCAAATGGTAATCGGATGAATTGCATCAGGCCTGTATCAGTTGCAAAGGTGATTAGGCTCTTAGACGAGTCGGCTAACGGGATTTGGTGATAGGCCTTGCAAAAATCCATTTCTGAGATGTATTTGGCGTTCTCAAACAGGTTTAGGCTTTGGTCAATTAGCGGAATAGGCTCGGCGTCAAAAACCGTAACCGAGTTAAGTTTCCTAAAATCTACACACATTTGAAATGTATGGTAAGGTTTTTGGACCATCACTATCGGTGAGCAATAATCTGAGGACGAAGGCTTGATAATCCTCAACTGTAGCAGATTCTTCACTTCTGCATTAAAGGCGGATCTAAGATGAATTGGGAGGTGATAAGGTTGAGATATAATGGTTTCTTGTGCCTTTAATTTGATCTCATGAACAAAGTGTTTGGAGCACCCTGGTTTCTCGGAAATTACATCGGGAAATTCTTCCAATAGGGTGGATAATTGTGAATTTCTGAGCGAGCAAAGGTGGGAGTTCAAATTTAACTCTGTGGACGGGTCGTCCTGGGAAAAGGATAATGAGGGTAGAGGATATTCGTTATCAGACTCTACGCATACCGTGTTTACCACCTGAAGAGGTTCCCATTGGTATAAAGCTTCCATGGTTCCTTTTTCAGTCGGCGTCACAATATTATTAATACACGCTCGGCGATGATACTTCTTGAGCATGTTTATGTGATACATTCTATGGCCTGAGGGAGTTTCAATCAACTAATCAACGAGACCCCGAGTTTCTATGACCGGGGAGGGGCCCTTCCATTGGGAGAACAACTTACCTGTTTCTGTAGGCAGTAATAACAACACTTCGTCGCCAGGCTTTAATTTTTTAGCTTTTGCACTCCGCGTTTGAGTGGGCAAACTCTGCACATTTCTCCAAGCGTTCGCAGGGGGCGAAACCCAGAGTTCTGTGAGGAATCTCTCGGTACGCGAAGAGGGCGACTGGTAGGTACCAATGCCATTCTCGAGGCTAAGACTGACAGAGCTTTCTTAACACTGCCTTTATGGTACCATTTCACTTCTCACACATCCCGTTTGCAGGAGGGGGGTGAGAAGGGGTCGTAAAGAGGGGTTTGATGAGGAGTAACTTGCCCACGTATTGCATCAGTTCCGACGTGAACTAACGGGCTCGATCTGAAAGGACTTCTTTAGGGGTGGCGACTCGAGGAAAAAAGGGGGCTGAAGGCCTCTGCAGAGGAAATACTGTCAATTTTTCTGAAGGAAACTGCATCGGGGAAACGAGTGGGGCAGTCTACCCAAGTGAGGATATTACAGTGCCCTTCACTAGACGGGAAAAGGATGGGCCCAACCAAGTCTATAGCCACTCTGAAGAAGGGTTCGGAAAATGACGGAGGTTTTCTGCAGGGAAGCCGGCGGTACCCGGCCTTTAGAGGTGGCACAGTTCGCATGACTGGCAGTATACGGCGATCACTTTAGCGGCGCTGGGCCAAAAAAAGTATTTAAAAATCCGTAGAGAATTAATTTGACTGAAATGTCCAGCCAAGAAGCTGACTTTGGTCAGCAGACCTTGTTTTTGGGAGGGGTTGAATAATAATAGATATTATTTTCTTTTAGTTCGGTTTTCACCTATGTTTATTTTAAGTTTTTATCAAAGTTTCTTAGAGCTCATTTAGAATAGAAAAACAAAATGGTTAAGTTCAGAAAAATATATATGAATATCGAACGTTTTGGAATAATAAAAAAAAACAAATGGCAAAGTTCAGAAAATTTATTAAAATTTAGGCATAGCAGACTTCTTATTTTACTTTTGTGTTATATTCGAAAGTTTTATCGAAGTTATTTCTAAAAGAGATTTTCAATTTTAATCTTTATCAGGAGGAAATAGCCACCGGACCCCTCAAATCGAGTAAAGCAAAATGAAATTATTAAAGCAAATTTGTATTGACAAATTAAGGAATCGTGAGGATTGTGATGTGAAAAAAATAGACCAAGAGCAAATTATTAGGAGATATCCACTAGAATTATATTTTTAAATTAACACCAAAAGGACGTTACCAAAGACGGATAGACCGTGGGCCACAGAGGTCTGCCTGCGAACCACAAGCTCCTCCTGTAAGGAGTGGCTAAGCCGCTCCTCTTGTATTCTTAATATTTTATTTCTTTCATAAAAAATATATCTTCGGAAAGAGTAGAGTTAGAGGTTTGCCCACAATATATTTTATATTAATTTCATTTGTATAATTTTGCTAATTTATCAAACAAATCTGCTTCTCAGCATATGAAGTCATCTTAAAAACTAGTAAATACGTCTTTTCATTTTATTTAACGGTCTTTTGCTTCTATTTTGAAGGGATAGTTTATAAGAGTCTAAAAACTGGAAACTACTTTCTTTCGATTAATGTCGAAAGTTTTATAAAAAAACATACTTTAAGAGCTACAGTTTTTTGGGGCGCTGTGGATAACCTGGCTATGCGAGTACGGAAATTCTGCGACAAATTTTCATACGTACGCAACGTGAATTTCAGCCATATAAAATCAATTTTCTCTCCATCCATTTATCGTTCTTTGATTTTCTTGAATGGGTGTTTTTTCGAACAAAACTTTGTCTACAATCTTCTAAGTAATTGTAAATGGGTCAAGGGCGAACAGTTCAGGGTTATTATTAAAGCTTGCGAGCGATACAATCCAAATAGCTTCAGAAATAGTTCTTGAAGCAGTAGTTACTGAAATACATGGGTAATTTAACAAGGTTAATAAAAATTTTTGTTCACAACAAAGGCATACATTAGAATGGTATTGCTCTCTCGAGACACTTAAATTTGCTTTTCTCTAGCCTGTGTAATTATCAGTCTAATTAGGGTGAGAACGTTTTGCTTATTTCTTGTCATGATTGTTGAAAAGACAGCGGTAAAAATATTAATTCTCACCGGTTGTTTTTGCCGGGAAATTCACTGCATAACCGACCAAGACTCACATTTAAATTGCAACCTGGCAATTTCACATCATGCAAACCTATTTTAGTGCCATAAAGATATGCGAATCATGGATCATGTTTTTTTTATCGCTAGCCACTCGCTTTCACCCTCCTTCCTCGCCCAATGCAATTTTCACCGTCCACCTCCAAGCTTTCCTTTTACGTGAGATCTCAACAAGAATTCCTCCTACCTGACTTTATTAACAATAAATAATGTTTTATATAATTGGAGTGTGTTTGTATAACCATACGCTCCATTAAGAAGGCAGAGAAGTATCACAAATTACTAAATAAATAGCTAATAATTTTTCTTCATAAGTTTCTCGAGTAATATTACAGTCAGAAACATTTTTGATTGCTATTATACAATTGAAAAAAAAACCCCGTAATTTAAGAGCAAAATTATATATACTAATCTGCACATGCCGTCATAAATACTGGCAATATTTCAGTAATAAGTAGTGTTATTAACGAATGTTAATGTTTGAAATTATGGATTAATTGAATTTTAGAACTTCACTCTTTAAAACGAAGTTAAATCCATTTTGAGTAAACTAAGTGCAAGTGTCGATCGTTATATATGATGGCCAAAAAGGAACTGCTTATTTTGTTTAAAAAAAAATTAGGCAAAATAAGATTCATAAGAGTAAAAAGGTTAATGGTTGCTAAAAAGGAGTGCTCCATCCACGTTAGGTATTATAGGGAATGGAACACAAATGGGATGGGACCAACAGGCTCGTCCTATGAACAAGAAGTAGCCCGTGCTCATTAGTACCCGGCGGCCTTTGTGTAACGGACGAAACGGGGATTTTCGTATGCAAGAGTCAAAGTAAAAAATCTGACCGTCTCACTCTCTTTGTCCGTCTCGATGTCTCCGTTTCTCTGTATGTCTCTGCTTCTCAATTGGCGTATCTGTCTTTGTATCTTTTTCTCTCTCTGCTCACTCTCGCTCTCCTTCATACTATCGTTCGGCTCTCTATTTCTCTTGCGCTCTCTCTCTCTCTCTCTTTCCTGCTCTCTTTATCTCTATCTTTCTTCTCTCTTTCCTTCTTTCTTTATCCCTATCTTTTTCTCGCTCTTTTTTTGTATTTCTTTCTCTTGTTCTGTCTCTCTCTCTTTATTTTCTCTATTTCTTTCTCTGTATCTGTCTTTCTTTCTTTTTCTCTCCTTTTTCTGTTTCTCTTCCTCTCTCTCTCCTTCCTTCTCTCTCTTTCTCCTTTGCTCTCTTTTCCTTATTTTTCTCACTTTTTATCTGTCCATTTTTCTCTTTCTATCTTTATTTCTCTCTCTTTTATCAGCTCTTTCTTTATCGGTTTCACTTTATCTGTCTCTTTTTTTCTCCCTATCGTTCTCCCTTCTTTACATCCCTCTCCCTTTACCTCTCTCTTTTTTATCTCTTTTTCTCTTTCTCTCTGCTTCTCTCTTTTTCTTTTGCACTCGCCTTTCTTTCTCTTTTTCTCTCTTTTCTTTCCATATTTCCCTTTCTTTCTCTTTATATTTCTTTCTCTTCTTTTTCTTTTCTCTCTCTTTCCTTATGTCTCTCTCTCTTTCCTCTCTCTTTCAGCCTTTTTTACTATCCATTTAGTCCTCAATCGTTCTCCTCTTTTCTTTCACATTCTCTCATTTTTCCCTTTTGCCCTCTTTATCCCTCTCTATTCTCTATTTTTATCTCTTTCTCGCATTTCATCCCTCTCCTATTCTATCCTTGTTAGTGGCTTCATTCCAGTCTCCTTTGTTCCTACGTCGGCTAAAACCTTAGAAGCTGTCCCATTTTTTCGTGAGGTATTTTCTACGCTCGTCAATTTTTGATAAGTAATTTATTGGCCCGTAGCCCGCACAAATAGCAGAAAACCCTCTTCCAATGTGCAAGTTAGCACATATTTCCTACGAACTTTGCTGCTCAAATCATTAAACTGACCAAGATTTCATCTATTCGTAAACAAACCTTCAGTGGTCAGTGGCGGAACACGCGCATCCTTTCACTTTTAAAAATAAAGTTCGTTTCCTTTTACCAGATTAATAACATTTACTAAACCCACTCACGACGTTGTCGTCGCGCGGAGGCTTGTGCGCTTCAATCACTCCAAGAGCGATGTCAGATAGGTCCTACCACGCTGAATAGGTCGAGGAAGAGAAGACCAGACTAAGAGTAATCCAACCCCGGAGCCAGAACAAGGCCACGCTTTCTCCCGGGCCCACAGCTTCTTTCAAATAGGAGGTGTGAAATCCATACGACACGAACATAGAAACGGAGTCAAAAGCAAATATGTTCACACGGATTTTCCTAATCCACCCAAAACTCTGATTGATAACACCGAAGAAAGATTTCCTGACTATAACTACAAATTTCATGGGAATTTGCTTACTAAGAAGCTCCGAGAAATGAATATCTTTGACTGCCAAAAAGAATATTTACTCTTCATGCGAGCGCCTAATTCACACGTTCTACTGTATCAATACTGCATCATTATTTTTATTTATATAGTTATTTCAATCTGTATCCCCAACTCTTTTCTTTCAGCTGGGTGTCAATAATGTAAGTCACACTGAATCATTGCATGGCAGAAAGGGTAAGGGGGATTGACCTAAACAATCACTCGTTATTGTTAGATTTTTTTTTTATTCCTAAACACACTCTGAATTAGGGTAAACACTTCCTGAAGGTTACATAATATTTGTGTAATTTAATTTAATTTTACTTTTATTTCGTTTTATTTTAACTTTTACTTCGGGTTTTATTTTTATTTTATTTTATCATATCATCTCCCTCTGCGCTCCCCCTCCCCCCGCAGAGAGGTACCATATGTAACTTGTTGCACGGTACCCGGAGGAGCCGCACCTCCTCCCGGCTTGAGTGAAAATTAGGGAAGCCCCGTCTATGGGTTAACATGAACTCTCTGATGGGGCCTGGGAAAATTCTTGCTGTGCTTCCCACTCACCACCTCTTAGTACTATT